>CM024239.1:33390068-33573752 GCA_013421045.1 Propylea japonica
ACATATATTTTCGTGTAGAGGACATCGGGAGAATCATTTTTGCCTTATACAATATATCCGTTTTCGAAGCAAAGCGAGATACAGGGTGTCAATGTCATTTTGAGCAATTCTCATGACTGTGATCTGTTATGTATAACACTTGGTGTAATGGTTTTTTGGTCAAATCTCAGTATTTTTGGGTCCTCTATTCAGAAAGTTGACGAACTCCGAAAAAAAAAATACAAAATGGCGGAAAACCCTGCAATGTTCCAAATTTTTTTTTTGCGGTTGTCGAATTGACTTTTGTTTTCTGAATGAACACAATTTTCTAAGACTTTCTGTGAAAAAATTTTTTCAAAATCGAACACAAATTATTTTTTACATGTCTACAGCGATGAAAAAATTTCACTCGAAATGGATGAAATTTTGTATAATTGTACTTCTTGAATTATTAATCACGAATATGAAACAGAATCGTAAAATATCGAACGGTGGTCGTTACTACAGTCATTCAAATGTTTCGTTCGGACCTCTGAAATATTGAAAATAAAATTGTTTTGGGTTCTAGAATCAAAATGATTAAATTATTTGGCATGTCTGAACATTTTAGATGAATTTAAACGAAAAAAATCAGTGAAACTTAGTTGGGACTCGAAACGACGTAGGTATTAAATAGGGAAATTGCACTGTTTCTAAGGATATTGATATTCGGTTGCAGCAACGATAGTCTGTAGTTCATAGAGTTTGACTACTGGCTAAATTATATTTACTGAAATTAAAATACCAGTCCCTCTATGAACTACGAACTACTGTTGCCTGGCAACGAATATAATATCCTTAGAACAGTGCAATTTCCTATTTTAATACCTACGTCGTTTCGATCCCAACTAAGTTTCACTGATTTTTTTCGTTTAAATTCATCTAAATGTTTAGACATGCCAATAATTTAATCATTTTGATTCTAGAACCCAAAACAATTTCATTTTCAATTTTCAGAGGTCCGAACGAAACATTTTGAATGACTGTAGTAACGAAACCGTTCGATATTTACGATTCTGTTTTCATATTCGTGATTGATAATTCAAGAAGTACATTGTACAAAATTTCATCCATTTCGAGTGAAATTTTTTCATCGCTGTAGACATGTAAAAAAAATTTGTGTTCGATTTTTTGACAAAAATTTTTTCACAGAAAGTCTTAGAAAATTGTGTTCATTCAGAAAACAAAGGTCAATTTGGAAAACCGCAAAATAAAATTTGGAACATTGCAGGTTTTCCGCCATTTTGTAAATTTTTTTTTCGGAGTTCGTCAACTTTTCTGGATAGAGGACCCAAAAATACTGAGATTTGACCAAAAACCGTTACCCAAGTGTTACATACTGACCACACTCATAGAATCTTGCTCAAAATGACGTTTGACACCCTGTATCTCGCTTATGCTTCGAAACGGGTATATTGTATAAGGCAAAAATGATTCTCCTGATGTCCTCTACACGAAAATATATGTTTGACCAGTTTATGATGAAACACCCTGTATATTTTCCGATTTTGTTCTGTTTCAAATCCGTTAAAAGTTTTCTAGTGGTTGGAAGTTTCCAAGGAATATTTAGTTGATGTAAGTAAACCCTTCAATGATTTATATATTAAGGTTAGGGCCTATGGCAATCACTGTTCCATGTAATATTATTGACAAGTTTCTTGCCATGGCCATGAAAAAATCGAAAATATACGCCATTGTATGCAGTCGCTATCCTTAAGTAACTCTAACATATACATTCATTGACATCACTGCAAAATCTCACGCCAAATATCTAATGATGTCGTTTCAGGTTGATACCCGGAGGAATTGAACTTTACCCAAATAGAAATAAAACTTCTGAGATGGGTAGAGACAGATGGAAAAACCTTAGATAGCGTAAATAGTTCATTACACGGTATAATACAGGGTAAATCTTTGACTTGTACATATATTTTAACAGTAGATTCCTGAGGTAAAAAAAACACTTTTTCCTCTACTAACCATTTTTTCCTTCCGATTCGGCCTGGTTTAAAAAGATCCAGGCTGTTGAAAATCCATGAAAAGCATACATTTTCAGTATTATCTCGCAAACGATTCTTCAAATGAAATGATTTTTTAAACATAGTTTTCCATGAATATGATTAATCTTTCCCGACTACAAAATAACGAGTACTTCGATGTTGAAAGAAAAAAAAAATCTTAGAAATTCGAAAAATTGGGTAATTTGGCTGAATGCACTCTGTCGAAAATATTCACAGAATTCAATTTTCCTATGTGGTCACTTTGACAAATTTCAAGAATATTCGAGAATATGTTATCTGGAATGATGAATGGTAAGAGAACTAGCGGATTTTCTTTAAAAATTGGGTTACAATGAATAAGCTCACCTCTATACTTCTGCAGTGTAAATCCTTACCTATTCAAGCAATTTCCACACCATTTTCGAAGTACCTATTGCTATTTTTGTTTTGGTTGAGCTTTGACATACGTTGATCTAAATTTACATTACGTTAGAATACGTTAATTTTTTTCATTATTCATCATATTTATTACTACTAAAATGACCTTAATAAGTTATTATTCATGAAGTCGTCATGATTTTGAAAAACAAACTAACCACAGAACACCGATGTCAAAGAATCTAGTGTCACTTCTGTGACTTTAACCATGCGGACACCCCTTGAAATTCAATCGCCCAACTGGTGTTTATGAACGTGAAATGTCATGCGTGTTATGGTTGAGTTGTTGACTGTTTTTTTGATTTTGGAAACTCTTGCAGGGAAGATTTCAGAGATATTGGAAATGAATGCTATAGCTAGAATAGGTGGTTCAGAAGTTAATCCGATATATCAAAAATGAAGTCTACATCAAAGAGATTAATTCTGCTTTTCATCACTAGCAAAATTTCGGAAGAATCAATCATTGCATTAGAAAATATACAACTGGTATTGAAAAAGTGAGTTCATATTTCTTTCTTTATACAGCAGCTTATTTGAAAATTTCGAATGGTAGGTATATCTGCTCGTTTCTTTGATACAATAGCTTATTTCAAAGGTTTGAATGCTATATCTCGTACTTGCAAAATTCAGTGCTTAGTTTACCAGTGGCGGCATAGCTCATTCTGAAAATAAAAAAGGGCTATATCTTCTTATTTGGGCCGAATCGGAAAAATGGTAGAGGAAAAAAGTGTTTCCTTCGACCCCAGGAATAATACGGTTAAAATATATGTACAAGTCAAAGACTCACCCTGTATGTGCACAGTTTCAATTACTATCAGGGTGTCAAACACTGAACTCTCACCCTAGCCCTCGTTTGAGTATAACGAGCGCTCAAGAAGTCTTTATGAAATTTTATGAGGTAGACAAATAAATATGGAACTTCTACATAATTAGAAACACTCTTTTTTTCCCAACGTCTCAGTTGATAATCACTGAACTGAATCACTTCAATAATTTTGAAGATATATTCATTCAATTTTTTTTCGAATATTTTCAATACATACAGGGCGATTGCTCAAATCAATGAACACAATCTGGGTGTTCCGATATGATTATCGTTCTTCTGATATAACTTTACAACAGAAATATACCAATATCAATGTAAAAGAAATTGCCCTTTTGGTGATTCCTATGTATTTGGAAAACACTCTATGAAAATGGCTCACAGCTTTGCTTCAAAAATAAAGGTTGATTTGAAAATAACAATTTTATGTTGAAGTAGTGGAGTACCATATGTTTCTTCTAATGTTCATCACACGTTTTAACGTACAAAAATTGAAAAACATTCTACATCAAGAATTGCTCTTGATTATGGTCAGAGCGCAAGTTCTCGATTCCAACGAAAATATACAGAACGTTACCAAAGCGTTAAAAGCACCCAGAAGGTATCACAATCTTCAGGCTCAGGCTCAGCAAACTTTTATTAAAAACTCAGTAGCGGGTGAAAATATTACTAGTTCTACAGTCGGAAAATGTATCGTGTAGTGTAAGTAATCACAAAGAAAGATTTCACCCATAATAGAGAGTTATCGAAACCCAAGTAGTGGCCTTACTACTGACTTATTGGAGTAGTAATTTACGTAACAAGTCTAACTAGTTTTCGAGCTGTTGCGTACGATATATTTTTTCGTGCAGAAACACTATTACTGCTGCTCTCCATATATTATTGCCAATTGCGATAAACTTTTGACGACTAATTTTATATAAACTGTGAGCCGTTATTTCGTTGCTATAGTAATGATCAACTGCATTAATCAAAATCATACTACTTCCCGGCTTAGTCCTATAAGTACTTAGACTAGATCAGGAAGTGGGTGGACTTTTCCGGACGGTTGCCGAAAAATATTTTTTCGTTTGTATGAACTTTTCCATTTTTTTTATAGCATCTCTGGGAAAAGACTGAGCTTATAGCGCCCTTTCAAGCGCCCCGAGATGAATTTAGAAGAATCGGTTTGTGCGTGTCTTAAACTGCTGTAAGTTGTAACCAAGGGGGAATACATCTTGAGGTAGGGTATTCCATAGCCTTGCAGTTCGTAAAGAAAAGCCTTCTGGTACACCGATGTCCTAGCTGTAGAAGGATGCACAGCAAACTGGTGACTATTATCGGCTAGCCTTGTTTGTCGATTAAATTGAGCCCTGGTGGAATTATGGAGGCAATGGCAGCAGAACACCTTCCGTGTAGTATCTGTAAAAAAAGGATAAGTCCTCCAACCTTCCTACGGTGATCGAGACTATGAAGATTGGCAGTTAACGTTGGATCATCTATTAGGCGCACTGCTCTTTTTTTGAATGGAATCAAGTAGGAGGAGTAACGAGTGCTTAAGAGCTGAACCCCAAGCATGAGAGCAATATTCCATAGCTGGACGTACTTGAGCCTTGTAAAGTAATAAAAGCTACTTTGAAATGAACAATTTCCTCGCACGAAATAAATATCTAAGCTTCTCTGCAGTTGACTTGGCAACTGAGCAGACGTGCTCATGCCAGGTTGCATTTGGACTGATATTGACCCCTAGAAGCTTAAGTCCATTAGTTGGTGTTATTGTTTTATTGTCCATTATTAGTTGGGGTGTGACTGTCGATGCTTTTCTTGTGAGCACAGTAGCCTGGGTCTTTGAGGCATTGAATTCAACCAGATTGTCAGAACCCCATTGTAGAATAACTTCTAGATCTTTGTTGATTGTCACAGCTTGAGCGATTCTTTGGGAACTGGATGTTGACGCTGATACAGGCTTCTTGTTTGTCGTGGACGCTATAAGAGTGCTGTCATCTGCAAAACTTGAAATCTGATTCTTGGTTGAATTTAAAAGGTCATTAATATGCATTAGGAACAGAGTCGGGGAGAAGATTGAGCCCTGAGGTACACCGGCGTTGACGGAATGAAGTGCAGACTCCGCACCATCGACCACCACACAAAGTTGTCTCTCGTGGAGGAAACTTCCGAGCCGCTGCAAAGTCCTTCCGGGAGACCGTAAGATGGAAGCTTAGATAGTAATGCTCTGTGCCATACACGATCGAAGGCCTTGGATATGTCTAGGGCAACTGCAATTGATTCCCCATGCTTTTCTATAGCGTTTGTCCAAAGATGAGTGACATAAGTGAGCAAGTCACCTGTTGAGCGACAGCGCCGAAAACCTTATTGATTGTCGCTAATGAGATTGTTTTCCTCTAGGTGTTTTACCATCTGCAAATTAATAGCATTCTCCATCTTTGGACAAAATGGGTAGTAAAGATGTATCGGACGATAATTACATTAATTTCTCACTTCTACCCACATAACAGCAGTCATGAAGTGATTCTTTGTCCACACTTCACAAAATTTTCACAATATACGATATCAATACTTGCTGACTCTCCACTACTAAAGAAATTCAAATTGATCAGCGCACTGAAAAAATTTAAGAAAAGCCTGAGCAGAAGCTTTTGAGCGCTCGTTCTGTAGTGGAGCAATCAGACTATAACTTAAATTTTATATGGACTCAAGATTGATACCAAATATATCATGCAGAATTTCAGCACAATCGGTATAATATTCTGGAAATTATCCAGAAAGAAATATGTAAACACTAAATAACTACTAAAAATAATTCTACTTTCGATGATGCGATCCTTCAAAATTTTTTATGAACATTCAGTATATCACTTTTAATTCGCAAAATAAATTTCACTTAATCGGTGTTCTGTTATGGAAATATAGAGATTCTTCCTTTCAATATTCCAATTGAATTTCTATGGTTCTGTTGACACTATGTCCACAAAATTTTCACGAAAATTCAGTATAACAGTCTTCATTTACAAGAAAAATTTCACTTGAATCGGATATCTCGTGATGGAAATATAGAGTTTTCTTTTCTATTCCAATTGAATTTTCTATCGTTCTGTTGCCACAAGACCAGAACAATCTCCATAGACGTTCAGTTGTATCAATCTTTATTTATAAAATAAATTTCATCGAATCGGATAATTTTTATGGAAATATAGAGTTTCTTCTTTTTCATATTCCAATTCATTTTCTATGGTTCGGTTTTACACTTTGGGCTTTCAATTTTGCATGAAGCTCTTATGAGCATCTTGTATTGGCCGCAACATTTCATTTCGATTCCGTTTTCTCTGAGATATTGAGGAACAAACATTTTAAATGGCCATATTTTATGGAACAAACTGTACGATTTGGCTGGTTTACGAACTTAACCGATCCATTTGGGACAACCCCTTCGAAAATTATTGTGCTAAGGGCCTGACGGACGGCCCCTCGACAGAATTGAATTTTGACCACGAATTCGTCATCAGGGAGTAAAACTCTTATCGTTTGAGACCATTTTCGGCTCAAAATTCGAAAATTACAGACATTTGGTAAAAACGATATAGTACGCGTTTAAGGGGAACGAGCGCTCAAAAAGAAAGCAGTACCGGACAAAAATAACCCCAGAATGATGAAAGACTGTTAATATAAGGGATCTTTCATTTAATATGGCCGAGACCTTTATTTAAGTTAAGTAATGAAGGCCTATATTTCATTAGGAGCCGCCCTGACATCTTTTTTAATGCTCATAAGCAGATGTAAAAATAAAGGAAACTTTATTTGTTTTGGCCTCTAGTTGCGTTCCGATTACTCTCTATTAAATATGAATATGTGCTTATTACCTATCCGTGATATGCAACGTGAAATGCACCATCCTGCCACAAATACAAACACTAAATCAGTTTTCGCGATAAAGCAAAAAAATTCGTCCTCTTGGGACGATACACGCGTGCACACAAATTCACATCTATAAATGACAGAACGATAATTTGAATTTTCCGAGCACGTACAGTCGATGAAACGCGTCCCATTTTGGTGGAATCCCTCTTTGAAAGCCATCGCTTTCCATATGCGAACAATTGGCGAGGATACACGTAATTACGATGAAATACGTGGACACATCCTTATACATAGGCCTCATCAATGGAAAACCGAATGAGTGGGATTATTTGATGAGTGAATTTTCATCTGCGTGAAAGAATAAAAAATCTGTTTATTGCGTTTCATGAGGGAATATTAAGGGTCGCGTCATTGACCGGTGATATTGGTATCTGGAAAACGAATTTAAAAAGTGATACCCTACGTCGAAACAAAAAATCCGTTTTTTGAGCGCTCATTCTCCTTAAACAAGTGCTTATATCGTTTTGCCCCAATGTCTGTAATTTTCGAATTTTAAGCTGAAAATGGGTTCTACTCCGTGATGACGAATTCGTTCTCAAATTCAATTCTGTCCGTGAGTCCGGCCGTCCGACCGTTAGCACAATACTTCGAAAGGATTATCCTAAAGACTTGAAATTTTCAGGCTAGGTTCGGTTGCCAAATAGCTCGGTTGAGTTGGTTAACCGGCAAATCGTACAGGGTGTTACATAAAAATATGGCCATTCAAAATTCTTGTTCCTCAATATCTCAGAAAAAACGAAACCCATCGATATGAAATGTTGTCACCATATGCAAGATGCCCCATAATAAGCTTCATGTAAAATTTGGTGCCCATTGTGAAACAGAATAATAGAATATTGAATTTGAATATTGAAAAGAAGAAAATTCATATTCCCATAAAGGATATTCGATTCAGAAGAAATTTATTGTATAAATAAAGATTGATACACTGAAGTTAATGCAGAATTTGTTGGCCATAGTGGTAACAGACCATAAAAAATCCAATTGAATATTGAAAAAAAGAATCTTTATTTTTCCATAACAGGAAATCCAATTCAACTGATTTTTTTCTTGTGAGTGGAGACACTGGAGACTGTCATACTGAATTTTCATGCAAATTTTTTTTCTTACTTAAATGTTGTATTCGTTTTTCCAACCAGCTGTTCGATATTTAGTTGTTTGTTAAAATACTTAGAGCACGTGTATGCGGAATTTATTACCAGCTGAGTGAATTTGAAAGGGTCGAATTATTGGTCTACAGGAGGCATGGTTGTCATTTCTAAAAAACGATAACCGTACGAACAGAAATCCAAACTACTGTTATGAGATGTTTTCGAGCGTAGTTTGATAATAATGCCCAAAATCGAAGAAGAGTAGGCACTGGATGTCGAAGGTGCACAAATGAAGTAAAAGATTGATATCCAAGGCTTATGACTATTACCCCTGTTTGCGACGACTTGATCTGTGGATGATGAGAGGCCAGGAGAACAAGATCATCCCAGTGACTGTCCGAACGGTTCGGCGTCGGATGAGGTTTTTTGGACTGCAGCATTATCGTCCCCATCTTGTGTTACCTCTGACGTTGAGCATCGCCGGCACGATTACAGTGAAGCAGAGAATATCAACATTGGAACATGGAATGGCATCAGGTCATCTTTTCTGATGAATATCGATCTCCTTGGGTGCACATGATGATCGAAAAAGGGTTAGACAACGTCGGGGAGAAGACATGAACCTCGGTTTTAATATTGAGCGTCATGTACACCAGGCAGTGGGCGTTATGGTATGGGATGCTATTGCACGTGTAAGTTGGTAACCTTACGAAGTTATTCCAGGTAACATGACAGCGCTGCTTTAAGAAATCGGGGAGCCATAGGTTCTTCCCTACCTTAACCGCTCGAGAATCCAATGTATTCACTTTGAACTCTTTGAAGCGGTCCATGACCTTTTGCCATGGCCGCCCAGATACCCCGATATTTCGACCATATTGCATGTTTGGGACATCATGGGTAGAAGGTTTGGAAATTCCCCCAGCCCTCACATATTTGGAAGTCCCTGAGACATGAACTTCAGGTTGCCTGGGTTAATAACCCGCCAAAAGAAATAGACCTTATTGCATCAATGCCAAGACGTGTTGGGGAGTGTAATTTTAGATAATTTCGAATCATCACTCCTTGCTATATTTGAATTTTAAACAGCTCTTTTAGGGTTTTTGCAGTTTTTTGTAGGTTATATACAGTGTGTTCCTGCTTGGCTCTTGGCTGCTGAGGTAGTATTTAAATAATTGATTTAGGTCATATTCTCCTAGAAGGCCACATATTCTGACAAAAATGTAAGGACGAGATTTGATATTCTTATATCCGAACTATAATAAAAATGAGATTCTCAAAGAATAACTTATAGTCTCAAGAGAATATAAAAATTTGTATTTCGATAAAAGTAATTTAGTAAAAAGATGAAACCAAACGCACGAATGATCAATTCGGAAGGTACAAAAGAAATTTTCATCACATGCAATTCGAATTAAGATAATCCTTCTCTCGGAAGACTTTTGCATCGATGATATAAATTCCAACTCATCGAACGCAATTTCCTATAACGTCGATATACAGGGTGTGCCAGGAGTCTTGACAATAGCCAAATGGTGAATGCAGAACATTCACGCCTTTCCGAAAAATTGGTTGTTTAATATCCATTAGTTTCGGAGATACAGGATGATTCATGAACATTGCCTCAATTTGCGATAGGTTCAACTCTGAAATGCAAGGTCCGTTTACGACAAAATTTTATCAGTTTGTTCACTTCAGGAAGCTCTTTCATGAAATATGACATGATTTTTCTTTCAAGCCCCAAAATCTACATTTTTTACATTACTCACAAAAATTTCGTTCAATATACAACCGCTCACTTGCCTGCAAAATTCTTTGTCTGTACTTGTATATCGTGTCTTTCCGCTATGAATTTTCAAACCTATATGAACCGGATAATCTAGTGATATTATTGGCCTTAATACTCGTCTACATAAAGCCCTAAATATCATATGAAACATAGTTCTCATTGCTAGTTTTTGTACTATAAAAAAATTATGAGCTTGAGAGCTGACTACCAAGACTTTAAGTGCAGTCCTCACCTGAGGCTGCTATCAACTTTGATGCCCAGAATTTCCGTATAAACACCCACATGGATTATCTAGTGGTCTAGGGTCAGGCTTCCAGTTCCAGGACATTCTAGATTTGTCTAGTGTTCTTAAAAAATGCCATTGCTTAAAAACCTATCTTCAAACCTAAATAAATGTATGAGTTCCTAAATCATAAAGTGATACCATATGAGTTTTCAATGTCGTTATCATTCTTTCCATATGAATATACTTAAAACGTCTTTCATCAACTACATTATATGCAGGGTATTCCTTTCTAGGAGTATCAACGGTCAACTGTAGATGTCACCAAAAAAATTGAAAATTTGTTCCTTTTCATTTTTTCTTCCGAATCTTGGTGTAATAAAAATAAGCCCTTTATTTTCGACAAGTCACAAAAACCCATTACAGAAAAATTTTCAAAATAACTACTACCTATATCAGGTGTCCCAAGGTGAGTGGCCTATTAGATCAAATTGTCGTATTACGAAAATGACTCTAGTTCGCTCAATATTTGAGATTTAAGTCAGAAAGTCATTAGATTGATCTGATCTATCATTCTTTCTTCTTTCGAATTTTAATTGTCATTTAACAGGATGGACCAAAAAATCATCATAATAATAATAATCATTACCTAATAGGCCACTCACCTTGGGACCCCGATATAGAATAAAAAATATCATCAATTCATGAATTTGCAGGAATGTTTCCCTGAAAGTTTTCAGTGAATCATGAAAATATCTCAAATCAAACTTCACATATGGAATTGAACAATGTACAGGGTGGGCAAAATTCATAGTCTACTGAGGGATCTCTCGAGAATATAACAGCTAGAACTTAGAAGAAACTGATAACACATTTTCTGGCTTTTTTCCTGAATCATACGAATATTAAAACAGTTACAGCCTATCTTACATAAATTTTGAATTATGAATGAAAATTGAGAAATTGTCATTTTCAATGATTCTGAATAACTCGCTGTGCTCTACAGGCACTTTTTCAAGGGGTTTTTCAAATATAATAAGATTGATTTTTTTAGTCTACCCATTTTCAGGAATGAGTAGGGTTTCAATTTTTGAAATGATAACTATAGTCGAAAGTTGCATCATCTGATTACAAAATTTTTGCTGATTTCAAAAATGTATCACATGTCAATATTCTAAATTTTATGTGATACGTAGGATAATTTAATTCGAATTTGGCGCCATTATAACAGTTTTCTGTATTGAAAAGTATATCCTTTCAGTGCCATCTATCTGTCAGAATTTATCAACTAACCGAAAAAAGTAGTCGGATTTTAGTACCAGGGGGGTGATTCTTGAATAATGTCGTGTTCGCGATTCGACAATTGTCGACCAACTTCCCTACTAAGTTGGTCGACATTTGTCGATTCGCGACACGACATATTTCAAGAATCGACCCCCGAGTTGTAGGGGCGTTTTCTATCTTCTCTTCTTTATCTTTGTTCCTAACTCTTACAAGCACTGGACGAAAAAGTACTCTTGGTTCATTGCTCTAAAGTGAACTGTTTTCGAGAAAACTGACATTTTATGAAGGAAACAACAATTTCCTAACCCAACGTAAATTTCTTTTAAATGGAAATCTTGTTGGATATGCTTGCTAAAAATACAGAAATATTTTTTCAAACTTAACTCAAAAACCTAGTTGTAATTTTTTTTTATAAATAACTTGCTAAATTTCAGTACACATTTCTGTAATAACAAGAAATTTACAATGCGTTTGCAATTCTTTTCGATCATAAAAAGCCAGTTTTCCCAAAAACGGTTCACTTCAGGACATCGAACCTTTTCATGAAAAACACATTGGCGCATCAGAATTTGCTGTGGAAATGCAAATTTGATCAGTAAGGAAAAGGTTGGGATACAATTCAAATTATACAAATTCAATTTATCTCCGCTTTTGGCACGTCTAATGAAACCAAAAGTGCAAGAAAGTAGCTATCAGTGACTATCTGTGTACAAAAACTGAGTTCTGTAATTCGAACAGTTCCTGAGATATTAGCAAAAAAACAAGAAAAAATCAAATTTTTTATACCTACTATTTGTAACGAAGATCGGAGAAAAATGTTGAGACCAATGGGAATCAAATAATTTTTCTATGGTGTGCTGACTGACTCAGTGTCTAACGGAGAATTATAATTTAATAAAAGGTTAGAATCTTTCATGTTACAAGTTATAGTAGTTGTACACCGTTTTTCAATTTTCATTTATTCAAATTATTAAATCAAGCTAAATACGTTTTCTTTCGTCAAGCCCACTACAACACATCAAAAAAGTAAGAGGAAACAGATGTTTTTTCTTCATGAAAGTCTACAGTTGACTGTTGATACACTTATTTAGGAACCTCATATTCCTCAATTTTTTAACATAGCAGTAATTAAATATTCACTATGAAAAGAATTACGTCGTTATAGGCACAACTCATTCCGCAAATTCGTAGGAACTGCAATTAAATAATTATAGTACCTACCTCCTCTCCTCACATTCTTTGGAATAGTGCATGATCGAATTCTGAATCGTGACTTTCGCCAAGGTATCTTCAGATGCATGCCTGGAAGACGTCTCATTTATTTCTACGTAGAAAAAATGGGTGTGTTTTTTGGTTCTTGCAATTGGAATTCAAGGAATCGACTTGGAGGGCACTGCAAAGTATCCCTGCAAAAAAAGTTTAATCTCAGTGATATGTTAGAGGGAAACGAAACGCTATATAGTCGTTGATGTTTTAAAGGATGGTGGGAGAGCGTCACGTGACTATCACAAATGTAATATTTTTCAATATGGAAATAGGATAATTCGAATAAATGAAGTTATTTCTAGCACTATGTTTATTCGATGAATTTCAATTTGGAACTGACTTATAATACATATGTTCTTATCGTACATGTGCAGTAGTTTATAAAAACATCGCGATACTCGCGTTCATTTATTTAATAAATATATTACACTCTTCCCCACAAAAATCAAAAGCTGGACATTGTCTTATTCTACCTATCAAAATACAATTCTAAATTACTCTATACAATTATTACACAATTTTCTCATTACTCATATGTTAACCTGTCAGGTGGTCTTACATTTCTTTTAGGTCGGTTCAATGTTAACGAAGCATCACCTGAAACAACGTATTTTGTTGCGAAGATATTGTTGACTCCTCACAATAGTTATCATGACTGGAATCAAGTGATCCGAACTGATACGTCTTTTCAATTGGTTCTGGTGACGTTTCCACATTTGGTTCATTCGGGAATTTTAACAATATATGTGTTTCTACCTATAACTTTTGCAATAATACCACCTATCCATTTAACCTCATTTACATGACGATAATCTCTTGCAGAGATCTTCTCTCCCACAATAAACATTTTTGATTTTGCGCCACCATAATATTTCTTTTGATTTGATTGAGATTTGAGAACCTTATTTTTAACATTTTTGAACATTTGAGGTTTAAGAAGACTGAATTTCGTTGTCAGATCTCTCCCAAAACAAGTTTTGCGGGCGAAACCCCGGTAGTTGAATGTGGTGTATTTCGATAATCCATCAAAAAATTATTTATAGCTAAATTAACAATAGAATTATTGGAACTCAACATTTTCTTTAGTGCAGTCTTTACCAATTTTACTGAATTCTCGGAAGCGCCATTTGACTGAGGATATCTCGGTGGAGATGTAATATGCTCTATATTAAATTTCTTTAAAAAATCTCTCATCATTTTACTAGTAAATACAGATGCATTATCAGATACTAGAGAATTACATAACCCGAACCTAGCAATTACACTAGAAGAGCCTTAATAGTGAAATTGGTCGAAATATGACTTGTTGGAAAAACTTCCAGCCATTTAGAATGAGAATCCAAAATAACTAGAAATGTTTTCCTAAAAATGGACCTAGATAATCTAAATGCAATCGTGAAAATGGTATTTTCGGCCACTTCCACGACTGAAGTTCAACCTTTGAAGGAGCACTGGAATTCTTTGTACAACTTGAACAACTTAATACAAAGTTCTCGATATCCGAGTTAATTCCTGGCCAGAAAATATAGCATCGAGCTACTGATTTCATTTTTTCCATACCGAAGTGAGATGAATGTAATTGAATTAACATCTTATTCCTCAACTCTGTGGGAATAATGATTCGATTATTCCATAGAACGGAATTATTTTCAACAGTCATCTGATTCCGAATAGGATAATATTTCTTGAAATTTTTATCTTTTCTCGCATAATTTGGCCAACCATTGCGTATAAATTGAATAATCTTATTATAAACTTTGTCATATTCAATAGCTTTACAAATTTCTTCGAAATTCACGCAAAACTCCTTCATATTCAAAAAATAGTAATCATAGTCTAAATCTTCATTATTTGATTCATAACTTGCCTCATTTTTATTTTCTGATACACATCGAGATAAAAAATCTGCAACATTATTACTTGAATTAACATGAATAATTCTATAATCGTAATTCGAAAGCATCACAGACCATCGACGTAATCTATTCGCAGAATATTGTGGAATTCCTTTTGAGGGTTAAAATAGCCATCAAGGGTTTATTATCCGTGACTAAAGTAAATTTCCTGCCATATAAATATTGATTGAACTTTGACAAACTAAAAATTATGGCTAAACCTTCGCGTTCAATTTGTGAATAGCTTTTTCAGCTTTTGAAAGAGTTCTTGATGCAAAAGCAATTGGCTTTTCCTGACCATTCGGTAAAATATGTGATATTACACTTGCTACTCCATATGGGCTTGCATCGCAAGTTAATCTAATTCATAATCGGAATTATAATGTACTAAAATTTTCGAAGAACACATTATTTCTTTTATCCTCAAAAAAGATTCATTACATTCCTTGTTCCAATTCCAGACACAATCCTTCTTTAACAATTGGTGCAAAGGATGCAGAATTGTTGACAAATTGGCCACGAATTTACAATAAAAATTGACCATTCCCAGAAAAGATTGCAATTCTTTCACATTTCTTGGAATTTGTGCATCTTTGATAGCTTGCACTTTGTTTTCACACATTTGAATTCCATCTTTACTTATAACAAATCCTAAAATTCAATCTTTTCTTGGAAGAATTCACATTTGAGGAACTTACTTTTAGGCCAGCATCTTGCAATGTTTTTAAGACCGTTCGCAAACGTTCAGAATGTTCTTTCTCGTCACGTCCGAAAATAAGTATGTCATCAAGAAAAATTAGGACTCCTTCTTGATTATACAGTAAGGATTCCATCGTTTTAGCAAATTTAGAAGGTGCTGGTGCTATACCATAAGGAAGTCTCTGATACTGAAATAAACCCTTATGAGTTGATATGGTGACCAACTCTTTACAATCTTCAGACAACTCTAACTGAGCGTAAGCCTGATCTAAATCAATTTTAGAGAATATTGTAGCATTTTGAATCTCAGTCAATAAATCCTGAATGTTAGGTAGAGGATATTGGTCGATTTCAATCAGAGGATTAATTGTAACACGAAAATCACCGCAAATTCTTTATATCACCCGATCGTTTCATTATAGGAACAATAGGCGTTGCCCACCTAGAATAATTCACAGGTTTTAAAATACCTTCAGAAACTAATCGATCTAACTCAATTTCGACTTTTTTCTTCATACTAAACGGTAAGGGCCGTGCTCTCATAAATTTAGGAGAAACATTTTATCAATTAATTTCAAGGAAACAACATCTTTGTTGAATTTACCCAATTTGCCATCAAATAAGCTTTTAAATTCTTTCTTTAAGGAGTCTGCCTTATCAGAAACAAAATTCAAAGAAGATAAACCCATTTTATGAATTTGCATAAAATCCCTTCCTAAAATTGGAGGGCCTCCATTACGAACTACGTAAACCTTCAAAATTGTGGATTTTTGATTATACAAAATTGGTAAAGAAAAACTCCTAAAGTCGAAATTTTTTGTCCATTATAAACATTGAATTTATCGTCAGAATGGATCAAATTGAAATCTGAAAAATTTGCCTTATAATAATTTTCAGAAATAGCAGAAATGCTAGCACCTGTGTCCAATAGAAAACAATGAAAATTCCATTCACTTTCACCTGAATTTTGAAAGGGTTTTCAATTGATAGATCATTTTTTACCGAAAATATATCCTTATTCTGAATGAAATTCTGAGGGTGAAAATTTTTAGAATTGGGTTTCGTTTGTTTCCTCGGACACATGGGTGCTAGATGACCTTTATGTTTACAAACGTTACAGTTGTACTCCTTGTAGTGACACTGCGCAAACACATGATTTTTTCTACCACAACATTGACACTTGACACTAACTGACACTGATTTCTTCTGTGACGTTGGTATTTTTCTATGGCTGACATCTGTTGACGTAACTTGACGTTTCCCTCCTCCAATCTGGTGAAGATCTGGTTCCACTTTAACTTGAAAGGAGCGTTGTCCCAAAGCCGCCATTTCTGAGGACGCCAATTTTGTGACATCAGAAAATGTCGATAATGACGATTCTTTAAACAGCTTAGATCTTACTTCACCTTTGATGAATCCAATTACGAATCGATCTCGGAGCATCATGTCGATATCTGTTCCGCTAAATTGACAGTTCAGTGCCAAACTTCTGACCCTAGCTGCCCATTCATTTGCACTTTCATTATCATCCATAAATGCAGCGAAAAATTTATCTCTTGCTACAAAAAAAGTTTCTGGAACCTTGAAAAATTCGTCTAACAGAATAGCTAACTCCATATACGACTTTTCTTCGGGTGGTACGGGCATACATAAGTTAAAAATCAGCTTGTAGTCGTTTTCGCTGAGAGCGTTCAGCAAGATTGCTCGTTTCTTTCCCACATCAGCGATTTCATTCACCAGAAAATAATTGTCTAATCTACGTTTGTAGATAATCCAATCACACGTGTCACTACTGAATTCACGTATTTGTCCGTAATATAACTTCGAATCACTCATTTTGGAGTTTATTTTAAAAGGGTTCAAATTGCTCGTCGCCACTGTAATATTTTTCAATATGGAAATAGGATAATTCGAATAAATGAAGTATATTCTAGCACTATGTTTATTCGATGAATTTCAATTTGGAACTGACTTATAATACATATGTTCTTATCGTACATGTGCAGTAGTTTATAAAAAACACATCGCGATACTCGCGTTCAATTA
The DNA here is from genome assembly GCA_013421045.1 of Propylea japonica. NCBI lineage: Eukaryota > Metazoa > Arthropoda > Insecta > Coleoptera > Coccinellidae > Propylea > Propylea japonica. The sequence goes on from CM024239.1 coordinate 33,407,553, forward strand.
TTTAAATATATTACACTGAATAATCTCTTTCAGCCTCCTGTATCTTGAATACGGATAGCGCTACGAACTTCTTTACTGAACAAACCCCCAATTATTTGTTGGTTTTCTATCTAACCTAGAGAGGGTATCACCCGTTTGAGTGCTCTACTTAAACGAGTGTTATATCGTTTTTGCCCAAATGTTTGTTATTCTCTGATTTTGAACCGAAAATGGTCTCAAACGAAAGGGTTCGACTCCATGATGAAGAATCCGTCCGGCCATGCGTTAGCACTTTCGGAGAATTGTTCTAGAGACTTGAAATTTTAAGGGAGAGTTCGGTTCCCAAATGGCTCGGTTAAGTTCGTCAACCAGCCAAATCGTACAGGGTGTTCCATAAAATATGGCCATTCAAAATTTTTGTTCCTCAATATGTCAGACAAGCCGAACCCATCGAAATGAAATGTAGCGGCCACATTCAAGATGCTCATAATAACCTCACGAAAAATGGTTTGGCCGTAATGTAAACAAACCTATAGAAAATTCAATTAGAATATTGGGAAGAAAACCTTTATATTTTTCCTTTAAAAAATATCCGATTCGAGTAAAATTTATTTTATGAATGGATATTGATACACTGAATGTTGAAGCAAAATTTTGTGGCCAATAGTGTTACTAGAACCATAGAAAATTCAATTGGAATATTGAAAAGAAGAATTTCTATATTACCATAACAGGCTATCCGATTCTAGTGAAATTTATTTTGTGAATGAAGTTTGATAGACTGATTGTTCATGCAAAATTTCAAGAAGATCGTTTCATCTGAATCATAGAAAATTCAATTGAAAAAAAGAAACTTTGTAGTTCCATAACATGATATCCAAGTGAAATTTATTCGTGAATCAAGACTGAAATACAGAATGTTCATGCAAAATTTCAAGAGAATCGCATCATCAGAATTATAGAATTGATTTTTTTCCTTTTTTTTTTTATTTTTTGAATTTTTCTTTTTTGATAATTTTCAGAATATTATTCCGATTGTGCTGAGATTCTGCATTGAAATATTTGGTATCAATCTCAAATCCCATATTAAATTTTGAGGTAATAGTCATATTGCCTCACACATGACAAGCGCTCAAAAGCTTCTGCTCAGGGCTTTTCTCAAAATTTCTTGAAACACCCTGTATCAGGCATATAGAGTCGGTATAACTGATACAGAATCGTTTGTGGGATTATAATCATTCTAACTAATAAGCCTCTATTAACACTTATTAATGATTGAAAATATTCGTTTTCATTCAATAAAATCGCACTATTCAAACTAGTGTCGACAGAATTCCAAAATGCAGTAATCAAGAAAAATCGATTTGAATAATTTGTGGCCGACGTTCGTTCCACTGTTAGTTTGAATTGAAAAGTTCAATATATTTCGGCTAGAATTTCCAAATTTTGGTGACATTTTAATGACGTTTTTAATCACACCAACTAAATATTATTAATATTAATTATAATAATCAATAGAATTATTTATGTTCATTCCAATAATATCGCACTGTTCAAAATATCAGCAGAATATTTCGAATATTTTTAGGCCGATATGTGTTCGAAAGTTAGTTTGAATTGGAAAATTCGACAAAACCCTGACTAGAATGCTCGAATTCGGTAATTTTGACTATCAATTCATAGTTTGTAATCCCCTTACTATGTGGCCTTATTGATGAATAATAATACAATATTTCATTTGTGTATGAAGGTATTACTTGAAGGTTAGTTATACCCAAAATGACTGATATAAATTCCCTGAAATGAAAAATTAAAATTAAATTTGTCCATATTAAAATAAAAATTACACTTTCTTTGTCTTTTCCATAAATTTTCCACATAAACACTTGACTTTTCTCCTGTTTTGTTGTGGAAAAATAATTTCCGGTTTAAGGTCAAAAAACACTTTTCACGCGCCACTATCAAAATTTTCACCTGCAGGAAATTGAATTGCCTTTCCACAAGGTGCTGCTCGATTCCATTTCCCTATTCGAAAATGAGAGCTGTTAGGGGTTGCAGCTAGAGGGGTAGTGATATCAAACTCATTCGAATACCCTTATTTGTCCCCCTTTCAACAAAATTTTCCCCTTCCGAGCGTTTTTTCGTTATTCCCTCCCAAAGCTCAAAAAATTCGGCTTGGAAAGTTATGGATGGCACAGCCTGTATATGGTATCGATCTCGAGTCCCAATTAAAATTTCGAGGTAAAAGTCTCATTGATTCAAAAATTAACGAGCGCTCAAAGCTCCTGCTCAATGATTTTCTTATTTTTTTTGTGTTGTTGTTAATGTACGTGCACCCCTTGTATAGAGAATGCCGGAAGTCCAGTGATCAGTAACCTATCATCATGGCGTGCAAACCTTGGGTAGGGAACTGAAATTTCCCGTTGAATCGTTTGTCAGTCATGACGTAAAAACCCTTGGGGCTGACGAATCGATTTCTAGCTGCAATCCTATTTTCATTGAGTACCCACTAGTCCTTTTCGAACTGCGTTAATTTAGACCACGATAATTAACAATGCAACCGGAAATCTAATCAACGGTGTATACCTTTTTTATCTTTTTGACTGTATATATTTTTATTCCATTCGGTTCACACCCTGTATACTTGAGTGTGAATTTTCGCCAATTTGATTTTCGGTCCTGGTATTGACTCGTGAATCCCCTAGGTAGGTATACACATACATGATCTCGAAATACCACTCGAGTTCGAGCACATGGTCCACGGATTCAGGAGTCAGTACCAGGATCGAAAATGAAATTAGCGAAAATTCGTACACAAGTATCCAGGGTGTGAACCGAATGGAATAAATATACCTGTAAAGAATTCTTCATTCAAATTCTTTCAATAAACTTTCGCTAGATCGAGCATGGCGTATGACTGGAGATTCTGTGACAATGTCACGAGAATGTCAGTCGAGTGAGAAATAGACGAGTGAACGGATAATAATAAAATGTAAACTGTTGTTTCTTTGTCTTACAGGTAATGTTGTAATTGTACAAATAATGTAAATAATAACTAATAAACTTTTCTATTACAGAGGAACCAAAACTTTATATTATTATCAAGACAGATCTCTTATAAAACAACAATTTTTGTTTATGATGCCAAAGCTACAGTTTGAATTCACAGTAGTCCCTTGTACAAAGGGACCAAGACTAATATTATGCCATAACATCAATTATACAGAAGATGGAAAAGATATATATTGCCTGAAGAATTTAGAAATGCGGTACAATCAGCGAAGAAAACCGATAATTATATAAAACTATTAATTCATTGAAAAGAAGACATCAGGTAATGTTAAAATTATAATTTATTCTAGTATGTATGTTGTCCCTTATGACAGTTGTAGTTGTTTTAAAATTATTTTCTGATTAAAGACGAATTATAAATTCATCTTATTTTCTCAATTGATTCATATTGGAACATCAGTTTTATCAATGGTTATGGGCCCAGAAGTGGGCGATCTACACATATTCTGAAAAATCAAGAAGAAGCTTGATATTTCAATTTAAATAAAAAAAAATTGTCAATGGCAAATAACCGTTCCAGTAGTAATACACCAGTACAAGTACATCATCACAAGTGTGAGTTATGTTATTAGTTCCGGCAATAATTTCAATATTGAGAAACTTGAAGGGACTTCGAATTACTCAACTTGGAAATTTCAAATGAAATTGTTATTGATTGAATGTGGTTTATGGAGTATGTAACTGGAGCTACGAAGGAACAAGACATCACCAAGGATCAAAAAGCATATGCTAAAATCTGCTTATCTGTTAAACCTATATGTTATCCCCACATTCGCAATGCTAAGACAGCTGCAGAAACTTGGAATATTTAAAAAATGCTTACGAAAATGTTGGAATCAGTAGAAGGTTACAACTGAAACGTAAACTCTCTCAATTATTTATAAAACTTTGATTCGATGGATCATTATTTGAATTAATGATACTATTAATGATACATGTTTGATTCAGTTGATATTGTCAATTTGAAAGTTTTAGTTCTAAATGAAGCAGTATTCCAATAACAATGAAACTAATAGTTCCTCTAAAACACAAACCGAATGTTCATCAAATGAAGATGAAAATGGAGCACAGAGACATCCTTCCATTGAACCAAATTTATCCGATGTTTGTTCACCGGATGATTCTGATTCTTCAACAGAATTGATTATAAATTCTTCTGAAAATAATCAGATTTCTCACGTGGAAGGAAATTCAGAAGATAACAACAAACGAGTAAAGCGTGTTCCTGCTTGGTTTAAGGATTATGAGATGAACTATTTCATGAACTCTGTCTTGATAAGTCATAATAAGCCAATACTTATCAAGAAGCTATCAATTCGATAATAGGGATGTTGGTTGGAAGCCATGAGAGAAGAATACAACTCTCTTTTGTCTCATAATGTCTGGGAGCTTGTTGATAGCCGAAGAATGCTAATGTTATCAAATGTAAATGGGTTTTCATAGAAAAAACGATGAAGACGGTAATTTTTCGAGATATAAAGCTCGTTAGTGGCAAAAGGTTTTACTCAACGATATGGCGTTGATTATGGGAAACTTTTGCACCAGTAGTGAGACACTCTACATTACGTATGTTATTTGCTATATAGGGGTTGAGTATGACATGGACATAGAACATATTGATGTTAATACAGCATTCTTGAATGGTGATCTCAATGAACAATTTTTATGAACAACCAACTGGTTTTCAGATTGAGGGGCAGAATAAAGTTTGTTTGTTGAAGAAGAGTCGTATGGCTTGAAACAAGCCAGTAGGGCTGGAATGAAAAATTACGAAGTTTACTGCAAAGTCATGAATTTCAACAATTAAAAGTGAAAAATGCGTTTATTTCAAAGATTTTGATGGTTTTAAAAATTATAATTGCAATTTATGTCGATGATATATTTATATTCAGTAATTGTAAGAAGGCCAAAGAACAACTTTCAGAAATTTTGAATAATAATTTCGAAATCAAATTTCTTGGTCCTGTAAGCAAGTTTTAGGAATAAAAATTGAGAGAAATAGAGATAATGGCACGTTGAAATTATCACAGAGCTATATATCGATCAATTATTGAAGAAGTTTGGCATGGAATATTGCCATCCAATTTCTACTCCAATGGAAGCTAATTTGAAATTGGAAAAAGCTTCAATTTGTGATAAAAATTATCCCTACCAAGAACTATAGGAAGTTTAATGTTTCTATCGGTTTGTACTCGTCCAGATATTGCCTATTCTTGTAGCAAATGAGTCAATACAATAACTTGTTCCGATAAGCAACATTGGTTAGCGGGCAAAACGGGTACTGAGATACGTCTTATCAGCAACGGAAAATCACGGTTTATTTTTCAAAAAGAGAGACTGTAAAATCACAATTTCATGCGACGCTGATTGGGCCAGGGTATTGATCTCAGATCTTATTCAGGTTTTTGTGACCAAATTTGGATTGTCGACTGTTAACTGGGAATCACATAACAAACAGTCAATTGCATGCCTAGCACTGAAGCAGAATATTTGCCTTGGGCGATGCTGTCAAAGAAGCAAAAATTTATCAGAATTTTTTCATTGAATTGAAAATTATAGATTTCCTTGAACCTATTATAGTTTATAATGACAATCAAGTACACATAGAATTATTAAAAATCAAAATTTCAGAAGAACTAAACAATTGATGTGCGATATCATTTTATTCAGGAAGCTATTGAAAGAAAGGAAATTGTTATCAAATATAAATCTTCTGACGAATTAGTTGCTGATCTTTTCACAAAACCTCTTGGAGGAACAAAACATGAAATTTTCGTAATGAGCTATTAATAAGTTAATTTAATTGTATTTTTCTTTTATTTGTGAATTGCGTTTGTAGTCGAATATTTATATCTATTGTTAGAATTATTATCACATATTCGACTAAGGGGCAGTGTTAAAATTATAATTTATTCTAGTATGTATGTGTGTCATTATGACAGTTGTAGTTGTTTTAATAGTATATAACATTACTAGCAAGGTAAGAGGGTTTTTACTGGCGAATGGAGGATATAATTGACGAGCCGCAGGCGAGTCAGTTACCTCCTTGAGCCAGTAAAACCCGTTACCTTGCGTGTATTATTTATATATTATTTGTTTCTCGTTTGTAAAAAGGTGGGATAAATCCAAAAAAATCTCAATAATTTGTTGCAAATGTCGTAAGCTATTTATGATTATTTATGACATCGGAAAATTATGACAACTGTCAGTGGCTTTACGAGAGGGAAGTCCTTCGAGAATATTTGCTGATTTCTGACGAAAAAGCCAGATCCAAATGAAACAAGGTATGCATATCGTTTTTTAATACTTTTATATACATTTATTACTAAATATAATATTTGTTCCAGGAACGATGAAATTAGAAGGATAAATGAAATTAGAAGCAAGTACGTGAAAAGAAAAGCGAATAGATACGAATATAACAAGGTACGAATATCGTTTTTGAATAGTTTGAGAACGTTCATTGAGAAATACATTTGTTCCAGGAACTCTGAGATTAGAAGAATAAATTAAATTAGAAGCAAGTACTTGACAACTTTCAATGTAAATAATACTACTAACTTGTAAAAGTTTTACAAGTTAACTGTCAATTTTACAAGTTAGTGACTTGAAAAAATAAACTTCCTTGATTAATATTGTGTTTTTTGGAATCTGACGTTTACAAATGAGAAACAAATAAAATTATTTTCTGATTAGAGACGAATTATAAATTGATCTTAGTTTTCTCAATTGATTCATATTGGAACATCAGTTTTATCAGGTAAGAAGAGTATGGTATACACTGTCGGGAGAACTGCGAGCAGTATACATGGATGATGATGAAATTTACAATTTAAAGAACAATACTTGGAGGAATTAGGTGAAGAGAGTACTGCTGGCAGATAAAAAGTAGACACCGTCCTTGCAGAGAACCTAGGAACATTGAGAGCCATCTTCGATAATAAATATGGTGAGTTAATTTTACCAGCGAATCTGGCACACTGAACCTCACGTCTCGCAAGTAACGATGAAATCCTTATCTCATTCATGACATGAGAGAGATCAGCTCCACGCTCCGGATATCTACCTGTTCTCCTGAATAGTACATGCTTAAAAAACTTCCTATGAATACGTTCTAAAGGAGCTAAGTGACACTGGTAGAAAGGGAACCATATCAAATTCGAATATTCCAACCTGCTGACAACGAGAGCGAAGTACAGACTCCTGAGTACCGACAAATCATTGAATTCTCTTGTGTTTCTGAGAACAAAGCCCAAAGTTCTACTAGCCTATGCACACACCTCCTCATATGAGAAACGAAGCTGAAGGCTGAGTCGAACAGTACGCCAAGGTCATACATTTCATCTTTATTTGTAATGCAGTTGCCAGATACATAACAGTTATAAAGCAGTGATTTAGACTTCCTAGTATATGTGACCCTAAAACATTTCTCAATATTCAATTTCAATCGGTTGATCACGCACCAATCACTGATACACTGCAGGTTCGACTGAAGCATCATCACATCCAAAACATCACGTATTCTCAGGTAGTTCTTAAAATCATCAGCATACGCCAAGGCTGGACAACCGAGGGAAACTAAGAGATCATTAATATATATTAAAAATAACAGTGGTCCTAAATTTGATCCCTGAGGTACTCCACACGAAAGCTCATACTCGAATGATCTGAAACCATTGAAGAAAACATAATTCAGTCTTCCCTGTAGATATGACCTAATCAGCCCAAGATATGCAGGACTGAACCCGAACGAGGCAAGCTTCTTCAAAAGTATACTGTGATCAATGGTGTCGAATGCCCGCGATAAATCGGTATATATCACATCCACCTGTCCACCGTCATCCAAACACTCTGCAATATACTGAGAGATCGTCGCCAAGTTGGTCACCGCAGATCTTCCACGAAGCACCTTGTCAACGGAGGTACAATTTCGACTGCTGTGTCCAAATTCTACATCCACCAAAGAAATACGAAAGATCGATTACAAAAAGCATCCGAACTACTAGAATCTAAAAACTTGTCTCTAATTTTTGAGGATGAGGGGGATGTTGATGGAATGTGGCGTTCCTTCTTGAAGGTGATTGACGAGGTTGTTGCGTCTTGCACGACCACTCGTTTGGTTAGGATCCACACTGCGAAACCTTGGATCGATGATGGAGTCTTGAGGATGGCAAGAAGAAAGAAGGCCCTATGGCAGAGATACCTTAGGACAAGATCAACCAGTGATTTTAAGAATCATTGTCTTATTCGAACCACTTTTCCGCCAAATTAAACCAGGCTAAAGTTCAGTACGAGAGGGGACTGGCATCTGCTAAGAACAAGAAGAAATTTTTCAAGTACCTCAAGTCTTCGATGAGTGGTGGAGTTAGTTTTCCTACTGTTCGCAATCGGTCCGGCCGTCTTTGTGAAGATGCCCTTGAGACGGCCGAGGTTTTTACTGATGTCTTCTCGTCTGCATTCGTTGAGGAGCCTGATGGCCCTCTTCCGGAGGTTGAATTTCCTCAAATCACAGAAGAGATTTCCGACATCGACACCAGCGAGGAGATCGTCAGAGGATACCTTCTTCAGCTCAAGGATACTGCTCCTGGTCTGGATGGCCTTTCTTCTAAACTTCTCCGTTGCTGCGCTCATTCCCTTGCTTTGCCCCTGTCTATAATATTCACATGTTCCCTCAAATATTTTATCCTCCCTAATGACTGGCTTACCGCATCCGTAACACCGGTCTTCAAAAGGCAGACAAACTATCACCGCACAATTACAAACCTATCGTGTCCGATCATATCACCCGGTTTGCTTTAGCCGGGGACATTATTCCTAAAGAACAACATGGATTCTTATCTGGTCGCTCTACACTTACGAACCTTACTCTATGCATCAATGAGTGGACTAAGGCGTGGGACCTGGGGGTGCCCGTGGATGTAGTTTACCTCGATTTTTCCAGAGCTTTTGAAAAAGTCCCCCACCGTCGATTGCTTGCCAAGCTTTCTCATCTTGGAATCAGGGGAAGTGTTCTTGCTTGGATTGGTGCTTATCTATCTAACCGCACTTTTCGAGTTAGGGTCAATCGTTCTTTCTCCGTTCAAGATATGCCTTTAACATCTGGTGTCCCCCAGAGTTCCGTTCTTGGCCCTATATTATTCTTATTGTGCACTTCTGACCTCCCCAGATTACTCCAATCGGCATCTTCTATGTTTGCAGATGACACTAAAATTTATAACTTTCCGCTGACCCACTATGATGCCCCTGCAACGTGACCTGGACGAAATAAGTGTTTGGTGTGAAATGTTGCTCTCTTTGAATGTGAAAAATGCTGTGTACTGTATATCGGTAAAAACAACCCAAGAAAAAAGTACAGTATCAGTGGCATAACACTGGGAAGTGTTTCAAGTCATTGTGACCTGGGTGTGACTATCTCCGAGGATTTACGCTGGTCTGACCATATATCTAACATCACAGCCAAAGCCAGACAATTGACATATGCCATCCAGAAGTCATTTAGCGGATCCGACATCAAAACCTTAATCTTCTTTACACCAGCTTCATTAGACCATCTTTAGAGTATGCTGGTCGGTTTGGTGGCCATCCACACGTGCTGATGAACACCGTCTTGAGTCAGTGCAGCGTTGGGTCACTCGTATCCCATTCGGAATTACTCGTCCGTCTTACGAGGAAAGACTCAATCTTTTTCGACTCCCATCCTTTCTTTCACGACGTGAGAGAGGTGATCTGATATTTTCCTTCCGATCGCTCTGGGGTCACTTCGGTGATCGTATTCAAGGCCTATATACCCTGAATACCAACAATTTGAGAGGCCATCAGTTTAAATTGTCGAAAGAAAATTTAGAACCCCCCAACGCCACAGCTTGGTGCTGGGACCGTCAACGGATTTAAAAATGCCCTGGATATTTCACGTCAAGGTCTACAAATGTGTGAACTTTTTTGTGTTATTTCTGTTTGAGTTTATAGGAATTAATTCCTCTACTCTTATAATTGTATTAATAATAATAATAATAATAAAAAAATTCATGCTGCTCAGGGGATATGAGGGAGCTAACATTAAAATAAATGTTTTCATAGAGCACTTCTTCATAAACCTTCGCGATGTTGGAAAGAATTGAGATGGGTCTATAATTATTGAACTGCGACTTGTCTCCCTTGTTAAAAACCGGAACCACTCTAGTCCGCTTCCATCTACTAGGAAAAACACATGTTTTGAGACTCAAGTTTATAATGAAATGAAGTGGCCCTGCAAGAGCTGAACTGTAGTCTCTTATGAAAGACGATGGAATGCCATCATCTCCTGCAGTTGACTTTTTAGGAAATGCGGACATTATTGAGCGGACCTCCTCTTCAGAAACGAATGGTACCGAAATTAATGGAAGTTGAGTAATGGATGTACCAGACGGGATAAGTCCGTGGGAACAACCTAGTTTTCCGATTTCGACTCGACCACTGTAGGCACCCCATCAATGTATTTTATCCTCAGATTCACCTCACCGGCAGCCAAACGACGATCCATTTCTGTTTTTACCTGCTTAAATGCATAGATTATAGAGTATAGAAAGATAGGAAACGGCCCTGCATTCGTAGTACTAAAAAACGACTACATTTTTTAGTTCACATTTGACCAGAGATGGCACTGAAGATCAATTTTTATATAAAATCTGTAATTTTGATTAGAAATTATATAAAGAAAACTGTAATAAGGATTGACGCGAAATTCGTATTCCCTCATGATGTTTCATTTTTATATTTTAAATCCATAATTTTCAATAAAATTCAGTATTTCATGTGTAATATTTTTATTTTGTTTTATAGAAGATATTACAGAAATATTAGGGTATTATCGTAAGATTTATACATGGATTGAATATGAATATACTTAGTGCGTCTGTGGAATTCCAGTTTCTGGCTCAGTTCAATTGCAGCTTCGTTGTCCACCATCACTGTTTGAATTGACGGAAAACTTTTCCTGAATAGTCACTTTAACCATTTCATTTTCCGTGTAGCTTCACTATCAGCCACTATTTCTGCCTCTATCGTGGAAATAGCAACAGATGTTTGACGTTGATCAAGCTTTACCTGCATACATCCATAAAACACCAGTTGATCATCCAGTTTCACTATCTCGTTCGTGATCTGCATTACTGAAGGGTACAAACTCATCTTTTTTCCACTTTTTTCGAGACGACACTAACGGCAAAAGGCGTTCGAAGGGAAATAATATTTTCGCAAACGAATTGATTGGCACTTTTTTATATCAATGACATTTCCCATGTATATTGATTTCGAAACTTATAATCATAGAACCAGAATTTTAACCATTCTATAGTGACATTAGTTCACATTTGACCCAGAGATGGCGCTCATACACTGTAGTCGTGTCGTTTCCGATCTTTATACTATATAATCTTTGCTTAAATGCAGCAACCTGCTGGGGCGTTCTGTCAGGGGAAACCGACAGATCCACGAATTTTCCTTGGGATTTCACTTTATGCAAGACATGATTGACTCAGCTTCCTTTATGACTCTATCGTGTACTGGTGATGCCAAGGCATGAAACTGGGACACACTTCACAGCGGCCGGGCCGATAGCCGGTGACTTACAGACACACAAGAGGGCCGCAGGATAACAAAAAAAATTTGAAGGATGGGAGCCCACCAGTACACAAGTATTAAAAATTGTGTGTCATTAAGTTAATTTATCTTACGACAAATGAAGCGTATGGACCGAACCACATGCGGCGACTACTCCAAATAAATTAAATAATTTCCAGAATATTATTCCGATCGTGCTGAGATTTTGCATGAATCTCAAACCCCGTACTAAGCTCTGAATGGTAAGGTTTTACATTTATACCTGGTACTGCAATAGCGCGTTAGGCTTTCATAGCTGCCAAACCGTTTTGGAAATTTACTCGAAAGGAATTCCCTTTCTACTTTCAATTATTCATACCAGGGAATTTTCTATATTAATAAAACAGGATCTATGGTTACTGTAAAAAGAGCATATCTATTAAACGACTGCACCAAATTCGACAATTCTTTTTTTGTTGTGTTCATTATTGTTAGGGCAAGGTTTTTTTTTCCAACAAAATATTCAAAAGTAAATTATTCGGAAAAAATAAAATGCTTTCCTTTTCTTTTTCTTCTTTGACGTATTTGGGTATCATAGAGTACTTATAGTGTTTTTGACATTTGAAGTTTGTACAAAAAGTGAAGTTACATCGGGTGAAACGAAAATTTTAATTAGAAATAACGTATAAACTAGCATATTATACAACAATTTTTACTTAAAGATACCATACAAGGTAGGTTATATATTAGAATTTGTGTACTATGATAACATGAAATATGTGATATATGTATTATTATTAATTCTACTATTGTTATTCAGGAAGAGGATATTTGTAGTTCAGATATATCAATAGAAAATTACCAATTTAAAGTTACATTTTCAACCCAAGAAAAGGAAAATATAAGGTTCAGTTCAGATAAAGTTCTCAAGGTGAAGCAAGGAACCAACGAAGATAAATACAGGGTCTCTATAAATGATTGTAACAGCGCAGTTGCTTTGGATTGAAGAATACCAAACTCTAACCAATCAGAGCATAGCATGATCACAGAAATCTGTGGTTAGCATAATCCAAAGCCAACTGCGCTGTTACAATCATTTATAGAGACCCTGTACCATTGAACTCCTCGCATAGGAAATAATAAGAGGTAGGTTCAACTTATTCGAGTTTGTGTAATATAATAGGAGGAACATGAAATATCAACAGATATTAGGGTAAATATGTAGATCTAAAAGAATCGTGCTGGAATTGTGAAAAAAATTGTACTCACTAAGTTTGGGTCCCAGATTACGAAAATGATAACGAGAAGTCTGCAATCCTTTTAGTTTTTTCAAAAAAAAATCCAAAGTTTCAGTAAGGTTAGTGAGGTTAAGCATAGTTCTAGCCAATTTTCCTCTATTTTCTCAATCAATACTCGTTGGAAATGTTTTATTGATCATTTCCTGAAAGTATCCTGCAAAATAAAGCCTTCGTTTGGTCGAAATCGACGATTTTATTAATTGTTTTATTATCTTCACGGCAGCCATGATAATTTGCCTTTCGGCGTATTTCGGTTGTCATCGGTCGCGATTTGTGCAACGTTGCCAATGTCTCAAATCGTATAACCAGAACCAGTTACTTTCAAATTATTTGGATGAGATTGGGAGGCCCATTTTGGTTAACTTTTCCAATATTAGTATGAAAGGATTAAATAGATATTCTTTTTCCATTTTCACGGGACATATTAATTTGCCGGATCTCAAATTGGAATATTATCCCTAGGACTCGTATAGTAAATTCACTCTTGCCGAGTGTTTCACAAAAAAAGGGTGCGAAATGAATCATTTCAATTGATAACACATCCTTGAAACAATATTCGAACTAGGTAACCTAAATTTAACTACAAGTTTGAAACATTGGCAACGTTGCGCAATTCGCGCCGGTTGACAGCCCAAGGGCAAATTATCATGGCTGCCGTGAAGATAATAAACATTTAATAAAATCGTCGATTTCGACCAAACGAAGGCTTTATTTTGCAGGATACTTTCAGGAAATGATAAATAAAACATTTCCAACGAGTATTGATTGAGAAAATAGAGGAAAATTGGCTAGAACTATGCTTAACCTCACTAACCTGACTGAAACTTTGGATTTTTTTTTGAAAAACTAAAAGGATTGCAGACTTCTCGTTATCATTTTCGTAATCTGGGACCCAAACTTAGTGAGTACGATTTTTTTCACATTTCCAGCACAGTTCTTTTAGATCTACATTATTACCGATATTAGTGTATATCAATGCTGCTATTGTTATTCAAGAAGTGGATATTTACATTTCAGATAGATTAATATAAGATGGTGAAAGCAGTGAATCCATCCGGTGAATAGAAGAACACTGTTGAAAAATCGAAACCTTTGGGGACATGTGAGTGTTCAGAATATATAAACGATTAATCTAAGTAACAGTAATTCATGATGATAATGCTACATTTCATTGAGGTTTTCTCATATCTTTAACTTTAATATCAATGGGTTACCCACAATAGTTCAGTTCCATATATAGCCTATTCGTTTTGAAAAGTTTCGTGCTCCTGAGTAACTCAAAAGCTCGAAATACGGCTTGCCATTTGCTGCGCACAAGCACTGGTACAGCTCAGGAGCTCGAAACTCTTCAAAATGAATACTATAATAGAGTAGACATTGTACACAAGGTTGCTCTAATCAATTCTACCATACATTTCAACAAGAGAGTGGATGTTTGAAGACTCATCTATTCATTGTTACAATTATTGATATTTTTTGCAGGTCCGAAAAGGTTTATATGAATTGAACAATGAAATTAAATGAATGGATTTGGATTGTTGATAATTTACTGAATGTTTTCAAAATTAAGAAGCTACTTATGAAGAAATATATCTGGAATCTAAGGTAAATGATATTATGAACTATTGATTATTTTGTCTGTGCATTATTTAACTCATTCATGGTTTACCGAGAGACTGAGAGATTAAATGGATTCCTTAGATAACTACATTGATGTTCATAATTTATTTCATCATATTGGCAAGGGAAATGTTAGAATAATTAACAATTATTATTATGCGAAAAATGTATAATATTGATTTGAATTTTGCCTGCTTTCATTAAAATGTGATCGATAGAAAACTCGAAAATAAAAATAAGTAATTTTTACTTCTTGATCACTAAATAGTAATTAATATATCTTTTTTGCAGGTCCTGAAGATTTGATATGGAGTGCTCAATAAACTTTCACTGCTTGGTTAAATAAATGAATTTGGACTGTTGATAATTTACGGAATATTAAAAAAATAAAGAAAGCTACTCATGAAGAAATTTAGGTCCACAAAACCAATCCTCTTTACAAAATTATTTTGATTTGATTTAACAATTTCATTCATGCTTTGAATTTACCTAAATTTTGAAGGGCAATTATAATGACTTTTAAGGTCATTCTAATTATATGTCAATTCGACTTTCCCGTTCAAACCATAAATTCAACTTGAAATTTTCGTTTTTTCAAGTTGTTGCCGTCGGAAGTCATTCGGTTTATAGGTGTCCAATAGGCCACTCCTGAACTCGATAACTTCCAAGAGCAACAACTGGAAATATCGAGATTAGTCAAATTCGATTCAAGGTTTTGAACAAGAAAGTGGAATTCTCATGATAATAGAAATCTCAGAATTGTTTTCTACATGACTACTATGAGAAGTAACATCTCGAACTTTTGAAATCTACACAGGCCGGGTTTACTTCTTCAAGAAAAAATACTACAAAAATATTAAATCGAATGGGCTGCTCTACTAATATTCTAATTATCTTCATCATCATCTTTCATAGACCCTTCAGCATTATCATTTTTTTTTAACGTGTCACATATGAGTTCTGTATTGTTGATGTTTCATTTGATTTGTGAAAGATTTCATATAAATTTTCAATAGACGCTTTGAGTATAAACAGGTTGTTCCTATTCCTGAATTTCAGCCTATAGATATACAGGGTGACTGGTGACGTAAGGGACAACGGCTAACTGGAGATAGAGGACCTCAAACTGAATGAGGATTGGGGGTTAAATGTCCCATAAGGCTTTTAGTTTCAGAGATACAGGGTGTTTTTTGCAAAAGTGCTAAAACTATAAACTCCCCATATCTTCGTCAATATGGCAAATTTTTCGCTGATATTTGGCAAGCGTGTTACTATACATATTCTCCATCAGATCGAGAAGAAAACATTCCCAAAAATTGCAGGTCCGTATCCAAAAATTTCAATTTCCGTGTCAGGTTAGAAATATCACTCGGTATATGAGCTAAAAAAAATTGAATTGGCAAATTGAAATCTTCAAGAAACACTGAGTAAAAATCTGTTTTTAGTTTGAATGGCACAAATTTTTTATAGTTTTTATGATATGTTGAAAGTCGAATATTATTTATTCATATTGAATTCAAGAAACATACTATCCCTGATAGAAAAAAACACTGAATTTGAGATGCTTAAATAATCCTGACGCATTTTGAATATTCCTTCACATCTTGAAATCCTTTTTTATTAATTTTTCTATTAATATTATAAGAAAAATTAAAAAACAATAGAAATACAAAAAGATTAACAGTAGCACATATGATTCATAAAAAAATCAAATAAACGAATGCTCGATATGCGGGAGCCATTCCCCTCACACACTTATTGGCTCTTTTGAACAATTGAAGTACTTTTCATATCCACAAGATGAAAATTATACTCGTGATAGAACAAAAACACTGGATTTCAGCTCGAGAAAAATTTAACTTTCTTCTCAGAACCCCTGAACAATAATCCATCTGGTACTTATGTTTTCAACAAAATTTATTCTTCAATGAAATAATGTATAAATTTTGAGGACTTATTTTCCTCTAATATGTACTTAGGTGTAGCAACTTCACCTTCTTTTGAGAAGCATATGAATTTCTTTAATGCAAACAGAATATTAGGGAAACAAGTGATTTTTTAGAATAAGAGGTTTATTATTCATTATAAATAAAATACATCCTACTACACAGAGTAGGCTTATTTCAAAAATGACGTTTATATTCATACATTCATTGATTGTGAGTTATTGGGAATTGTGTCGTTTGTTTATCTACTGAAAAATGCCTTCAGTATTCACGAATGAAGACTATGTATATGATACTTGTTTTTGAATTGCGCAAAATGGACGGATATAATATTTGGTCTCAGAATAATCCTCATCTCAAAAGAGAAAGAAATCATTAGAGTTCAAGAGAGCCAATAAATGCGTTGAAGCAAATTGCTCTCATTTCGAGCATTTGCTTAGTTGTTTTTTTCATGAATCATTGCATTATTCAATTGAAGAATAAATTTTGTTGAAAAAATAAGTACCAGATGGATTATTGTTCAGGGTTCTGAGAAGAAAGTCAAACTTTTCTCGAGCTGAAATCTAGTGTTACTGTTCTATCGAGAGTAATTTCTCATCTTGTGGATATGAAAAGTACTTCAATTGTTCAAAAGAGCCAAAAAGTGTGTGAGGGGAATGGCTCTCGCATATCGAGCATTTGTTTATTTGATTTTTCTATGAACCATATGTGCTACTGTTAATCTTTTTGTGTTTGTATTCTTTTTTGAGTTTTTCTTATAATATTGATAGAAAAATTAATAAAAAATTATTTCAAGATGTGAAGGAATATTCAAAACGCGTCAGGATTATTTAAGCATCTCAAATTCAGTGTTTTTTTCTTTCAGGAATAGTATGTTTTTTGAATTCGATATGAATAAATTGTAATATTCGAGTTTCAACATATCATAAAAACTATAAAAAATTTGTGCCATTCAAACTAAAAACAGATTTTTACTCAGAGTTTCTTGAAGATTTCAATTTTCCAATTCAATTTTTTTCATCTCATATACCGAGTGATATTTCTAACCTGACACGGAAATTGAAATTTTTGGATACGGACCTGTAATTTTGGAAATGTTTTCTTCTCGATCTGATGGAGAATATGTATAGTAACATGCTTGCTAAATATCAGCGAAAAATTTGCCATATTGACGAAGATATGGGAGTTTATAGTTTTAGCACTTTTGCAAAAACACCCTGTATCTCTGAACTAATAGACTTATGGGACATTTAAACCCCCAATCCTTATTCAGTTTGAGGTCCTCTATCTCCAGTTAGCCGTTGTCCCTTACGTCACCAGTCACCCTGTAGATAGATATTTTCAGGGTACTTCTATAAATCTATCACTCATTTCAGATTTCTACTTGATAACATGATTAAATAATTTTTAAACTGGCAAAACTAGGTTTGCCGGGTCAGCTAGTTTCTAATAAACAGGGTGTTCCTAAATAAAATTATTCATCAAATGTGTGAATTTTCAAATGGAACACATATTTTCGCATTTGACGGAAAATATTAAGAATATTTTTTCAATGGTATGGATCTTTTTCAGAAAAAACTGGAAAATTTCGACAAAACAGTTCGGTAAAAGCCCTCTACCGATTTCCAGAAGCGAAAGAAACATGAATATTATTAAAATTCTTTTGACTCGAGAATTTTATTGTTTCTCAACCTCTCTCATACGTTATCATCATCAATATCCAAATATGAAGTTCAAATTGTTTTTTCTCGATTTTCTCAAATATAACACCTTGTAGTTTTTCTCTATGACGATGTAGACGATTTAATACCTTACATTTTCTCTTAAGAAACCTTATGATAATTTTCACTCATGTGTCTACCAGACACGAAAAATGACATTTCAACTAAAAATTTCAGGAAAAATGAACATTCAAAGAACTTACGGATATTTAAATGAATCCCACAATGAAACCAAACTGGATAACCAATTACCACGCAATCTACTCTGAAAAGAGTCCTATATAATGAATAAGTATCATAATATATCGATTGAAATATAATCTGGGAGGATTCTGCATTTCTAGAGACCTTTTTAAAAAAAGACAAAATTCCAAATATTTTTCAAGTTTGACTGAAAAAGAGTCTAATATAGATACCGACACGTTACGTTAATCTTCCTTTATTTTTTTTTAGTTTTACTGTAAGACAATTTTTTTTTTCAAAACCAATTTGCTCCTGACAAATTTGTGCAAGGAGTTACGCAGGAACATTTCATCTTAATTAAAATTTTTTTATTGTTTCTGTTTCAGAGACTGGGAGTGAAATTCTAAAGAAGTTTTCTAGAAGCTAATATCATATCTATTTAAATTTTCACATTCTAAAATTTAATACGTGAATGATACTTTTGCCTATTTTCATAAAGAAGTGTTACTGCTGGCTCCGATCCAGTCTTAAATCTGCTTAGTTCGACTCATATTTCACCTCAAGTTCGTTTTCAAATTGAAAAAGAGTAGTGTTATTGAATCTCGACTCCTGAGTTCCCTAAATTCAGCAGCGGAGACCCATGAGCCTTCCTAATGAAATCGCCCACTTGACTTGAGCACCCCGACAATATGGCGGATATGTTGTATTTTCTGTGGCCTATAATGTCATCCTTTTTTTTAATTCACATCAGATAGTTCAGCTAATGGAAACAGAGACCTAAATTTATCAAACT
The DNA here is from genome assembly GCA_013421045.1 of Propylea japonica. Classification (NCBI taxonomy): domain Eukaryota; kingdom Metazoa; phylum Arthropoda; class Insecta; order Coleoptera; family Coccinellidae; genus Propylea; species Propylea japonica. The sequence goes on from CM024239.1 coordinate 33,426,742, forward strand.
AGTATAATATGTTAAAAACTAGTGAAATACAAAGAAAAGTTGAAACCTAAATTCTTTCAAGTTTGATCAGCTACAATGTAAAAAATGTTGGATGCTCCTGGTAGCCATCATCTTAAAGACTTGCTTAGTTATTGCAGATTCCAAAAAGGTATCATAAGCACATAAAATCTGCATTTCTTGTATTCTCATGATTACTTGATTACTATACATAGTCTAAAAACTTAAAAAAAACTGTTTTTTTGTGAATCGTTAATCTGAGCTCATATGTTTACGTGAATTCATGATTATACAAGGCTATTTTGTTTTTTTTTTTCTTATGATAATTTTTCAATAGCAAAAGTATTAATCTTTCAGAGAACTTCAATAGCTAATTATTATTAGCTTCTCTGAAAGATAAATACTTTTGCTATTGAAAAATTATCATAAGAAATTAATTAATTAATTAATTAAAATTTGGGAATACATAATTCGATTCAGATATTGATAGGGGTTGGAAAACAGTGCATGGCTGTCCGATATTTTCTGTAGGTCTGAATTCTGCAAAAATTTCTCCAAAGAACCAGATAGCTGAACATTTTCTTTCTGCTTTTTACCCTTTTTTTCTTGAATAAAGATCCACTTTTTGTTACTCTAATTACTCATCTAGTTATCAAATGAGAACAATAGCAATTAGTATTAAAGCAAAAGAATTTCAATATAAGTTAAATACAATAAAGTTTTGATCAAAATAGATATGATCAGAACCGCGAAGATTTGCCACTCATATTTTTCCACCCTAACGATATGCGAATGGTCCTATTCCATCTACTCTTGTATTTTGAACCAGTGAGAACTAGACGCGCTAATCAATCTAATATCTCATATTCTCGATTTTTGGGTGACGAAATAAAAATACCTACAAATCTGAAAATTTTTATGAATTTTTTAATGATAATACACTCTCTTATTCACTACGACGTATTCAGAAATTACTCCGCCTTTGAACTTGTAGCATTCTTGTGCAATAATAGCTCAACCTCAATTTCCAAGGAAGCAACAGTTCCAACAGACGGCGGTATTTGATCATTCCCCAAAAAATAAGTCTGAATCGCTACCTATATTTCAAGGTTGCCAAACGATCAAAACGTACAAATTTATTCGTTTTCCAGGATTTTTTAAGTGGAATTTTTCCTTGACAATTGATTTCTAGATTTACGTACGTGAAATGCAGTGTCAACACGAGTTTATGAACTCCTGTAGACCACAACTTGAATTACACAGTTTTCAATGTTCCGAGAAGTTTTATCTCAAATCTATAGTTTATGTCCATTGTTTACCTATGTTAGAAACAGGACCGCGCTGACTGCCGCCCCTGCTGATTGCTGGGAGCTCTATGTCTTCTACACATTTCCGCCTCAAGGATTTTCCCAGAGATCTCAAAGATATTCCTTGTGGAAATTCTAAAACTGTTCACATTGTGGAGGTCAATGGGATATTCGCATAAACGACCCATTACGACAAGTATGAGAAGCTCCCAACATCCTCCGCATTGTAAGCTTTTTGATAATATCCTATCAACCTCACATTGTGATCAGTATGAGAATGTCTCAATAATCTTCACATGGGAGCTTTTTAGGAGTATCCCAGGTACCTTCCATTGTGAACAGAATGAGAAATCTTAGTTTTTGTTAATTCACAGTATCCATAAAATTTATTGAACCATCAGTTCAAAAAGATATTTTCCTTTAAATTCGCTAAAATTTCAAGTTTATTCTTTTTTAACTGGCCCAAATTAATCAATTTAACGAATTTTTCGTTGATCTCCACTTTGGAGTTTAATTGTCTCAGTTGTGTTTTGTTAGAAATTTTGATCCAGTATCCAAAAAAGTTCAGATAGATCTTTATATTATTATAATTTTCAAATTTTTTCGGACTTCGAAGCGTTGGAAAATATCATTCCTAAAATTTTTTCATTGTCTAGTTGGAATGATATTCAGAAAAATAGCATTCAAATTGGTATTGGCCTTGCATTGAACTGCTTTGCAAGTTTCATTACATTGAATAAATAGGAAACATCTAGAGAGAAGCAGTTGAAGAACGTAATCAAAATGACCAAATAGAAAAACCTTGATTGTTGTTTACATGAGTTCACTGCTTAATGGCAAAATAATTTGGTGCAATATACCCCTTGATCAAAGAAGGTCGAATGGGTTGTGAATAAACAACTTCAGCGATCTTCCAATTCATTTTTATTTTATTCAATTAACGATATTTGTCCTCCCTCATTTTTCACTGTGAACATCCTATGTGTCAATGCATCCTCAAAAAGAAATACACATAATTAGAAAATAAAATTCACCAGGTTAGCACTTTCAATAATGTCTCTCAAAAAATCTATACTTCATTATCTTATTTTTGTCACTTTGCCACCTCTTTAAGAAGTCGCAATGCGAATATCTTCGTTTGGTTATTTTTGTGACATCTGTGGGATGTCGAAATAGCAGTTCGCATAGATGTCTGATTGTAGCCTCTCTGCAATCTCGCCGAGTAGTCGCGATGCGAAGATCTTATTCTGGTTATATCTGTGAAGTATGTTCGTAGGATTGTTACCACTTGGCGTTATTGCTGGGAAGTCTGTGTTTACTGGGTTCTTATACTGTATATTCAGTGTCCTTCTTGTTATTGTTCGCCCTCGTTTAAAATTTTTGGCTTTCGAACTTATTGCATCTCCGCAAATCAAATGTTATTCCAGGAGTCGGTTAAATTCTTGAAATAATGTCCTCTTTGAACCATCTCCATATCAGATTTCCAGTGACAACGGCGCCTTTTGGAAAACTCTCCATCATTCTAATTCTTCAAGATTCGCATGTCTATCAATATTCCTGAGAGTAAATTATCATACATGCATCATCACTCGATTTCAGCGTAATACATTCTTTGTTTCGATATCAGACTTTCAATGAACCGAGGTTGAGCCTAAACAAAGTCAACTCAGAGATAAAAAAATAATACTTATCCGTCGAACTTAACATAAGAGCTCAATTTATCGTTCAATTGATCACTAATGACCCATTTCCGCCGACCTCGAAATAGAAGGTGCTTTTAATGTGTACGAAATTGAGCATTAATGACCCATTTTAATGCTCAATTTTTTAGCCATTTTAATGTGCAATCCTCATGGCAACCGTACACAAAGTATTCAGAAGCACTACGAGAAATGTCAAAATTCTACTGGAACATAGAAACATAGAAATTCCTTTACGTCAAATGTATGTCTTGTGCGAATTGAGAATGTATTTTAATCAAGAATTTATACACTAATCATGTTGAGATCGTCGGAAAATCTTGTAATAAACTCGGTTATTAATAGAGCGAATAATGGTCTCGAACTATTAACGCGTTCGCTCCGCTCACGCATTAAAATATCTTGACTATTAGTCGCTGTTTTTAATAACCTAGTTTATTAAAAAACTATTTCATTGCAAGATTTTTTCTATTGGGCATCTTAACACATAATATTCAGAAGCAATACGAGTAGGTAATAGAAATGATGAGATGCGCAGTGGTATCAGGATCAAGTTCAATACAATTTAATTAATCCCTTGAGACATTACAATGATGAATGGGAGATTTCAACAGTTCATAAGCAAATAGTACATAGTGAAGTTTGCAAGAATTCTCCAGTACTATAAAAAAATTCATTGAACAACTTGACAACTTCTATTTTAAATTTTTTCTTTAAAAAAAATTGATACTGAGTCAGATCACCAACGTTTCGGAAAATATTTTCCCATCTTCAGTCCTCTAGTAAAAATATTAGAAACCTACTATCGAAATCAAATTTGTTCAAAAAACACAACAATATACTTACAGTTTCTTCCTAAATCAGTCAATTAGTACGAAAGAAACATAATTCAATAAAAATTCAACTAGAGCCCTGAGCAGGATCTTTCATTGGTGAAGCATAATGCTATTACCTCAAACTTTTGTACGGGACTTGAGACTCATGCTGAGTATATGAATGCAATATCTCAGCACGATCGGAATTATATTCTGAAAATTATTCGAAAAATAACAAATGTAAAAATAAATAATTAAAAAAAATTAAATTCTATAGTTCTGATGATGCGATCCTCTTGAAATTTCGAATGAACATTCACTATAACAATTTTCATTCACAGAATAATTTTCAGTCTGATCGGATATCTAGTTATGAAAATATAAAGATTCTTCTTTTCATATTCCAATTGAATTTTGTATGGTTCTGTCAACACCATGCCCAAAAAATTTTGCTTATTATCAGCATCTTGCATTACGATTTCATTACGTTTTGTCTGAGATATTGATTAACAAAAATTTTAAATGGCCATAATTTATGGAACACCCTGTACGATTTGGCTGGTTAACGAACTAAACTGAGACATTTGGGAACCGAACTCACCCTGAAAATCTTAAGACAAAGTCAACTCAGAGATAATAAAATAAGGACAATCCTTTCGAAAGTTATCGTGCTAACGGCTAACCAGACGGACGGCCCCACGGATTCAATTTGATCACGTATTCGTCATCAGGAAGTCGAATCCTATCGTTTGAGACCATTTTCGGCTCAAAATTAGAAAATTACAGATATTTAGACAAAACGAAGCAGCACTCGTTTATGTAGAACGAGAGATCAAAAAGAGTTGACTTAGTATAAATTTTCTGCTGTAGGTACTCGATCCTGATACCAAATCTATGTGGAAGACGAGTAACGTAAGACACAACAACTCCTCTAACGAAATTTATACAAATGCATCTCTTGACCAAATTGTAAATGTATTTCAATAAGGAATTTACAATCAATCCAAAACATGGTCGACAGAAAAATCTTTCAATCAACACGCTTATTAATTTATAATTATAATATTTATATTAATTTATATTATAATTTATCTAACAACTTTTCTGTCGATTCCCTCCACCAAGATTGGACAGACATCGATAATGTATTCTTGAAGATTTCCAGCCCTCAATTTTCACTTTTGACCGGATGTATATATAGGCCTCGTCCATGCGACGCCGACCAAGTCTGTGCTGATTTCTTGTCTGGAATGTCGGAGACAAATAATACCTTGATCATGGGGGACTTCAACTGTGCTGATCTCAAGTGGCCACTTCCGTATTTACCGCCATCATCATCGCCATCTTATTCGTATGCCGAGCTTGTCTTCAACACTAGCCTTCAGCAATTGGTGGAAATGCCTACCAGGTATAGAAATGGTCAGAACCCGTCTATTCTTGATTTGGTCCTTGTTAACGACCCCAACCTCATTTCGGATATAAAATACTTGCCCCCATTTGGCAAATCAGATCACGTCACGCTATCTACTGAATACAGTTCCGCGCTTCAAACATCCAAAACCATCATAGCAAGGAGGTACGAAAATTGGACTATGAAAACATCTCCAGGGATATTGACGAAGTCGATTGGGAGTCTCTTCTCCTTCCCCTAGACAGCATCGACTTGGCATGGAGCACGTTTATCAGCACTATCGATCGGATTGTCACTAGCAACACCCAAGTGAAAATCATCAAACAAAATCCTCTTAAACCTTGGATAAACGAACACTGCCTTCGCCTCATAAGGCGAAAAAAATCATTGTGGCAAAGATACCTCAGAACAAGATCTAATGCTGATTACGACTCACACCGAAATTTCTCCAACCATGTTTCGTCCTCACTTCATAAATCCAAAACTGCGTTCGAGAATAGTTTGGCGTCCTCTAGGAACAAGAAAAAACTTTTCAAATACATAAGATCTTTCTCAAATACCAAGGTGAGTGTTCCACTCGTCAGGAATCCTTCTGGTGGGGTGAGTGCTAACATGAAGGAGTCAGCTGATATTCTAGCTGAGGTTTTTTCTCAAGCATTTTCGCCAGAGCCACCTGGTGCCAGACCATTGCCAACAACTCCTCGCTGTGTCTCTGATATATCTAGCATTGAAGTTACGGAGGAAATCGTGAAAAACACCTTGTTAACCTGAAAACATCATCAGCCCCAGGTAATGACGGAATATCTCCATATCTCCTCAATCGTTGTGCCAATGCTTTTGTCGCTCCCCTTACTCTCATATTCCGCAAGTCGCTTTCCTCCTCCTCTCTTCCCTCCGATTGGTTATTCGCCAGTGTAACACCGATTTTCAAGAAAGGAGACAAGCTTTGCCCTCACAACTACCGCCCCATATGTCTCTTATCTACTGCTTCGAAAGTGTTGGAGAGAATAATCTGTGAACAGCTTCTCGACTTTTCCCTCTCCAACAAACTAATACCTGATGAGCAGCACGGATTTGTTCCTGGGCGATCAACTGCCACCAACCTTCTTTCCTGTCTTTCCGACTGGACTAGAGCTTGGGATCGCGGTCAACCTACGGACGTGATTTATCTGGACTTCTCCAAAGCGTTTGACAGGGTCCCTCTTGGCCGTCTGTTAATTAAGCTCGAACACCTGGGCATCCGAGGGAATTACTGCAGTGGATCAGAGCCTTTCTATCTGGCCGCTCGTATCGAGTGAGGGTTGGTTGTGAGTTTTCTTCTTCGTCTTGGCCCGTACTCTCTGGTGTACCGCAGGGATCTGTCTTGGGTCCTCTTTTATTTCTTCTGTACACGTCCGACTTACCGTCTCTGTTCAGATCTTCTGTTTCCCTTTTCGCCGACGACGTGAAGCTTTACAACTGCCCCACAATACATCATTCCACGCTTCAGGATGATCTCGACAGACTGAGTGGCTGGTGCGACGACTGGTTACTTCCCCTCAATATAGAGAAGTGCTCGGTTCTCCACATAGAAAGAACAACCCTCGTAGACAGTACAGCATCGGTGGTCGGCGTCTGTCTCCTGTTTCCCGGCAGTGCGACCTTGGAATAACTGTCTCTGAAGATCTCAGCTGGCGAAGCCACATCGACCACATTTCATCTAAAGCCAAACAGCTGACTTATTCATTTTATAGAGCGTTCAAGGGTTGTGATGATCGAACATTTGGTACCATCTTCAAGTTTTACATTCGCCCACGCTAGAGTACGGAGGTCCTGTCTGGTGGTGTACTACGAGAGGAGAGGAGAGTGTGCTCGAGAAGACTCAGCGGTGGGCTACAAGGATTGGTTGTGGACCTGTTAGGCCCACATATGAGCAGCGGCTTGCATCCATGGGGCTCACGACTTTCGGAGACAGACGTATTCGCGGGGACTTGATTTTCTCGTTCCGAGCTATGCATGGTATGCTGGGGGACAGATTCCGCGACATGTTTGCCCTCAATTACAACAATCTCCGAGGACACAGATTCAAGTTGATACGAGAGAATTTCAAAACTAATCAGCGTCAAAATTTTCTTCCCAACAGAATCTTTAACACCTGGAACTCTCTTCCCGACTCCGTTGTCCAGTCCCGGTCTGTCGGTGCGTTCAAGAGGGGTTACGACAGATGGAAATCTGAGCAGCAGCCATCACTTTTTTATTAATATAATTTCCGTTTTGTTTTGTTTCTACATACTCCATGAGCTACATTTCAATTGTGTTTTTCTTGTCATGTATATGCTTTTTTTTTAATGTACTATTGAGTTTATAGGTTTCCTGAACCTCAACTCTTGTTGTTTATAATAATAATAATAATAATAATTTACTGATTAATAGTTTTCTTTCATGACCTATTCATAGGAACACGTCCTTATATATTATTTATATTGGAAAATAAACACATTTTCACTTATCTCATCCTCTTTTACGTCTCACTGGAAATACACTCACCGGCAAAATAATTGATCTACTCACAAAATCATGAAGTTTTTTTAATTCATAAATATGTTAATTCAGGTCAGATTGGAATAATCTTTTTTACAATTGTAGGTAGGTTCATACGAAATCCACCACCAGTTTTGAATTACGAAAAAACGCGGCGTAAGTAATGTTATAAAGGCGAAACAAAATATGTTTTTTCACCCTAGCTTTAGAACCACTTCTGGTGTGTTCCAGTTGTTCCATCGTGTGATTTCTTATTTCATCATCAAGAAAACATCTTCTCTTGACAATTTCGTTTTTCATTTATAACAAAAGCTCAATTTTTGTTGAAGATACGTTGTTTTCAAAGCAACAGTAAACTTCACAATTTCGCTATGGCTATGAAAGTACTTTTTTCGGCAACCGTCCGGGAAGTACCCCTTTCCGGACGCTTTTTCTTTGAGAAAGAAGCCTTTCCCGGCCTAGTCCGGGAAGTACGTACTTCCCGGACTAGGAATTTAAATATACCATGCATTTCAACAAATTGAATCCCTTCAATATCAGTAATTGCTCGAATTTTAATATAAATATTATATAAGAATTAGAAGTTTCTGTTAATATGTGATATTTTCTGTTCTGTTTAATTTAAATAAGAATTAAAATATATAAAAAGAAATGTGTCGTCTCATTGATTTGTTATTCTAGACGGTTGCCGAAAAATATTGTACGCAACACGCCCGAAAATGGTTTTTTTGGACTCATAGACTTCTAGGACTCGCTTGCGCTCGTCCTAGAATTTTGTCTATTCGTCCAAAAAAACCCTATTTTCCGGACTTGTTACGTAAATTACTATTACAGATTTAACCTTTAATCCGAACGTAATGAAAATAAACTGACAACTAGGTGAAAACATAAAACAAGAGAAGTTTTGCACCGCCCATTGGAGACGATTTCGTGCTAATGCATGATAATGACCTATCGCATGTGGCTAGGATTGTCAGGAAGATTTAGCAGAGGTTGATATCAATGAATTCAATTAGCCTTCTCTAAGCCTCTATTTGAACCCAATAGGCAGGCACGTAGCTAAGGGGCTGAAGCCATCCCCCTTTCTAAAAAAATTCCTGGCTACGGGCCTGCCAATAGGGTATGTTTAGATGCAGCTCCAGTAGCTCTAATTGATTCAAAACCTTATTGAGGGCATGCTAAGACGAATTGCGCCTGTTATTCGCGCCTGAACGGAAAACACGCATGTTTATAACTTAGGCCTTGCTACCTGACTGGTAGCAAGGGGTTGCAAAAAGATGTCTAGGTCAAGGTGTCAGCAAGGTTTAGTATTGCCTTACGACCGTTTTCAATAACCTATCTATCCACCGAAACGGTCGATAGATAGATTCTAAGGATAGAGAAATCTATCCCTTTGTACCTGCTTGCGTTTCAATATTCAACCTGCAGGTAACGATTCCTATCGGTCCCAGCGATCTATCCCTTCTTTCCAAAAGAGGTTAGATAGATAGGAACTCCATTGATTTTGCTTCTACCTGCGTTTCAAAGAACTTTCATATTAACCAACGATAGTAGAAAATATCTCTGGTAGCTCTGTTGGTTGATCTGTCGAGTTCGAGCAGTAGTGGTAGAGAACTAGAGACAAGTGTGGCGATTGAAGAATAATTAACTTGGAATAATGAATTATTTGAGTAGTGACGACAGCGATATGGAATTATTAGACTTGATTGAAGAGTTAGATGAAGATAGTGAATCGGAAGATGAAACTATAATAGGTACGAAAAGTGTATAAACACGTGTTGATTACATAGTTGTATTGAACGATTACGATTTCACATATAGATTTCGATTGAGCAAAAGTTTTTTTAAAATTTGTTCCAAAATGGGGAAAGGAAATGTTTTGTTGATAAGTAGTTTACCGTCCCCTCGCCAATTTTCAAAATATTTTTTCAAATGATTTTGTACGGTATACAGTTTTAAGTTGAGCGCAGGCAAATAATTTCTTTCAAAAAACAATTTTCCTAATTTGTTTTTTTTTGCAAAATACCTATGTAAAAATTTTCCATTTGAAATAACGTCATTAATTACTCTGTTTCCAATTAAAACATGAATGAGAATTTTCAAACTTTTTTCCTTAGATTTTTACTAACTTTGCACCTTCATTCAAGCCGAATGCCGTGTTTAAATTGAAAAATTGACCTACCGTCAATAATCATCAGAATGCTCATTTTCGATGAAAAATATTTCAAAATTGAAAAATACGAGAGTGCGATAATTGATCTTCTCACATAATGTTGAGGCGCGTACTCTATAGTAAGCAAATTTTAAATATTTTTAAGCAAGATTTTTTCTTACAGAAACCATGAATATCCCCTCTGCATCAAATTCTCCTAGCTTTAAGATTTTATGCATTGGGTACTATGCTGGTGTCGGTTGCAGATTTCAAAGGGTAGGGATATCAAGAGCTTCTGCCAGTCGTAAAACCAAAACAACCGGAAGTCGCAAATCTAATTTCTACCACAGCCGTTTATACTCTTGATGGCTATGCTTCTACATAGAAATGACCATAGGTTTTCTTCTTCTTCCAAAAAATTGATTAATTGAAAGAAAATTAAATTGATTTTAATTATTATAATCATTTCAATTGGAACACTGATTGAAGAGACACTCAAAAATATGTAAATATGTAATGCAACGAGAAATAAAATTCAATTTCCTTGTTCTATGATCTGAGGTCGAAACTGAGGTTATTCCTATCTATCGCTGCCTTAGATAGATAAGGTTAATCCAGTATTGTGAAATGCAAGTCACAGGTAGATAACTGCACGGATAGATAGGCAGTCAAACTGGAGATAGCGATATATCTGTAATCTTCGGTAGGTTATTGAAAACGGCCGTTAAAGCCCTTCCTCTAATCTAATCTAATATAACTTAGTTTTCAGTTTATTCAATTAGGTCAGAATTTAAGATTTAATTTGTTGAGAAACTGTTATAGCATTAACTAAATTCGATGTTTTACTAAAAATCCTGTATCATTCATAAAATTTAAGATATTGTTAAAAATTAAGAACCAAATTATCAAGGAAAGATGTACTTGATAATAAGAAGAGAAATGACATGGTCAACAACTGGAGCGCACACCAAAGGTAGTTTCAAAGTTGAAGCAAAAAAACAGATTTTGTTCCACCCTGTATGAAATGACGTCAGCCAAGTTTTTTTGAAATTCGTTCTGTTGATTGATTTCGAATGAACTTACCTACCATTGAAAGAAAATTCTATCAAATCGGACATTAAACAAAATATTTATGAATAAACAAACTTGATCGATTTTTGAGTGGATCGATTATTTTGCCGGTGAGTGTAGTACATTTAATGTCGCAAAAGGAAATAATAAAAACATAGTTCTCACTTCTTCTGACATATGTTCTTACCGTTCCTGACATACCTGAATTGGAAAACTGTCTCTTGCATCATCGAGGGTTGCCAATAATTCGCTACTATTATATCGTATTACTCAGTATGCTCGAAAAATTCGAATTCAGAATGTCTATAGTTTACCAGTGATCAAGATTACAGATAATTTAGATAAGGCGATGGTTTGTTAGAAATAGTAAGCATCAAATATTTAATCATTTATCCCAACATATAAATTTAATCGAATGAATGGAAATTATATCCATATACTGATATACATATGAAGGAAAATTATATCAATAGGTATGTATTAAATTTTCTTGTGTTCAGCATTCATCAATAACGCCAATTTTTTTACGTTACTTTTTTATATGCAGGATTAGTCAACATATAGGAAAAATTGGAATGGATTTCCAGGAGAAAGGTCACTATGCGCTTTACTGAAGGTAGTGGAATATTAAAATGCTGCACCTTCTGGTTATTCCACAAACTTTTTGGATGTAAGGCTATCATTGATTATTGCCGGTCAAAATGGGAAATTGGATGTTCCGGCATTTTCCACGGAAATATAAGAATATGAGAACTCCCGTTATTCGCTAGGTTTTCTACCATTTCTTCTTCAGAAAAGCTATCTTTCTGAAGGAAAAACTGACAAGTGTCAAAATTTATCTAAACATTTGCTAACAATGTGCAACGCCTGTTGCAACCAAACAAAGCTCATCAATTGTTATCTAATAAAAAACAATTTCTTCCACTTGCGTAAAACAACTAGCGTGTTATGTTTCCTAATTTACTCGTGACTCATTTTCATCATTACACGCTAATATCATGAATAACTGTTAATAATGATGAAAAAATTTTAGAAAAGCATTAAGGAGATGCTTTTAAGCGGTCGTTAATTGGAGCAAGAACGCCATTACCTCAACATTTGTATGGGACTTGAGATTGATACTAAATAAATGAATGTGAAAGCTCATCACGATAGGAACTATATTCTCGGTATTAATCAAAATATGAGATTTTTTAAAAAAACTAAAATTAAAAATATTAAAATTCTATGGTTCTGATTTCACAATCCCTCAAACTCAATTTTATTTCTATCTTAATAATATTTTTTTGTATAACGATAGACTTTTCTATGGTTGTATAAACGCAACTCCCATAAATTATTAAGTACTGCTTTGAATTGGCATTGAACATTTACTTAACTGCAAAATTTTCAGCTCGATCGAATCGACAAACTCGGAATTATTCGAAAATAATGCATAAACATTCAGTATAATAATCTTCTCTCTTCACAAAATAATTTTCACTCGACTCTAAACTAATAATAATGGAAATATAAAGATTTTTCATTTCAATATTCTAATTGAGTTTTCTATGATTCTGTTAACACTATTATATGAGGCTCATTATGAGCATTATGCATGTGGCCGCAAAATTTCTTTTCGAATGTTTTTTTTATGAGATATTGAAGAAAGAAAATTTTGAATGGCTATATTTATGGAATACCCTATATGAATTGGCTAGTTAACGAACTTAACCTTCGGAATTTGGAAACCGAACTCACCCTGAAAATCGCAAGTCTCTAGGACAATCCCTTCGAAAGTTATCGTGCTTACGGCCAGACGGCCCCACGGACAGAATCGAATTGGATTCGTCATCAGGGAGTCGAACCGAATCGTTTGAGACCATTTTCGGCTCAAAATTCGAAAATTACAGACATTTATGCAAAACGATATAGCACTCGTGTAAGTTGAACGAGCGCTCATAAAAACTATGGAATGAAAATATGGATTCACAACTTGACTCCCCGAATACACAAAAAATTACAATTTTCATATGACCGTCAAAAGCAATTAAAGACGATTTGGCAACGATGGTCTCACCTGCACAGGGGCCCCGGTCGCGGGCCGTAAGGGACCGGCTGGACGGTGAAAACAGACTCTGGTGTACGCAGCCTTCGGGAATCCCCTCTCGTGGCGGCCATCACGTATCTCCACATCGCGGGGCATCGCACGTTCCCGATATCCTGAAACACAAACAAACAATCTCGGCTCAGTCGTGGAAATTGCCGACGCTATTCTTAGTGCTCCAGGCGAAGACTATCTCGGACCTTTTAGCACCCCTAAGAGATCAATTCGCATCTTGTTTATACGAAACTCTGGGAGGGCTTGCTTCACTGAACTGAAGGGTCAGTTCAAATGAAATATTGAGCAAAGGGAGGATGTTGTCCATTTTGGAAAAGCAATTAAATCGAAATGAAAATAATTCTCGCTACCATTTCTATGCGGTTGTCATAATAGTCTACTCAATGAGAACTTTTTAGGATTTGAGTAACATTCAAAATTATAAGGTACCTGATACAAATACGGCCTATGCGCAAATAAGTCGGTTGAAATATATTATATCACATCAAAAATATCTCACACACGCATAGATAAAATCCTCTTTACTCAGAAAATATTGCTCGAGCGTTTTCATTGCTCGTCAGTAATTTGTTATCATTTATATTAAATTTCATAGTTTTGTTTCGGGTAATTTATTGATATCACAATATAACCCATCAAAAAGATTACTAAAATTGCAATTTTGAAAGATTGCGAATCGGATATCGCTTTTAACGTTTATGAAGTATAATGTATAAAGCCTACTTTCGGAGTAGTTCTTATTTCGGACCGCCTGTCGTAAAGTTTTATTTTTCACCATTCAATGATATTTTTGAGGGTCAGTGTTCATTTCCTCTATTTGTTTGTTTGAAAACTGTTTTTCCAATATTATTCATTATTTCTTGATATTATGTGACTTCAAGTCTGGCTGGAAATTCAAAAAAAGCTTAGAATGTTGTTTGAGGATCTCCTGAGAACACTTGATGAAAAACTAAGAATAATTTCAACTTCAATGACAATATTCATATGATTTAAGGATATAGGCTTTATTAGAATACTATGGTTCAAAAAGGACTAAGACTAAGGTATCAGAATTATCTCCTTTTGAGTGATGAGGAAAATCTACATATTTTTGAAATATATAGATCAAAAAATAATATCTTCCATTTATTCATTACATTTTTCGAATAATTCATCGAGATATTAGTGTTCAAACTTATTTAAGCCTTATTTATCATCTACCTTCAGTGGCGCAGCCAGGATTTTGTTATGGGGGAGCTGAACTGAACAACTCTTGATGATACAACAAATACGAAAGTTACGAAAAATATAGAAGAGAGGAATAACGAAGAAATTAATCTTTGGGGGGGGGGCTGTAGCCTTAGATTTTCACACACCTTTTAATTAATGATTAGTTTAATGAAAGCGAATTAATCAACTTATTCACCCTACCTCCATATAACCCATGTTCATTATTAGACCCCCGTTATGATGCATAAAATGAGAAAATTGATTTCACTAGAAAGTAGTGCATCTTATCCGATTTGAAAATAAGTACTTTCTTGTTTGAAAAACCGTGGGAAAATATTTGTATTTACTTATTTCGGAATCATCTTGTATACCTATTATGACTAGAAACAGGGAATACAATTCTACTGAAGTTTTTCACTTCCCAATTTTTCGAATGATATTCGTATTTCGGCTAAAAAGTCATGAGCGAAAGTGCCGACTAGTCATAAATTCGTATATGTAGGTATATTTCACTACTTTCTCAAATTATATCTTGAATAGTATCCGTAAAGACCATTTCGGAGAAAATTATTCAAAGAGTAACTCAATTGTATATAAGGAAATCTGATGAATTGAAGCTTTGGAAAGACGTTGAAACGCATTGCAAAATTCCTCATTTCATAGCTTACTCGGCGTCGTCGTAGAACATTGAACTGTAGCCGACTGATATATTAATTTGAAAATGTTTGGATTTTATGATGCATACGAAAATTGTATGAATGAGGAATTCTAATTATAAAATTATAATGTAATATGAATATTTAACTACGGGGGTGACTGGGAAGTTTCCGGCCTGACCAAGAAAAACGACGTTTTTGAATTTTTTTTTCGCTTCAATTTCCAAAATAATCTTCATCAATAATGATACATTTTTCATAGCGGTATTCTCATTTTGTTATATCACTTTGAAAGGTAGATACATCAAGTTTCTCAAAATACTGATTTACAGCTTCGATAACTTCTTCGTTACTCTCAAATCTTCACCACCAAGACAAATGGAGTGGTTAAATTTGCACCTCGAACTTCAAACGTTGCAATAACTGTGCGTATTATAGACCAGTGATAGTCTTACTCTATTCAGGGTAATAAATGTATACATATAATTCCTCTCGAATCCATAACCATGTAACCATAAACTTGTTGGCCGATAAAATTGTTTTTGTTTGCTTTAGAATTGATTTTCCTTTCCAACCCAATGTTTTGACTGTACTCATTTGCAGGAGTGCAGTGTTGGAGCTAAGTCTCATCTACAGTTTTGAATCGGTGCCAAAATTCGTTGCAATTACGCCTATACAGCGCCAAATTGTTGGTAGAGATGTTTTTCCGAATCAGTTTTTGGTCGAGCGTTAGTAAACTTCATCTTGCACATAGCTTTTCCATGCTCAAAGGATTGTGCAGAATATTTCGTACACGTTTCCTGACATCCTACAGGTATCAGCTATCTGATGCACTTTTAACATGCGGTCTTTCAACGCTATTTGATGGATTTTCCTAATCATTTCCGTAGTTGTGACCCCAACTGGTCGTCCTGAGCGAGGCTCGCTAGAGGTGCTCAGACAACTCATTTTAAATTCAGAAACCCACTGCTCAATAGTTGAATATGATGGGGAGAACCTCTTTGTGTAGAAACCATATCATCTATTTTTTTTGTGTAAAACTTTTTGTTTCAAGACGAACTATTCAAAGAAATTTGTTTTTCCATTTTTTTCATTTTCATGCAAACAACAGAAGCTCTCGAACGCAAACTAGTGCAGCGATTGGGCTAAAATTCAACACGAAAGCTTGGTAGGAATAGTACTGTAGAACACCGCGCCAAAAGTAGACCTAGAGGCGCCATTTATTGGTCAAAACATTTCACTGCGCCCTCGTATTACTAATTTCTAGGTGCTCATATATGAAAAGATTACCGTAGTCTGTTTGAGATCGCTTCTACCGTAAAATTTAACGATGGCTTGAATCTCCAATCTATAGATGAGGCATATGAATATTATCATCTTAATGCCTTTTAATGGATATGCCTTATCCCCTTACCAATAGATTAAGATTTAACCAATCGTTAAATTATACGATTCAAGCGGCCCTCAGTAAGTCGGGTATTGGATCTTGTTTGTGGTTCGATTATACTGCCTGAATATACTCTAATCACTTATACTCTTTAACATGAATTTTATTTCATTAACATCTTTTTGGGAGAGCGAATTTTTGAAATGCAATACAAAATCAGCTCAAATAGTTACAGTCTGAGAAACAATATGTAGGAGTTTTTCAATCGTTCATAATAAAAAAAGTTGGCATATTTCGGTATTTCGCTATTTTCAAAGGCATCTAGAAGTATATTTCTTGTTGAATTTGATTGGACTTGCCTTATTACAATGGTGTTATAAAATGAGTTGAAGTTACCGTAAAAAAGAATGACCAGTCAATCTGACAATAAATCGTTCAGATGACAAATAAACAACAACGAATCTTCATCTTCACCACAATCTTATTCCAAAAAATACTTGAAAGATTTAAATGAAAGTGTTGAGTCGATAATGTTGCCTAGCTCTTGGAGTAATTGTCCCGAATTCTGGCGCTACCTGCTTCCGCGGGGTCAACCCGGTCGGTAATCAAACATCGCCATTATAATTCATTCATCTCAAGTTTCAAGGTATTCGTGCAAGTTGAAAAGGCGATCGAACTGCGGAAAATTATTTTTTTCGGTTGAGTTACTGATAAAATATCAAGTTCATCTATCATCTTCTGATAAGCAACATCTTTCCATCAACTTTTAATTTCACCTATTGGGCAATTCCGAGTGAAGTGTGTGAAACTCGTCCAGCTAAGTGATAAGCACAGAACCAGTGCATAAAAGGTTAATCATCCCTTTTTCCTATCCCCAACGCCTCTTCTGCTACCAGGTTTTGTGTGACTTTACCGACACCTTTGTTTCAATTCTCGAGGTAAGTGTATACATATAAATTCTGTAGATTGCTCAATCTTGTAATTGTCATTTGAAATTAGTTGCAGTCATTTGGAATCATTCATTAAGTGTGCATGAAGTAATGTCTGAAAAAAAATTCGAGAAATCTACCAAAATGTAATTTGGAACAATGAAAACGAATTTATGAATTCAATAATTAAAAAAGACCCAATATTTGGAGAAAAGGTCACAAATTTCAATAACCCAATGGCGTTCAAAGTAGAAGAGCAAAACTTAAAACAACCCATCAAAAAAAATTGAAATAACCCGTTAATGGTTGAAACTAACTAGAATAGATTGACATTTTATGAGGAAAGAACATAAAGTGCTATCATCTAAAGAAGCATGTATAGCTGGACTACGAGTATATAGGATATTCAATCATTCAATATTGTTGAATCATTAATTATTTGAGATTTTCACCCTTTACTTTACTTACTCGAGAAAATGAAGGAAATCTTTTATTGAATGACGAAAGAGAAATTATTAAAGAAAAAGCAGTGCCGCTACATTTTTTTGGAATTGTCCAGCCGCATGCTTGTTCGAACATAACTGGTGGAAAAAACAGAATATTTTTTTTATAAACATGCTACTATGCTGGAAATTTAGGCCTAGTTTATGTTATTCAAATATCTCCAGCCGTTTGACAAAAACCAATAATTAAATTTTCCGATCAATTTTGAACTTTCCATACTTTCTGAATAAAGCTTCCGTCAAATATGGTTCATTGAGCAAATAATAGCTATTATTACAACTAGAGAAATATATTCATATTTCTCGTGTTGTAATCATAGTTTTTTCTGATTGAAACAATATCGTTCCTAAAATGGAAAAATTAATATTAGATTGTAAATTTTTGAATTAATTGGATTTTTAACGTTTAAGGGCCGTGTTTGTGAGAATCATGGTTGCCTGGTTTTATTTTGACGTCTTGTCAGAAATAAAATTATTGCAATAAGGGAAGTACGTCGAAACTCAAGCGGGCGAAAGCCTGTGAATTTTGATTCCGGCCAAATCTAAAGCTGCCTATAGTAAAGAGTATGCAGGCTTTCAGAAGTGGAACGGTGGTGGACGGTGTCAGCGAAATATTTTGTCAGCATATTTTGAAGATTTGGTATGTTACTCTGATTCTTGTTATTTCAATCTATGATAAATTCATTCGATCTCCAGTCACAGAAATATTCACCAAACACGTTATGGCTAAAATTATCTATGTTAAGCTCCATGCTACATTTGAAGGAAAAACGAATGTGAAATTATTCGATGAAGTGGAAGCAATTGTTAAGAACAAAATAAAGGATACGTTCCTAAAAAATCAGCAGTGTTGTCCCGGGAGCAGATCAAGAAATTCTTGATTGAAGCTCCAAATGACTTTTTCTGATGTATTAGGTGAAAATTTGCATATTATACTTTTTTTAGTAAAATATGACTTGATGTTTCATATTTCCCTTGGGACAATATGACCTGACGTTTCATATTTCAATTGGGAAAAATGAGTGTGTTATGGCATATGGTAACTAAGGCGATATTGCTCAATATCCATTCAATCAGAAATTATTATTTTTGAATCTCTTTTATCTCCTGGATTTTTCACATGAAACTGCCACTGGACTACTATATGAGCTCAACTTATTTAGATAAACGAAATCTAAAACCAGAACTTTCTGTAGATTATTCTGAAACTTTTCGTATCTTCTGTCGTGCTTTCGATACATATTGATGTACTAGCTCTGTTGAATATTATCAAAAATTCATTCAATTTTTAATGCAGCAGTTTAATATAATTTCACTTTCAGTAAATGGATGGAAGAGAAATTTTGATGAGTATTTCAGTAGTGTTTCATTTATCTACTTAATACGAACCGCTTAAATATTTTACGATCTGAATTTTGATTTATATTCAGTTAGAAACTGTAAGCTTTCAAGTGTTCGAAGAAGGATATGACGTAATGAATAGGCTTCTATAATATGCTCACTTTTCCTGAATTTTACGATTCCATAAACGAAATGGGGACAGAATAATTTTTATATGGAAGTTTTTCGGGTCAATATCTTCCATACGTTTTCGAACAAATCAATTAAAATATGGGAAATTGTTGACAGATGATTTCAACTTGTGCTATTTGAGAAACGTCAATCGATTCAAGATTCCTAAAAATAAGTCCGTCTTCAACAAGTACAGATCACACTCATTGATGTTGATTGAGATAATTATACTCTCGTAGCGAGTACGGAGCATTTGAGAAAATATTCTACAATTTTAGTTTGTTGTTTGTTTTTGTTGTCCCAAATCAGCTTTACTTTCGAGAGGAATGGTAAATATTATCTGGAAAATATTATGCGATCATCACGATAACTATTTTTCTAACATACAAGAACCCGAAAATTGGTTTCCACTGATGATTCATTTCAATTTAAAAATAAATCGATATATAGAGGGTGTTTCATCTTAAACTGAACAAACATACAGGGTTTTCCTTTTAAGTTGGCCTATTAGACGTTTTAGGAGAACTACTAAATATTTCGTTCTGAAATTTTAGGTGCAGCCCTGAGGGTGAAGGAACTCTTCGCCTAAAATATTTTCAAGTCGACAGCGTTGCCACGTCTATCTCAACCCAACTAACACAATTTGTTTATAACTAGCTGTAAAAACAGCTACACGTCTATTCTTTATATGACACGTGTGTGGTTACAACGTTTCCAGTTTAATTACATGTCATCTATATAACGCAAAAGGGCCCCACTTTATAGAACTTTCTTCTCCTATAAGGAGTTATGTAAAAGTTTTATATAATATGTGAAATATAGCAGCGATAAAGTCAATATAAACATTCTACATAAGTGATTTATAAGAGTTTTATAACTCTTATATTGATTTGTCAACAGAAACCACTACAAAGCACTAATAAATAAGATTTTTGGAGACAAGTTTCAAAAAAATTTTATAATTGTTTTTAAAAAGATTTATAAATGTTGAGAAGAGCTCTATGAAATACATGAAATGTTGTATAATAGTTTCCTGATGACAAGATTAATACTGTTTGTTGTTTTAAATGGGTCTGACATGACTCTTATAATCACATTCCGTAGTGTAAGAATTATAATTCAGATACAGCGTTTCCTAAACTGATATATAAATATATCATAACAATGGAAATGATAGGTGAAACGATATATGGGTGATCATGGCGTAAGAGAAAACATAATAAGAAAATAAAGCATTAAAATTTCCGGAGTCGTAAATTTAAAAGCACTTAAATTTTTCTGGAGAATATATACATTTCTCACTAAAGTTTTGTTCGCCTCGAATTTATCCACTTTTTCAATAAATAATTCTACGTGGGTCGACAATACCCTCATATATTATTTATGGATTACGAACATTTCATTCAATATTTGACCATTTTCTCCAAGTTATTATGTCAGATGAATCATTTCAAGATTAATTTTTCAGTTTATGAGCCTGTTTCAACTCATTGATGAAAAAAATGCAAAATGGCTTCTCTTTCAAAATTTTCCCCCATCAATAAATTAATGGCGGAGCAGTAGTTGCAAGCCACACTATTATAAAGTCTCTATAAAACACAAACAATTTGGAAATTAGAAGTGCTCCAACCAATGTTGCCAATTTTCTCCACGAAGATCACGAAGAAATAGAATAATATATAGATGCTTATAAAGCATTTATATATTTTCTTGGAGTCAAGCTATATAACCATATCCCTAAGATTTATAATTATCTTAAAGATGTTACACAAGCCTTCTTAAATCCTTTTTGAAATAAAATTATCCCAAGCATATGGAGCTATATAAATGATTTATATAAACATCTATAAGAATACATGATACCTTCTCTATAAAACTATTTTATTATTTCGTCATATAAATATTTAAGCGATATTTTTTTAAATTTTTTGGCTAATATGACAATACAGTTCTCTTTAGTTAATATAAAACAATTCAGATATATGCAATGCAGTTATGAATCTATTATAGATCAATTCTATCCTTAAACAAATTTTATGTGTTAGTTGGGAAACGCATATCTACTTCCTTATTTCAAATGGAACTACCTATATTTTCATTTATGTATCGATTCAGTACCAAATTTGCAGTATAACCCACTAAGAAAAATTTCTTTGCTATGCACTGTTGCCAAGTTATTCACAAATTCCTGAAACTTTTGACATTTGCATTTCTAGTTTGAAAATGCAATATCTCGATTATTTTTTATGCGAACGAAACCAAAATCAGCAGTCTCATAGTAAAGACTCCATGCATTCATATGGTATCTTCAGTATTTTGATACATCGTAAGGTTTTTCGAGGATATTGCTGCGAAAATGTGAAACTCAAAATTGAAATATTTCGAGATTTTCAAATGGCAACCCCATATTTATTTTACAGCATTCGATTCGAAATGAAAAATCAATGGCTAGTCTCCTTTTACACTAATTATTTATTTTGGATAGTTTTCGAATGAAATGAAAAATACTGAAATTTTTCAGTATTTATAAGGTAAATGTACCAATTATCGACACTATAGTGGAAACTTGGGAATGTACAAAGTTTTTCGGATAGTCAACGAATGTTTTTTCACACATAAAAGCCAGTTTTAGGTACACTCATTGTACCTTTAACTTCAAAAAACAAACACGAAATCGTTAACAGAAAGTTTTGATATTTGAAAAAAATTAAAATCAAATTGAAAGTCAGATGTCCCAATTATCGACAGCTCTGGAATTGAAATTACCATTTATCGACACACCTGAGAACCAATTATCGACACTGTGAAATCAAGAAGAAAAAAGAGTTGTATGGATAAGAGAAAAATAAATATTCAACTGGATCGATAGATTCAATTAATAAAATCATGAAATCTGATAGAATAACATATACAGGGTGTTCCAGAATAACGTTACCAAATGCCAAAGGGGACTTCTCAACTTCTTTTAAGAAGAAAAGTTTATACAAACATGGTCCGAAACGGCTTCGTTACCGAGAGACCGGATATCAAAATTCAAGAAAATAGTTATTTTTGTATTAAGTGCGTAAAATGAGTGTTTTTTCATGGCACATGAGAGTGTCAATTTTGGCCGAGACCGCAGGTCGAGGCCAAAAATTCATTCGAATGTGCCATGAAAACACGAATTTTATACGCACGAAATACAAACACATTTTTGTACAACTGTGAATGTGAATTTACATCGTCTGAAACATAGATTAACTAAGAGTTAATCTATGGTCTGAAATACGTATAATCATTGAAGATAATGCTTTCAGTACAATATTTAAATGAATCCAGTGATCTTTCTGTGTCGTAACTATAGAAACAGTTATTGAAATTGTTTGAATCTTTGACAGTATTTGCTCGAAGTTGCTTCAATTTCGAATTATTTTAAAGAAGATGAATGTTGAACATGATAGTGGTAGTGATACCCCCGCAGATATGGCTGAAGAAGCAAATACTATTGTATATTATATGTTACCAGCCAAATCAAAGCTAATAATATGAGAAAACATATAACCAATTTCGAGAATGGTGCAACAAGAACAACGTAAAATGGTTTCTGAAAATGTGTTCACATGCTATTTCGAGGAAAAATAAAAAATTTTTAAACCTTCCAAGTTATGGAGCTCAATGTTAAAAAAACATCGAATGTCAAGGAAAATATTGATATAAGGAATTTTTCAAAATTGGTCCCGCTTATTAAGAACAAAGCGTCGGATACCGAGGAAAGAAATCTAAAGTGTTATGGAGGGATAATATCAATAAATTTCTCAGAGATGCTGATGACGAAACTATTTACTTTATAAGGTACAGATACAATCATAATTTTGTGAAATTTGTTGTAATTAAATATTCATTATTTTTAAGTTGTTCTAATTTTAGTTATCAGCAGTGAAAAAAAGACTTTTTTTAACTGTGAAAAAAAGACTTTTTTAACGGTGAAAAAAAGTAATATTTTACGCATCCATAGTGATGAAGAAAAGTCAAGTTTTTTTGACAGTTGTACAAAAAAATTTTTTTCTTTATATTTTGAAATTGATTATTGCTATCGTTTTAAAATTTGGTGCACGCTAAACTCATTCAAAGTGCTCTGTGAAAATTGAGAAGAGATTAAAAATTTCAAGTCAGAGTCGTTGAATTTGGCAGTTTCTTAGTGGATTTTCACCTATTTTCTTAACGAAGTAGCTTTAGCCATGAAAGATCCACATTTCGCGACGTGAAACATCCATTTCACCAGCAATAGTTCATCCTCCTCTTTGGTTAAGACAGTCTCAGAACCTATCTGCCTTTCATAATGTGGTTCTGGTGACATCGAATTGTTTGGAAGTTCTTAGAGCAGGCATTACGGTTTTCACATCCGTGACATTTTTTTATTCGAATAGACTGAAAAATTAACGAAACCAATAATCGATAATGTAATGCACTCGTCATCGACATCTGCGAAAAAGTATGAAATAATATCATAAGAGTTTGTTTGGACTGAAACTTTCGGTCAAAATGTTGAAAATAAATTGTTGATAGGGCTCACCAATTCCACGAAAAAATACATTGAAAAGTCATGTCGAGGTGCCCTATGATCGGCAAAAATTTAACCATTATTCGACATAGAATTGAACCTATTATCGACATTGAAATATTTCACTTTCTATTTGGAAATTTGAAGAAAATCATTATGTCGATAATTGGTACATAATAAATAATGATTGAATCGCATACAATAAAGTTACTTTTGTTCGGAAAAAACAAGTATATAAGCTCCAGGAAGTATTTCAAATAACACCACACTTTACCCAATTACCGACACTTGTGTCGATGAATGGGGATGGTCGTGTTTTAGATGTATCTATTATCGACACCCTTTTTTAATGAAAATATCACAGAAAAAATTATTTCATTGGTAAAACTAGAGCACTAGAAAGATAGGTATGCCAGACAGGCTGACTGGGTCCAACCATAGACTCGAAAATTACAGATGGTAATGTCAATTTATCAGTTTTGTGCTCTATTGTTAGTTGCGTGCTTTTTTTGAAGAAAAGTTAATAGAAAGTATTGAATTTTTATTAATAAAGTTGGAGACTAGACAGGTAAGCATAAGCATTTATTCGATTACAGATTTCATTTCATTCGAATTGTTCTGTAATTTTCGAGTCTGTGGTTGGACCCAGCATGGCTGTCTGGTATACTCACCTTTTCAGAGCCTTAGTAAAACTGAAATCATCAAACCATATGAAAGTGTGTTAATGTACAAAAACTTATATCACTTGAATCTTGCGAGTTTGCTTGGATATGATGAGCAGGCTTTTCTTACTGAATGGGTAACAAATATAGGCTGTAAACTTGGTTGAGGCTGAAAGTCAACTGAATGAGGGCACATTTTGCACTGAGTATACTCAGAAAAAATCGGGATAATATTCAGATATGCTGAGAAAACTATAAGTTACATATTTGCGAAGAAAATAATTCTATGGCTGGTCCCGAAACCTTAATACATGGAAAAGAAATGAAAAGTGTCGATAATTGGGGCACTGTCGATAATTGGTACATTTACCTTAGTTCATGATCTATGGTTCTGTTTACGATGAAATGGTTCTATGATTATGACGTGAATTGTTAAAGAAGGTTCTATGGTTGAAATCATAAAAAGTATTCGATGATCATGGATGTCATAGAAAAAAGTTTACCCAAATTATTCAAACACGATTCGGGTTGTGTTCACAATTCACGGGGAATGCCAAAAAATTATTGAAAGAACATCGTTATTCACATTTAGCACGAATGATCGAAAAGAAATTCCAAAAATTGTTTAGGCTTTCTGTAATCTTGGCCCTATGTTCATGACCTGAACAATAGGATTCATTCCGATAATTCACTTTATAATCACACAGCATTATGTCCATTGAACATGACTATAAAAACTGAAAAATTTCAGTATTTTTCATCTCATTGGAAAACTGTCAAAAATAAATAATTAGTGAACATAAGGCCAGAATTACAGAAAGCCAAAACAATTTTCGGAATTTCTTTCAAGTCATTCTTGCTAAATGTGAACAACGATTGTTAAAGGTCCTTCAAGTCCTTTCAATCATTTTTTGGCATTTCCCGTGAATTGTGAAACAACCCGAATCTTGCTTGAATAATATGGGTAAACTTTTTTCTATGACATCCATGATCATCGAAAACTTTTTATGATTTCAACCAATTTTCAAATAATTAGTGTAAAAGGAGACTGCCATTCATTTTTCATTTTGAATCGAATGCTGTAAAATAAATATGGGGTTGCCATTTGAAAATCTCGAAATATTTCAATTTTGAGTTTCACATTTTCGCAGCAATATCCTCGAAAAACCTTACGATGTATCAAATGCAAATGTCAAAAGTCTCAGGAATTTGTGAATAACTTGGCAACAGTGCATAGCAGAGAAATTTTTTTTGGTGGGTTATACTGCAAATTTGGTATTGAATCGATACATAAATGAAAATATAGGTAGTTCCATTTGAAATAAGAAAGTAGATATGCGTTTGAGATAGACGTGGCAACACTGTCGACTTGAAAATATTTTAGGCGAAGAGTTCTTTCACCCTCAAGGCTGCACCAAAAATTTCAGAACGAAATATTCACTAGTTCTCCTAAAACGTCTAATAGGCCAACTTAAAAGGAAAACCCTGTATATATTCGTGTAGAAACACCGGGATAATCATTTTTGCCTCATCACATACAGGGTTTCCTTTTAAAGTTGGCCTATTAGACATTTCTAGAGAACTAGTGAATATGAATTCCTGAGATTTTAGGTGGAGTCTTGAGGATGAAGTAACTCATTGCCTATTTTTTTTAATTCGACAGTGTTGCCACGTCTATCTCAAACGCACATCTACTTTCTTATTTCAAATGGAACTACCTATATTTTTATTTATGTATTGATTAAAACCAAACTCGCAGTATACCCTACAAAAAAAAATTATCTGCCATGCACTGTTGCCAAGTTATGTACACATTATTGAAATTTTTGACATCTGCATTGCAAGTTAGGAAATGCAATATATCGATTATTTTCAATGCGAACGGAACCAAACTCAGCAGTCTCATAGAAAGAGTCCATGCATTCATGTGGTATATTCAGTATTTTGATGCATCGTAAGGTTTCGAAAATTTTGATCCGAAAATGTTAAACCAAAAATATTTCGAGATTTTCAAATGGCCCCCAAATTTATTTCACAGCATTCTATTCTAAATGAAAAACGAATGCCAGTCTCCTTTCACACTAATTATTTATTTTGGATAGTTTTCGGATGATATGAAAAATATAGAAATTCTTCAGTATTCAGAGTCATGATCTATGGTTGTGTTTACGATGAAATGGCTCTTGGATTATGAGGTAACTTATTGAAGTATATTCTATGGTTGAAATCATAAAAAGTGTTCGATGATCATGGATATCATAGAAAAAAGTTTACCCATGTTATTCAAACTCGATTTAGGTTGTTTGAATATTCAAGGGGAATGCCAAAAAATTATAGAAAGTTCCTGTAAGACCTTCAACAATCGTTAGGTATTCACATTTAGCTCAAGAATGACTAGAAATAAATTCCGAAAACTGTTTTGGCTTTCGGTAATCCTGGCCCAATATTCATGGCCTCGGCCATAGAATTCATTCCGATAATTCACCTTATAATTACACAGCATTATGTCCATAGATCATGACTATAAACACTGAAGAATTTCAGTATTTTTCATCTCATTTGAAAACTACCCAAATAAATAATTAGTGTAAAAAGGGATTGCCATTTATTTTTATTCAGAATCGAAAGCTGTAAAATAAATATGGGGTTGCCATTTGAAAATTTCGAAATATTGCAATTTTAAGTTTCACATTTTTGAATCAAACTTTTCGAAGAACCTTACTATGTATCAAAATATTGAATATACCACATAAATGCATGGACTCTTTACTATGAGACTGCTGAGTTTGGTTCTGTTCGTAAAGAAAATAATCGAGATATTGCATTTCCAAACTTGCAATGCAAATGTCAAAAATTTCAAGAATGTGTGCATAACTTGGCAACAATTCATGGCAGAGAAATTTCATTTAGTAGGTTATACTGCGAATTCAGTATTGAACGGATACATAAATATAAATATAGGTAGTTCCATTTGAAATGAGAAAGTAGATATGCGTTTGAGAAAGATGTGGCAACACTGTCGACTTGAAAATATTTTAGGTGAAGAGTTCCTTCATCCTCAAGGCTCCACCTGAAATTTCAGAAAGAAATATTCACTAGTTCTCCAAAAACTTAAAAGAAAAACCCTGTATATCCCGTTTCCGAAGCATAAGCGAGATACATGATGTTAAATGTCATTTTTGAGCAAGATTCTAATGAGTGTGGTCAATTATGTATAACACTCAGAGAAACGGTTTTCGGTCAAATCCTCAGATCAATAAAATACATAATTTTCATTATTTTCATGATTTCCGAGATATTTGCACCGGCTTTCGCGAGTCTACATTATTTAATATGAATTGCAGTAATATTGAAGTTCATTTACTTCAGAAAAATTCCGGAATACTGTATTATTTGCAAGATATGTCAAAAACACGATTATTTACGAGAAGCAACATTCCAGAGTTGAGTACAGTAGCGTGGGTTAATTATGGATTGTAGGTATTGAAATGATTGTTTTTTTATTCTGAAAACCTATAATTAGCTACATGATTTATATCTACTAATAAACATAAGGGGGATGCTTCTTATTATTTAAAAAAATCCAATTGATCTCAGTTTATGAAGATTTTATATTTATCCTTCTCAGTACACCTAAAAAACACGACTCTGCCTTTGGACTGTTAAATTTCAAAACAAAAAAAAAACATTAGCTTTGTATATCTTCTCCTCAAATTCCTTCTTTCGATATCAAGCTTGAGGCTCATCAAGTTTTTTTTGATCTGGGGTGAAATCTCAGTATTCTTGGATCCTAAATTCGGAAAAAATGACGAACTCCGGAAAAAATTCACAAAATGGCAGAAAACCTGCAATGTTCCTAATTTTTTTTTCAAATTGAACTTTATTTTCTGAATGAATACAATTTTCAAAGAATTTCTGTGAAAAAATGTTTTCATAAATCGAACATAACTTAATTTAAATATCTACAGTGGATGAAAATGTTCATAATTGTACTTCTTTTTATACCTTTCACGAATATAAAAACGAAATCGTAAAATATCAAACGGTTTCGTTACTACAGCCATTCAAATATTTCATTCAGATCCCTGAAATAATAAAAAAAAATTGTTTGGATTGAAATAATTATATTATTAGTAATGTCCGAACATTCTAGATGAATAAATGGAAAAAAATTCAACTCCTCGATCCCGATGTAGGTATTTAATACGGAACTGAGACTGTTCTAAGGATATTAAATTTCGTTGCCAAGCAACTTGCTGAATTATATTCAGCAAAATTCAAATACCAGTGGAATAATATGAACTAAGAACTACCGTTGCTTGGAAACCAATCTTAATATCCTTAGAAACAGTCTCAATTCCGTATATAATACTTACGTCGGAATGGAGAGTTCGAATCCCAATTAAGTTTCACATATTTTTTTTTATGAATTCATCTCGAATGTTTGGACATACCATTAATTCAATAATTTTGAATCTAAGAACCCAAACAATTTTTTTATTATTTCAGAGATCTGAACGAAACATTTAAATGGCTGTAGTAACGAAATCGTTTGATATTTTACGATTCTGTTTTCATATTCGTGATTGGTATGAAACGGAATACTCGAATATTTTCAACCATTTCGGGTGAAATTTTTTTATCGTTTGAGACATGTAAAAAATTGTGTTCCATTTATAGAATGATTTTCCACAATTATTCTTTGAAAATTGTGTTCATTCAGAAATATTGAATTTGGGAAGGGGAATTTAGTACAGACATTGCGATTCTGAATGCATTCTGAAAATTCCAAATTTTTAGTTCAACCCAGCGATAGTATTTTGTCCTGGAGCTAGCAAACAGAAAGAAACGTTTATTTCTCTACTGAATACATCTCATCTGAAGACTCCCCTACTGACGAAACCATCAGGAGTGATGAAAAGAATTTATTGCTCAGCGGGAGGCGGTTGGAGAATTGCACCCTGCCATTTCTCTCGGTGGCCTGGAACGAGAAGTTCGAAACTGTTGCGTTCATACACATACGAATTTCTAGCACAAATCTTCGTAGTTAAAAGATGCGCTTGGTCGAACTAGGGATAAGTCTCCAAAATAAACAACATAGCAGTATACAGATATTGTCAAAGTCTTGACCACCCTAGGTTTCTCATGAAATAAACTATCTATATATTCTGGAAATGAGATGAACATGTTCCTCTATTTCAACTGCAAAATATTGGATGAAAAATCTTTGTTTGTCCTCGTTCTATGCAGGATGAAACAAAATTAAAAAAATGAGAAAAAATCTGAATTTAAATAATTTAGTTAAAAAAATTCAATAGTCCGTATCACCTCCTACCTTTTCTGGTCAACTGCCCAATAATCCTACGAATTGAGTCCTATATGAAATTATCAGGCATATCGTTCCATTCGTGAATAATTGATGGTGGGTTTTGGTGATTTGATATTGCTCACCCTGGATAGAAACGTTTCCAATTGGATTTATGTCTGATCAGTTTGCTAGCCAGTTCAATCTCTGGATATTGTTCTCTTGAAGAATGTTTTTAACCCTTTGTGTGCGGGTTTTCTGATAAATGAAACTATCCCAAATTCGTTGCGCAAAAGAACAATGATTGGTTCGATGATGTTGTCTACGTAGATAGACCAGTTATTGTTCATTCAACGATAAAAGTTGTATGTTGATCGAGCATTATAGAGTCCCAGAATATTATGATCCACCTTGAAGGGGCACAACTTTCTGGGCGAAATTGAGTCGATCTAGTTTGCGAGGATTTCGCCAAATCTCTTCTCGTCGATTATCACTATGTAAACCGAATCGTTACTCTTGTGGTGAAGGCCAGTTGGTAGCCGAGCTAATCTCCAAGTTCTTCCCACTTTTATATTTGAGGAATGCAACTGTCTCTTTATAGTACTGTTTGTCTATAGGTCATCAAAAAATTACTTCGCAGGGCAGTTACAGACACCGTTCGATTTCCTCGAGAAATTTACGATAAAATCGTCTTTCCTAACAGATGTTATTCTGAATCGACTAGGCACTGGTCTCCGGTCAACGCTACTGGTTTCCAGGAAAAGAGCCTCATTGCGCCTTAGGTACTATAGAATATTCAAACGTTAGGCAGTCTGATGGTTCGACAAAGTTTTTTTTATGTAGGGGCAAATTGAATGAGGTAGACATAAATATAAAAAATATGATTTCTGTAGCATGGATTCAAGAATCCTTCGGTCGAAAGAAAACGAATACCTACTCATGATGAATAATTGATCAGAAGAAGAGTTTGATAGCAATGTCATTTAGAACAACCTCAGATGAAGAGCATTCCTTAAATTCCACAGAAACTGCAATTCGGGGTATGAATATTACAAAGAAGATTATCTCTTCACATGAGTACTTCTAGTTTCTAGGTATATCAAATAAAATTCAATACATAATAAAAGTCCTGAATATCTGTCATAGAAATATCTTGTCCTTGGACCTAACGAAAAAAGCTTATTAAAATTATATCATGATACGAGGGTTGCGTTTGATATTTTGAGGTATAAGAACTAAATTAGATATTGATACTCAAAAATTGATTGTAAAAACTATCCCATCTGGTTTATAGATGGTCCAAAATGCAGTAAGGTGCCGGCATCGTCATATACGGCTACAAATTCAGGGAATTAGAACCTTTTGGAAAACCAATAACAACGCATCAAACTGAAATTCTGGCCTCAGAGAGATGCGCCCAAGCCTGTCTGTTGAGACAGACGATGATTCAACAGATTGACAGACCAAACGAAAAGCCTAGGAACGGTGCAGTTTGATAGAAGAGTCAAAATTTGTTGCTGAAGAAAACACTATTTACCACTTAAACCACAAAACCTCAGAGGTAATTTCGAATGAACGAAACTTTGAAATAATTGTAATATGTCTTATCATTTGAACGATAGTGAAAAAAATTGGCAATATATCTGGCTCCTACTTCGAATTGCTTTGCCAACCGCTCGTTGGAATAAACATGTGGAGTGTTTCGACACTTTTCTGGATTAGCAATGCAAAGCCACTGAATAAGATATTCTCATTTAATAAACTGAAAATAATTAAATAGAATGGTTTATTTGCCATTAAATATCCAAAATAAATACGTTGAAAACCAATGCATTCCTTTATTTAGCTTTTGCAAGTGACTGGAACTTCCACTGAAATTGATAATCAAGAAATTATCGATATGTTTCACAATATTCATTAAAAGTTGAAACAAATACTTCACCAAATTTTGATTAATTGAAAAAATCCATAACGTGAGGTTAGAAGTTTTTGCGATCTCCTCATATGAGATATAAATGATAATTAGTTTTTATATATCCGAGAACCAATGTCTTTTTCCATTTATTCATGAATTCCACTTCTTCCTGAACTGAAAATTTCAAGACCGGATTTACGGTTTGAAGAATTTTGGGAAGATATCAAATCTTCATAACTCGGGGAATCTTTGACTTATTTAGGCCGAGGTACGTCGACCCTGCATATATGCTGAAAATTTCAAGAGCCCTGCATATTTCGTCCGAAAGTTTCATCATTGAGTTCAACCATATTGTTTGACTACTTCAGTCTGAAAATTCGAAACTAACAAACAATGCGATAGAACTATGGCAAGTTGTAATCCTAAGAAGAACAGTGTAGAAATATTGAAATGAATACATACACATATTGACGAAAATATTGAAACAACTCAAAAGTTGTTTCTGTTCTCTTTCTCCCAGTTTTCATATCCCTACCAGAAAAATCCGTAGAAATCCATTTAAATCAACTAAATCTAGATCCTACCAAAGTTTTCCCTGCTGGTTTAGAGAGTTATCAGAATGTTATATAAAATCTGGAAAACTCAATTTATTTTGACAGTAAAATAGCTATAAAACGGTGTCTTGGAACACCCAACTTATCCATACCTTAAATGTGTATTCAAACTTTCAACGCAAGAGATTTTTCTCATATTATGAATAAGTAATTGCGGTTCCAATATAAAAAGTTATATACAGATGCGCACCAGATTTCCGTTTTTGTAACGAATGTGATTGAACTGATGAATTACACCGTTTTCCATAGGAAAATCGTCAAAAAATATTTTCCATATCAGAATTTTTTTCTCGAAAAGTATCGTTTGTCAAGCAAGTTCGTGAACTCGTAGAGTATTTTTCAACATATTCAGTATCGTTTTTTTATTATTTTCCAGTTCGTTATGTTATTTTTTGTCTCTAGTTCATTTAAAATATTGTGAATTTCCATTTATTTAATTTCTTTGTTAATACTTTTTGCTGAATTTTGTACTTCTTTCTGTAATTCATTCACTTCTGTTGTGGATATTCTTTTGGGTTTTAGTTAACATGTCTATGTTCCAACTAGAGATAAATGAATACATCAATTAAATGCACGCTCCGTTGTCATAGGCAAATCGTGACAAATTATTTTCAATACATATAAATATTTTTCACGAAAAGTATCGTTTATCAAGCAAAAGTGCATTCGTGATCTCGTAGTGTATTATCAAATATATTCAAAACCGAGCACGAGCAGTTTTCCATGGAAAAAGCGTGAAAAAATATTTTCTATATCAGAACTCTTTCTTTGTTGAACATATTATATTCGATCGTGATCTCGTGGAGTATTATCCAACATATTCAAACCTGTTTTTTAATTAGACAGAATTGAGTCGAAAACTTTCAGAAGCGGGATGAAAAATAAAACAAAGAAATTCGAGTAGCTTCAGGCAATTGACACGTTACTTTTTAGAACGTTTTCGATAATGTATACAAATTGGAGGCACAGATTTTGAAAAATTATTGAAGTGAATAGTTATTTTCAGTATTTCATTTTCTATCCCAAAACAGGTAATTTCACAACTAGCAATTCTGACGAATGTTAAGATTTCCCATCAGTGGTGAGTCCAAAATTATTGTATAAATTACTCGAGCTACATTTCTTTCATAGGAATTTCAATTAAAATCAATTTGAATCCAATTTTCTAGTTTAATTCACCATAAAATGAAAAGAAGAAGAAAAAAACAAATTTAAACGAGTTTCATACTATATCCGCCTTCTGAGGCTGATTACAACGGAAAAAGTCCGATTAAGTACCTTTTTTATTGTATGATTTTCGTAGCTTAGGACTCCTCAAAGTTTTCAAACCTAGCCAAAAACTTAAAAACAGCTTTTTTTTTCTGAATCGAAAATGAATGTTTGAGTACATCCTACTGAAAACTGAAGTTCTAGCCTTTTTTGTGTAGCTTGCAGTGGTTTCAGGAAGCTGAATATATTTTTTTATTGAAGTAACATTCAGGAAGACCATGCTAAAAAAATAAAAACTGAAAAATACTTACTGCATAGAAAGATATGAATTTTTCAAACTTAGCTGGCAAAATAACACTCAAGAAATCATAACTCGAGAACTACAAAAAATCGCATGACATATATGGGGTATTTTTGGATAGCCACAGGTCTGAGGAATTTAAAAACAATTTATTGACGTCAATCGACTGGACAGCCTGTTTTTCAACTGAAACACGCACTTTGTATGTATCTACTCCTTGATTCAGGAAAAACTGCTATGAGGAAATTTCGAGACTAAAAATTGACTAAAACAAATTTTCCACTGATTAGTAGGAAATTCATCCAAGTTTAAGTATACATTTGAGATAGAACAGAGTACATTCATTTTCCATAATTTCGATTTCGAATTTTCGTAAGTTCATCCAAGTTTATTCATTTGAGATAGAACAGAGTACCTACATACATTCTTTTTTCATCATTTCGATTTCCAAATCTTCATAAGTTTTAATAGGATCGGTGAGAGTCTTATTTCCAATCGAATACGTTTCACCTAATTTTTCCAGTAACGAAACAGAGTTAATTCATTCAAAATTATAACTCCTTAGCCTTCAAGATTTGCATCTCACGGAATGCCAAGGTTAGCTGATAATACAGAGAAGGAAATTTACACCTGAAGAATCAAGAGATAACATTCAATTAACTAAGTAAAACATGCGATATCAACCATTCCACGGTTAAAAAGTTCGTCTTCGGATTAATTCAATTAGGAATGAGGGTGGAAAATTTCCAAGTTTTAATTTGCCACGCACTACCATCAGATTCGGATCTAGTCTGTATTCAGTTTTGAAATTACACGATGTTCTGAAATGGTTTAACAGCATCATGTAAGATCTACAGGGTCCCGCACTCAAAGTATAACATATTGAAAAATCCATAAACTCAGTTAGGAAAATTATTTTTATTTATTTATGTACCGGGTTTTTCACTATAATTTGACCCCCCCTTTAACTTTGGTACTAAAAGAGATACAGAAATATATTTCTTACAAAATTTCCCGACATCGATTGAGGTTTTACAATATAAATTAACATAATGGAATATATACAGGGTGGTCAACATATTGATGGCAACTTCATTTTTTCAAATGGAACACCCTGTATATTTTTCCATACTTGGGTAGCTCTTTTTCCCCTGATTTGAATATGTGAAATATGTTGGTTTATCTCAAAATCAAAATGCCCTTTTTTGGAGTTATGATAACGTCAATTGGAATATATACAGGGTGATTAACATATTGAATGCAACTACGTTTTTTCAAATGGGACACCCTGTTCTGTATATTTTCCTTCTTTTGATAGGCTATTTCTTCCTGATCTTGAATATACAGTGTGTTTGGTCATGACTTAGCGATAATTTAAGGTCATCAAATATACCTAATATTATCGACAAAAACACCCAAACTTGGAAGTTTACCACCTTAGTTTTGGAGTAACCCCCATTTCAAATTTACTTTTTTATTTTCGTTGACCCTTCCAAATAATATCAATTTCTTCGGACATAGAGGTCTTACAGATGTGAAAAAAATGTTTTTTGAAAAATGATACTACCACCTTTTATTGAAGTATAACAATATGGAAAACATTCAATTTGAAAACGCCATAAAAAAATTCTTTAAAAAAGTTTTAGTAAAAATATGTACTGATTTTCTTAGTAAATCCGCAATAGTACAAGAACTAGCACATTGAAGTATAATTTTTTCTCAATGAGCTAACACGCAAGGATATTAGCTACAAAACGATACCCACATAATTTCTGTAAGTTACATATTTAGAAAGTAATTGCTGTTCGAACATGACCCTTGATAAAATAAAAAAAAACCTCAGTACTGTACTTTCGATAATTTTCAATGATCAAACAAACAAATTAATCATAAAAATTGCTCAAAATGGCCGCCTCTGCTCTGAAGACAGGTAGTGGCCTTCATGACGACCTGTCTTGTGTCTCTTGCTCGCGTAGTGATCATGTTCGAACAGCAATAACTCTCAAATTATGTAACTTACAGAAATGATATGAGTGCTGTTTTGTAGCTAATATCCTTGCGTGTTAAATCATTGAAAAAAATTATACTTCAATGTGCTAGTTCTTGTACTATTGGCGATTTACTAAAAAAATCAGTAAATATTTTTACCAAAACTTTTTTGAAGAATTTTTTATGGCGTTTTCAAGTGGATGTTTTTATATTGTTATACTTCAATGAAAGGTGTTAGTATCATCATTCAAAAAACATTCTTTTCACAGCTGTAGGACCTTTATGTACGAAGAAATCGATATTATTTGGAAGGGTCAACGAAAATAAAAAAGTAAATTTAAAATGGGGGTTACTCCAAAACTACGGGGGTAAACTTCCAAGTTTGGGTGTTTTTGTCGATAATAATATTAGGTATATTTGATGACCTTAAATTATCGCTAAGTCATGACCAAACACACTGTATATGCGTATGTGGGTGTGTCTCTTCAATTTTCATAGTTTCAAAGTTTGGAAATCATGATACCAAATAAAAAAATATGTGAAATACCTACGAAATTCTTTATATTCAAACAATTTAGTTAAAAGTATTATTTTTAAATGAATAGGTACTCAACAATTACTCAACTTGATGGTTTTTAAAATTTGAAACTCTGTGGTGCTCAGAATAAGAGGGATAGATCAACATATGTTACACATTCGGAATAAGGAGAAATAGAGCAAGCCAAGTATGGAAAAATATACAAGGTGTTCCATTAAAAAAATTTAAGTTGCCATCAATATGTTGACCACTCTGTATATATTTTAGTTTGTGAAGTCTTGTTTAAAAACCTCAGTTGATTTCGTGAAACTTTTGTATGAACTTTTTTTTTGTATCTTGTTTAGTAACAAAGTTAAAGGGGTGTCAAATTATAGTGAAAAAACCTGTACAGAACATGCGAAAGTAATCCAATTTTCAGAATCAATTCACTTTGGCTTCACTCATTGCGAATGGAGATGCAAAACATGCCAACTTTGGACAACTAATTTTATATGAACTGTCAGCCGTTATTTCGTTGCTATCGGGTGATCAACTGCTTTAATGAAATCATATTTACTTCCCGGCCTAGTCCGGGAAGTGGGTACTTTCCGGACGAAAAAATAAATATTTTTGAAAATATAAAACCACATTACGTTTTGGGCAGTTTGGATCAGCTTCCACTGTATTTCGTGGATTTTTTGTAGTTGTACCTAGTGCTTTTTTTACATTACGTTGCCATTCAACTTTTTCTATAGACCCTGATCTAAAGGAACAGCTGCTTCATCATTTTTTCCATAACTATAGCTACAACATGAAAAGTGACTCTTCTTTCCTCATACAACATACGTTACACTATTTCAAAAACTAGGCTCTTTTTCTGACCCATATCTTAAGCGGAAGCAACACGTACATGTTATTTCCAAGTCAAATCGTTCATAAGTTTCTCTGACCTATGAAATCTCAATTTACCCAAGAAAGAGGGTGGAGGTTTGGATAAAGGAATCTTCAAAGCCTCATGAATATTCGATCCAGTTACGAACAAGCCAATACTATTTGTTGGTATAAGAATTTCGGGATAGAGTAAATTGTTTGAGAAACTTGTAGCGGAATTTCGTCTATAGAAACTTCACAATGAACCAACAGAAACTGGTGGTATTATTATGTTCTGTAAAAATGAGAAACATATTTTCATTCGTCGAACTTTTTCATTTCGAGTTTAGCAGGAAAAATTTGCCAATAAGACGTATTTACGGAGTAAGTGGAATTTTTTTCTGGCAAGGGTAGTAGCCCTTTGATTAAATTAATGTTGCAACATAAGATGAAAATTTTACGAACGGAAATTATGTATAATGGGAGATGTTGGGAAAATTCAATTATGTGACTATTGCATAATTCGTGAACTGATATTAGGTAGGCAATAAAAGGAGTTACAGCCTAATAATAAAATTATTCTCCCCAAAAAATTAATGCCATAACTGTAATGTATGTGCACAGGGTGTTCCATGAAGCCCATATCCCCACTCTCAGACAAGGTGTAACGTTCAAACAAAGAGTATTTTGAATGGCAACAAAAACTTCACCAGAATCTGTCGTTATAATGTTATTTTAATAACCACACCTTAAAAAAAACTACGTTATCAAATTGCACCCTTATATTTTTCCTTCGAGCGATTCTCCAGTGATAGAACAATATGCTTGAACAATTTTTTATCATTTTACTTGAATTGAACCTTTAAAAATAATAGCTATAAATGTTGTGCATTCGGCATTTTGTGATTTATGGTGAAATATTAAAGTACTCAGTGACAAATCTTGCAGTATAGCAACGTGCATTTTCATGGAATAATAGAAAGTTATCACTAATAAATGGTGCGAAAGGAACTTCTTCAACGTAACTTTCAGTGTTAACCTTACCTATATCGAAAACAACAAGGTCGGTACGGGTCTCGTAAGAGATACCTTCCCAAATCATCATGTATCTCCTCTGGAAACCCACTGTTTCAGTTATCACACATGACATGAATCTCTCATTTAGGTGTAGACGCTGACGTCCATCTGGACCTACATTTTTCCTACGTCTGAGAACAGTACGTCTCTGCTTCTATATCTATAGCAGTTTTTTCAAAAGAATCGTATGGGATACTCAGTCGAACGCCATAGTCAGATGCAGAAAGAGAGAAGCTGACCACTTCCTGTTTTCCAGAATATATTTGTGGGGATTTATCTGTTTCCACAACAAATTACAGATCACTGCATTGGCGCTACCAACCATGTTGACGCTACCCTCCAACAGAGAGCGCCACAAGCACCAGTCTCAACACTACGGAAAGCAGCGAATAGATGGCTCCACGGACGGGATATATCTACAAATTGTCTTCCCTAAATTCCTAAAACACGTGTTTTGTCGAACTACAGAGAGAGTAGATAGAGTAGTGTATTATTTGTATTTATATTGTGTTTTTATTATATATTTGTACATGTTTATTTTCACTGTTCTACTGTTCTATTTTATATTCCCTTCTAACTAGGAGTAGGCAGATTGAGGCCTAGCTAGAGTATGGTTTTGTCGTTATCCCGGTTTAGTCAGGAGTAGGCAGATTGAGGCCTGATTAATCCGCGGTATCGAGCAAGTCGTCACCTCCGGCCCAACATATTCTTACAGAGGGTGTTTGGTAATTCGACGTGATCCATGAAAAGGTATACAGGATGTCCGTAAGCAAATGCGAGGGACTTAAGGAGATGATTCCTCGATAAAAATAAGCAGGGATAGTTCATATAAATTTTTTTCGAAAGCAAACTCCCTTCCAAGATACAACCTTTGGAAGGCGATTACGAGTTGACAGTTTTTGATTTTTATCAGGAGTCCTGAAAAACACTGAGTCATAAAACTATACATAATATAATTCATTAAGGAGATGTTACTCACACAATTTTTTTTGATCCCAAAACTTTATTATTAGGGGTTGAAAATAACAACCCTTTATGATTTTTCTTCGAAAATTGTTTTCGTGGAATAGATTTTCGAAAAATAAAATTCTTTCATGGTTTCGCATTCACTTCTGGATGAAAAAATTCTTCTGCAAAATTTCGATA
Source organism: Propylea japonica (assembly GCA_013421045.1). Taxonomy (NCBI): domain Eukaryota; kingdom Metazoa; phylum Arthropoda; class Insecta; order Coleoptera; family Coccinellidae; genus Propylea; species Propylea japonica. The sequence goes on from CM024239.1 coordinate 33,466,157, forward strand.
CAGTCGATACTTTTCTCGGAAAAAATAAAAACTCACAAGCAGTTATGATCTACTTCAGCAATAATGATAATCAATGAAAGCAGAGAATAATATTAATGATATAAAATCAACCAATATTAAACCCATAATTCGGAACTAATCCCGTCAACGCACAAAGAATAATGATAATATTGTAATGATTAAAAACAAATTTTGAAGCTTTAATTTCTGACTTGAATCAGAGCCATAATAATGCTATCAAAAAAAGTCTAAACAAATTAAGACAACAATTTGATCTATGTGTATTGAATGAAGGTGGTCATTCCGAGCAATTTCTCTAGTTGATGTTATTCTTACCATACTACCATAGTTTATATATTTCATTGGTTAAGTTATTGTTAAGTATTCATTCTAAAATAATACTCTTAAGTAGATTGTGTGGATATAAAGAATTTCGTAGGTATTTCACATATTTTTTATTCGGTGTCATCATTTCAAAACTTTGAAACTCTGAAATTTGAAGAGACACATCCACCTACGCATTTATATTCGAGATCAGGAGGAAATAGCCTATCGAAAAAAGGAAGAATATACAGGACAGGGAGTCCCATTTGAAAAAATATAGTTGCATTCAATGTTGTTCATCTTGTATATCTTCCCATTGACATTATCATAACTCCAAAAATGAACATTTTCAGTAAACGCACTCTGCCACTTGTAAAATGATTACAGATCTTGCCAGGTGGTTCTTATATTTGAAACTCTGTGGTTCTCAGAGTGAAAGAGATAGACCAACATAAGTTACATATTCGAAATCAGGGGAAAAAGAGCTAGCCAAACATGGAAAAATATACAGGGTGTTTCATTCGAAAAAATGAAGTTGCCATCAATATGTTGGCCACCCTGTATATATTCCATTATGTGAATTCATATTGTAAAACCTCAGTCGATTTCGTGAAATTTCTATATGAAACATTTTTCTGTATCTCTCTTAGAAACAAAGTTGGTGTCAAATTATAGTGAAAAACCTTGTACAATCCCATCTGATATGAACATATTCCTACTGCAATCAAACTGAAAAGGAACAAAGTAACAAAGAGCTCGTTACTTCCAAAAAGTTCGAGATTTTGTACGAAGATTAATTTCAATGATTCTCGAGAAAACTATTGCCTACAATATTTTTCGAATCAGTACCTCCGGCATTTCTGTTCATATTGCGAAACGTAATTCAGAGCATTTGGCTTCATTCTATTAACTAATGAATTCAGCTTTTCTGTTCTAGTTTAAAACCTTCCCTGGAAATATCGAGTTTTGAAGTGAATGCTTTCGGAAGTTATCATGTTGACTCTCGACCGTAAATGAAATAATCATTTGAAACAAAGAAACCAACAGCTCTCAGGACTTTTCATTTATCTTATGTGCTAGCGCGAAAACTTCTGACTTCACGTAAGGGTTTTTGGGGGCTCGTTCTACTGAAACGAGTGTTATATCGTTTTGGCCAAATGCCTGTTATTTTCGAATGTTGAGCCGAAAATGGGCTGAGACGATAGGGTTCTACCCCTTGATGACGAATCCGTGGTCGAATTCAATTCTGTCCGTGGTGGCGTAAGGCCTTAAACACGATAACTTTCGAAGGGATTGTCATAGAAACTTGAGATTTTCAGGGTGATTTCGGTTCCCAAATACCGTGGATAATTTCGTTCACCAACCAAATTTTAGAGGGTGTTCCATAATATAGGGCATTCAAAATTTTTGTTCCTCAATATCCCAGACAAAATTAAACCAATCCAAATGAAATTTTGCGGCCACATACAATAAGCTTCTCGCAAAATTTTGTGGCCTTAATATTAACAGAACCCTAAAAAATTCAAAAGTAACATTGAAAAGAAGAATCTTTATATTTCCATAACAAAATATCCGATTCTATTGAAATTCATTTTGTGAATGAAGATTGATATACTGAATGTTAATGCAAAATTTCGAAAGGATCGCATCATTAGAATCATGGAATTTCGTTTTTTTTTTCATTTGTCGATTCGATCGAGCAGAAATTTTGCGGTAAAATGTTCAACGCCAAAGCAAAGAAATACGCAAAAATTTGTGGATGTTACGTTAATACAACCATGGAGAAGTCTTTTGTTAAATAAAAAAATCTCATATTGGAAAAAAATTAATACCTTTCGATTGAAATGAACTGGAGTATGAGGATATAAATTCTCGAAGTGATTGAACATGCAAATTTTTAAAAGGATTGTGAAATTATATTAAGCTTCTAATATTTTGATTATCCATTTTCTGAATATTTTATTTTTTGAATATTTTCAAGAATATAATTCCGATCGTGTTAAGTATTTGCATTCATATGTTTAGTATCAATCACAAGTCCTATATAAATTTTTGAGGTAATAGCCTTATTGCTCCACCAATGAACGAGCGCTCGAAAGAACTCGGTTTTCTTCAAATTTTTCACAATTATTTGAACCAATCGTTTGTTACCTTGCATCAGTTTTTTCAATCCTAGTCTAGCATTGATCCGGTGTTCATTTGCACCGAAATTACCTACGTGTTGTAACGGCTTCACGATCCAGACGCTATTATTTTATATTTCTTTATGGAAATCCGATCTGTATAGCTGCTCGCTGAATATCATAGATACGGGACCACAGACAACCTTATCTTTATCGTTATTCAAGTGAAAACGGCAATCTGATTTTATGAGGCTAGAGACGAAAGTCGGCATTGGCGAGAACGGCTAGATAGGGACAAATTCGAGACACCACGGGTCAAAATAAGGCAAAAAATCCTTCAGCGCACCAAGGATGATTCAGTTTGGGAGTTCATAACAGCAATATACACTTTATGTCCTACGAGTATGTTCTCAGTAAACGGATTTCGAGGCAAATCACCTCAAACTTACGACTCGAGACGTAGAGGACAATTTTTTCGGGCCGTCCGTAGGAAATTTTAATTAACCACATTTTCCTGCTGAGGAAAAGCCGAGAAACCAGACGTTGAGAACTTTATGAACAGCTTAATCATTTTACTGTTATAATTGCTAGATAACCTACAAAGTTCTAAGTTCTGGGCTATATTATTTCAGAGGAGTTAAGAAGTAGGAAATAAGATTTGCTTTCGATGTTGTGAATATCCACACACATTCACTCTTTTCCTTGAAGTATAGGTATATATTTTAAACTAGTTATGTATTTTTAATCGGGCTCTCGGCAAAGGGCTTGATTCAATTCGAACAACTATTGTTCCATTACCTTTCGGTCCTTGTATTGAGATCTTCATCAGGATGCTATAATTTAAAACTCTTAATTGAGCAAAGTTATAACAGTGTATAAAATTTACATAAGAAATGTTATTAAAAATTGCAAGAAGAAGCAGAAGTCAGTCTTGTCACTAAATATAGAATTGACGAATTCCAAAAATTCACATGCAACAGGAAGAATGAAGAAGGTTTGATCATAAATTATTTAATGAGTAATTTAATCATTGTTTGATATGTTATTCTCAATAGTTAGAAGGTAACTATAAATATTGCTTAATCTTTAATATCTGCATTTTTTTAACTGTATTTTTTTCTTACATTAATGTAGCATATTTCCAGAAATAGTCTTTTGTTATAATTTGTTTCTGTGGATAAGATTTCAGTGTTGTTGAAATCAAAATAATGACAATTATTCTTTGAGTGTGAAGCCAAGGCACATATGTCTGGATGAAGGCGGATATCACTTTTATGTAGGCTAATTCTTCTCTTCTAAGCTTGAGTCCTATGTATAAATTTAGACAACCAATACAAGGAATAGAATGAATGCAATCTGACTTGGACATGATTGGAATTTTATCTTTGAGATTTGTGGAAAAAAACCTATTAGCAACCACATTATATTTTGCAATTTTAAAATTTTCTACATTTGTGAAATATGAATTAGTTTGTTAGTAAAACCTGGCATGGATGGTAAATCCGCAAATATGAAAATAGGTTCTGATGTATTAAAAAAGGAGGAATATGTGGTAACAGGCCTTAGCACCGTAGTGTAGATCCAATGGCTGATACGATGTTTCAGAACCCGAACACTTTCATGTTTCATGGGTATCGAATTTTTCGAGATAAAATTTCATTCCAGGAATCTTCACGGAATTTGAAGTAATTTTTTATACCTATCATCATCTATCCACGTCATTAAAAATACTGGAAAATAAAATTTTCAAGACTTACATCCATTTGTTTCATAAACTAACTTATTGTTATTGGCCACCATAATATAAAATGTCTACCCAATCTGATTTATAGTTTTGAATGCACTTCAAATCGTTATTAGTGGAAGCCTATTTTACCGATTTGCCACTTTAAGGAATTTAGCTGTGATATTCTGAGCCAAACTTTCCCTGAAAATTCTTAGTCCTTAGCTGTTTGAATTGCATTTTCAAAACAAACCAATTCATGCCCTTGATACTCACTTTCAGTCAGGTGCAGGTTTTGTAATCAAGTGCAGAAGCTGAAAGTAGCTCATCCTACTTGAGCAAGTCAATAAAATTAGATATAGATATATTTTCCACCGAAAAAATTGAGTCACCCGTTTTCTTCAAGCAGTATAATTTCTTCAACTCCCCAGAGCACAACGAGTTCTTTCCATCCTGTACATACCGGGGTAAGTCTGTTTCAATGGATCTCAGCCGTTTCGGAAGATAGATACAAATTTAAAAATTTCGATTTCATAACGTGACCTGATACATTTTTTATAATTTTTAATTTTTACTTAAAATTAACTTTTCAACGATGTATTCCACTTTGGATTTCAATTTTGATTCAATGGAGAAAACATCAATTGAAATATTGAGAACTGTCAAAGTTTGCAAAACTTATTCAGATGTCTTCATGGATTATATCAATTATTATTATTGTCAAAAAGTGTGATGTATCGAGGGTGTTTGCAATAAAGGGGATTATTCAGTAAGGAACGAACCTTCTACTTTGCTCTTTATTTACTTATCTATGGTACAGTTGGACTGGGAATGGAATGAAATCAATTGTCTTCCATCGAAGTAGCGGTGTGTTATGATAACATGTTTTGATAGTATGATTAATAATTAAAACAATGTGAGCAATACACCACATCTCCTACGGGAGACTGAAAGAATTTTCATTTCTGTAGAAAGAATAATTCTTTCATTCTATACACAATACATATCCATTCCCATAAATAGTTAAACCTTTCCAGATAACAAACTTATTCTACTTAGAGCAATCATCAAATTCATAACTAATTATAGGTACATACATAATATTAGGATCCTAATAGCATAACACTTTTTTTCAGTTAATTAAGGGGGGTAAAAAGGTTTTGTCCTGTTTTTGTGTACTACACTTTCCTTTCCGTTTTTTAAAATTCTCACATTCGGAGTCTCTTCACTAATCACTAAATAAGGTCCTTCATATATGTTGTCTAACTTCGTATTCACTTCACTTTTAACGAGCAAATAGTCATTTTTATTGTAAGTTACAGGATTAATGTTCCTATCATAAATACATTTTCGTTTTGATTTACCTTTCAAAAGATTATTTCTAGCATCTTCGTGAGCTCTTTGCAACCTATACTTCATTTCTAATGGATAACTTTCAAAATTATAAGAGGATCTACATTATTTATCAAATTACTGGGTAAATTACAAATTCTCCCTTTCGCCTTTCAGGGCCAATCTTTCATAAATTTGGATTGAATTTAAAGATTCTAAAATTCCTTCTAAACTATTAATTTCCATAAAATTTAATATTATATAACTAATAACTATCTATTCTAATTTCAATGTTCGTAACTTAATTCACCATAATGTCACTGCACGGAAACCTGGTATAGCTGGAGACATACATTTAGGGTAGTTTACCTGCATTTATTGGCTGATGTTGTTCATGTTTATCTGGCTTCGTGTGATTTCTCTCCGGATTTTTCGCTCCATTTTCTTTTTGCAGTATTGGTAGAAGTATACCATGATAGCCATAATTAATATAAGGAATACGATTATCTCGCAGACTTCTCTAATGGAAATAGCACCCCACTGGTTGGTACTTTGGCCACCACTGTTGCCTGCTTGTGCTATGATTACCTCTTCTTTAACTTCTTTTGACTTCGACGAACCCATTTTTGTACATTTAACACGTACCTTCAGGTAAGGGCAAGGATCGCCATGTGATGTATCGAGGGTGTTTGCAATAAAGGGGATTATTCAGTAAGGAACGAACCTTCTACTTTGCTCTTTATTTACTTATCTATGGTACAGTTGGACTGGGAATGGAATGAAATCAATTGTCTTCCATCGAAGTAGCGGTGTGTTATGATAACATGTTTTGATATTATGATTAATAATTAAAACAATGTGAGCAATACACCACAAAAGTCACAATCAAGATTTCACAAAATACAGCAATTCTACCAATTTGAAATTACAATTGACGTTTTCTCCATGGAATCAAAGCTAAAATACAAATGATGTGATACATTTTTGAATTAGTAATTTAGATTAGGGGACAAAATTCGCAAAGAATATACAGGGTGAAATGCAATAATCATACTCACTTCCGGTCAAACCGGGATTGACTTTCAAACAAATTCAAATCCAAAAAATTCGAACAAATTTTTATCTTTTGAAATGGCGGAAATAATCCATTGGAAGAAACTTACCGGGACTGGGTATATTTTAGTTGCTTTAGTTGCTCCTTCATTTTGAAATGTCTCCAAACAATTATTGGCGTATACGTTATCAGAATATGTGGCGGTCAAGTTTGTTGAAACTAGGTATTTGTCAGTTATGATATTATTCATGCAAAAAGGATAAACCATAATTCAGACATCAAGTTCGTTAGTTTCCGGAAGTTTAGATGGGCCATGAATCGCGAAATTTGATATCTTTCCAACGAGAGCGTGATATAGGTGAGAAAGTGAGCAGGTATACATCTTACTAGGCCTCCAACGCCAGGCAATTCAATTAGAGATTAAATGTAATCTCTAATTAACTAATCAGAAACTCGATTAAACGAGCTAGGAATTTCGGTGTGAGTTGACGTGAATTCTCTGAAATTTCAGCCAGCGCAAGTTGCAGTTGACACAACTATGCATGCACTGACTCATGTAAATTGGAAGATTACCTTCCAATTTCTCTCTCTTAAATTGAACTGAAGAGCAAGAATATAGTTTCAATTTGCATCAAAATGAATAAGTTTTTGTAAGAAAAAATACCCGAAAACTTAAAGGTGAAAAGATTTGTAGTTCGATACATTAGATACTTACTATACGGGGTCTTTATAAATGATTGTAACATCGTAAGTTGCTTTGGAAATATTTTATCTTATGGTTTTCTATGCAAAGTCTACAAATTTATAATTTCAGTCACACTATTCAATTTCTTCCGGAATGACAAGCCTAAACTCGCAGTATCAGTTGATTAAATCATGTATTACTTCAGAATATAAATATTTAAAATAGTCCAACGCCAACTGCCCTGTTATAATCATTTATAGAGACCCTGTACCTTTCCAACTTCAAAATGAGAATAGGCATCTGCAAAATGGTAAACACAATCGAATAGGAAATGAACACATTCAAAATGCGACTCATGAATCTCATAGATATCGATTGAAATATATTCGGGAGGATTCTGCATTTCTTAAAAACTTTATAGGTTTTCACTCCCAGTCTCTGAAACAGAAATAATTAAAACAATTTGTAATTAAGGTGAAGTGCTCCTGCGAGAATCTTTGCACTTATTTGTAAGGAGCAAATTGGTCTTGAAAAAATTGTTGCCTAACAGTAAAACTGAAAAAAAGAAATAAATTAAAAGGATAATGTTTCGGTGTCTATATCAGACACCATCTTCAGACAAATTCGTAAAATCTTCAGAATTGTGTGTTTTTTCATATGTAATCTGATTGACATTTAAAGTTGTTAGAGAGTATTTCTAGTTGAACAGTGGTATACTCGACCAATTTACGTGGTTTGTTTTTGACGTGATGGATGGTCCAATGTATATATCTCTCAAGTCCAGTAACACGGTCAGCCTGACGCATTGGGTCAATACTGTGTAATACTCGATTAAAGTACTTTGTTTCCTATTATACTCGTTTATTTAGGCCACTTCCAACGATAAGACAAAGGCAACTGCATAGTCTGATCAGGACCATTTATTTCTGCCCGAATCGTAGCATGTAAATCTTCCGAATATACCACTGTTCAAATGTACAGCACTCTTTGATGAATTGAATTCCGTATGTTTTCAAAGCAAATTTCCAAACCTGCATGCCTTATGCCATTACGCCACATATGCTTCGATGTATTGTGCGTCTAAAAGCCTATGTTCTACCTCCTTTTATATCTACGATGATATAAAATATGAGAGTTGAGTGTCACAGAAAGTTTGAAACTATAGTTTCGACCATAACATTTTCCCATAAATTATTTTTCTAAAATCGTGTAATTATTTGGTTTTTCTGAGTACATTACCAATTTGCCTTTGAAAAATCAATTTCAAATTGACCGGATGGATGAGCAGTTTAAGGAATATTGGAAGACATGAGAGGAATACTCCAGTGATAATAACTTCGAAACCACTCAACTGATCTGGCCAGCTAACAACCTAAAATGAGATATTCAGGTCGCACAACCAAATTTCAAATTTAACTCTATTCGTTCGAAAGTTATAAGCATTTAAGACTAAACTAGCAATATTAGTTTCCACTTCATTGAGAATCTTTTAATGATACAATTCTAACCAAAATTAAGACAAATATGCGCATCGACGTGTTAGTTTTAAGTATTCAGTTCGACATTGATAGAATTCGTATTTTCGCTAATATTGAAAATCAATAAGACGAAGTATTAGTGAATCAATTGATTGATTTCACTTTTTCATGGCACAAACAATCATTTTTAACTTGGGGTTTTTCTCGACTCGTTTGAGACCGCTCCTAGCTACAAATTCGAAAATTACAAACATTTGGGCAAAACGATAGCACGCAGTTCCACTAGAAGATTGAACGCAAAAGCCCCAGTCTCTGTATGTGTGTAGTGATTGGATGTTAGAATGTTTTCTAAGATAAGCGAAAATATTCAGATTGAAGGGCTTCTTTCCATTGAACCATAATTTTTTCCTACCATTTCATTTGTTATCTTGAAATTGCAACTGAAAGTTGAGTCATAAAGAATATAGAAAAACAATACCTTCTCTACGCCTAGTTAAGTGTAGCGATATGACTGTAACGGGCCCAATTAGAAATACCTTTGTGATCAAATATCAACTTATTGAAGGGTTGGTTTAGAAGATGTACCTATATAAAATTGAAGATTGAATTGAGCAAAATTATTACATCTGATTTCTTTGAGAAAAGTAAATGCTCTAATATATTAAAAATTTTTGAACTCTGTAACGGTCGTTAAGTAAAAATAAAATATTAATATGTTCAATCTATAGATCTGAACTCATTGCTTCAGTTAGGTACTGGAAGATTAATTAGTAACTGGAAATATATTATGTTGAACGGTATAGTGTACAAGATTTTTTTAACGGATAAGTTATCGAAAATAATAGTTGATACACCGAACTATACCTATTCATATATAGAAGTATTCGAATTCTTTCGCATTTGTACTATAAAAAATTGTATAACAATCTTATTCATTCCTTGGGACATAAATAACCTGTATATTTAGTTCTCTTTTTTGAAACATAGATAAATTGAAAATAGTAATCATTATCATTTTTTCTTTATCTTATTTAATTCTCACCTATTTTTACACTCCACTGATTTTTATTAAATAACCCTCTATTTTATTGACGTAAATTGCACAGCTCAGAGGTCGTTTATAAATCCACCCCTACAGAAACATGGGAAAACACGGCTAATTACAAACGAAGTTCATGTTTTCATTAAATCTTACGTGAAAATATAGATTGCTCCGATTTCTTATCTTAAATCGGTAAGAACTTGCCTTTTAAAAATGGCGCCACTTTAGACCCTTCGCCGCCCCTTCCAAAAACATGAACCTCGACAAAAATTTCACTGAATTGAATGCATTCAAGTTGGTAAGTCGGTATCAAAATATGATGAATTAATTAAATATACTCCATCCAAGAAAAATTGACATCGAAATTCAATTGGTAACATCACATTCAGTATTTATGATTCGGGAAATTCAGGTCGGTGTTAAAAAAATCACTAACAGAAAATATATTCAAATTTTGACCATTTGTTGACGATTTTGATTGGAACACTCATGGAAGAATTCTCACAATTTTTTGTAATGAGTTATTAAAAATATCTGCAATTGAATCATTGGTCGTAATTCCAAAATACGATTCGACAACATTTGATCGACCTACTTTCAATAAAAATTCAATAAAAGCTCTGAGCAGGTGCTTCTGAGCGCTCGTTCATTAGTGGAACAATTATGCTATACCTCAAAATTTTGTAGGTATAGGAGTTGAGATTCTTGCAAAATCTTAGCATGACCGGAATTATATTTCGGAAATTATTCAAAAACGTAAAATGTAAAACATTAATTTAAAAAATAACTAGGGTTCTAATGATGCATGAGCATTTAGTACCTATATCAATCTTCGTCCATAAACTAAATTCCACTCGGATCGGATATCTTGTTGTAAAAATATAAAGATTTCTGTTTTCAATATTCCAATTGAATTTTCCATGCTTCTGTTAGCACTATTGCCACAAAATTTTGCATGAGGCTTATTATGAGCATCTTGCATGTGATCGTAAAGTTTCATATCGATTGGTTTTGTTTTGTCTGAGATATTGAGGAACAAAAATTTTGAATGGCTATATTTTATGGAACACCCTGTACGATTTGGCTGGTTAACTAACTTAACCGCAGCATTTGGGAACCGAACTCGCCCTGAAAATCTCAAGTCTCTTGACGATCCCTCCGGGCTTACGACCGACGGCCGGCCCCACGGACTTAATTGAATTTGACCACGGACCCATCATCAGGGAATCGAACCCAATCGTTTCAGACCATTTTTGGCTCACAACTCGAAAATTACAGGCATTTGGGCAAAACGAATAAGCACTCGTTTAAGTAGAACGAGCGTTCAAACCAGTGTGTACCTCAATACATTTTCAGTTTATATTTGATTTCTATGATATCAGTTACTTTTATGGAACCAGAAATAAGGCTGTGTCTAGACTTTCAAGGCCTACTTCGATATCAGTAATTCTTTTTGGGAGGTCTGATGCTGCTTGTTGTTAATTATTGTCATCTTAACGTTTTGCCGTCTATGCTTCTAATAAATTTCACTAAGTTGTAGTTGATTATCTTCAATGCCATACTCTTTCAGTTTTATGAGTAATATGTCAACATCAATGCAATCGAATGCTCTACACTGATATAAAATATTCCTACAGGTAGTTAGTTCATAACTAGAGCTGTTTGGGTTATTAGGATTTCCTTTCTTGAGTAGTGCCTTTATAATGAAATTTTGAGACCATCAGGAAAGACTCCTTCAATGAAAGATCTATTCTTCGTGTAAGCCAAAGGTTGACCAATTGAATTTAGGCACGGCTTTCTTTCATATCCATCGGTGTACCCTCCTATTCTGTAGATTTAAATTTTTTTACTTTATAATGTGTTTGTATTATTTCCCCCTTTGTTATATCATATAGATAAAATGGACTCATGAATATTTGATTGATTCATAATTGAGACAACTCGATGGAAAATCAACTTTCAGTAAAAATGTTGTAGGTACCCACAGTAATAGTCCGGGAAGCACGTTCCTCCCGGAAAAATGTCTGGAAAATGGGTACTTCCTGAAAGGTTGCCGAAACTATCAATTTACGTGACAAGTCCGAAAATAGGTTGTCCTGGAAGTTTGCGAGTGCAAATATAGTATATAACATTACTAGCAAGGTAAGAGGGTTTTTACTGGCGAATGGAGGATATTATTGACGAGCCGCAGGCGAGTCAGTTACCTCCTTGAGCCAGTAAAACCCGTTACTCATTTGTAAAAAGGTTATCTAACCTTTTTATGGAATTTATCTAAATTCCAAAAAAATCTCAATAATTTGTCGCAAATGTCGTAAGCTAAGGAAGCGTTGCCATGAACATGTCTGTTTATTTTTCTTTACTGTTGTATCCCCGCTGAAATCCCACACACCGGTAGGGTCTAGCGCCTGGGTGGTTCGAAATAAGTGTAAATAAGGTTTGTAAACTCAATTTACTGCAGCAATGAAAATATACAGCAAAGCACAATACTACAAAATTTCAAAATTGTACCAAAACTAGGAATGACTTTTCTATTATTTTAATCTGTCAAATCAATTCTTTAAAACTACATGCCTACTCGCTAAATATAAACGTGACGTTTTTAAAATAGGTACAAAATCAAATGAGAATGAAATACTACCTAAGTTACAACATTCTCCCACCTGAAAAACGGTTTCAACCAAAACCTTTTTTCACAAATTCAAAACTAATAACAAAATTTTCGTAGCATTTCAACGTCACACAAGTTCTTCCACTTTTCTTTCGCTCAGCATTTCTTCTTTTTCTTGTATAACCACTGAGGACCCTCCCACCATTTTGACAGAGAAGGTAAGTCTGCAGGATTATGTACGCCTGGTTTATGTCTACAATCTTCATTAGGTGTTAATTGTCTAATTAAATAATAACCAAAAGTACCCCAATTTTTGTTTTTCTGATTCCAAGAAATGACTGTTAACGAGTCACTCCAGAAATAACTTCTATATTTTTCGGTAAGATTTTCTGTCACTTGTATATACAGTCTGGCTCCAATTGCAGTAGCTGCCAATTGTTCAAGTCGTAGTATAGTCAGCTTTCTCTCTTTGTTATCTAAAGGAGCAATTCTGGACTTAAAGTATTGGTCACTTTCGTGTACTCCCTGGCAAAATACACACTTGGCCACATTGAATTCCTTATTGAATAGACATTTACATTTGTTTTGCCGAAAGCGAAAATGAATGTACCAAAAGAAATATTGAGGCAGTGTAGCTTCAAGTTTATTACCTGCAAACTCAGCTTCAAGGTACGAGCGAGAATACGACGACTTCAAAAAGTGGCGAAACAAAAATAGTGTGATTGGGGTAACTGAAGATGTTTTGGTGGTCTACTTGAATCAACTATCAGCTAAATTCAGCCCTAATACTTTATAAAATGAAAGAAAATGCCCCTGTTCGCAGGTTTGTTTTCCTTAAAAAATTATTAAAAAATATGACGTTTAGTTGTCATTTGCAGATTTCAAAAGGTAATAGCCAAAGATTATATAGTATACTATACTCTATAATCTATGGTAATAGCGTTTCTGAAACGAAAAAATGAGCGTTATACGCCAAAAAAGGCCAAGGTATTAAGTGAAGAAGAGGCTGAACACTTTCTTTTACGTGCTCCTGATGACCAGTGGTTGCTTGCGAAAATTGTAACAATATTTGGGATTTTTGGATGTTGTCGATGTGACGAAATTCTCTCCTTAAACATGAATAATGTAGAAGATATGGGAAAATACGTTATTGTGACATTGCGGCAAACAAAAAATTTAACAACAAGAAGATTCACCATAACCGATGATGGCTGCAGCTTCAAGCCCTGCATTTTATACAGAAAATATCTTCGGCCTCCTGGAACAGAAAGCCTAAAATTTTTTTGACATACCGACATGGAAAGTGCATTTCCCTTAATGCTGGCCAGCACACTATTGGTAGTGTCCCAAAGCAAATAGCGAAATATTTAGGTTTAAAAGATCGAGAGTTATACACCGGTCACTCTTTTCGCAGAACTGGAGCCACTATGGTTGCGGATTCGGGTGGAGATATTTTAGCACTAAAGCGTGCAGGACGGTGGAAGAGCACCGAAATTACGATGAGTTATGTCGATGATTCGGTCAACAAAAAATCGAAATGTCTAGCAAATTATTTGGTAGAAAGGAGAGTACAAATGTTCTGCAGTCCTCGAGTTCAGCAGTTCCTGAGTCAACAGATGGTTCATCATCATCAGTATCAACTCTTTCATCATCAAAAATGTATAGTAGCATTTCCCAGAACGTATCTACGTACTTCCCGAACTTGGCTGAGTAATGTTACGTTCTCAAAGAAAAAAATATGGAAGTGGGTGCTTTCCAGGCGGTTGCCGAGAAATATCAATTTCTGATATTTCTGAGCATAATTATGAAAATTTCAAATCTTCACCAAATAACTACATAAAAATGAAATCACTCCAAGTTACCGTAAAAAGGCTTGAAAGCTAGAACTTTAGTTTTACCTAGAATGTACTCAAACATTCAACTTCGATTCAAAAATACAAAATAGTAATTTACGTAACAAGTCCGGAAAATAGGGTTTTTTGGACGAATAGACAAAATTCTAGGACGAGCGCAAGCGAGTCCTAGAAGTCTATGAGTCCAAAAAAACCATTTTCGGGCGTGTTGCGTACAATATTTTTTCGGCAACCGTCTAGAATAACAAATCAATGAGACGACACATTTCTTTTTTATATATTTTATTCTTATTTAAATTAAACAGAACAGAAAATATCACATATTAACAGACAAGACATTTCATGTCAAAAAAAGGCGGTGTTTTGAAGAACACCGATAAACAAACTAGGTACTATATTTAATTTTTTTTTCTGAAAAACGATTTTTTCGGCAACCGTCCGGGAAGTACGTACTTCCCGGACTAGCCGGGAAAGGCTTCTTTCTCAAAGAAAAAGCGTCCGAAAGTGGGTACTTCCCGGACGGTTGCCGAAAAAAGAGTTTTTTAGATTTTCGCTAAGTTTAAAAATTCGCGGGATCCTGAGCAACAAAAGTTGAGTAACTTGCTAGTAATTTTCACCATAATTTTGATTTCACCACTGAATTAAAATGTGAACATTAGTCAAAATTGCCAGTCGTGGAATATTCTGTTTTTAGATAAGAAATGAACAGCACACAATATTGATCAGAAATTCCCAAAGTCTCAACCCCGTCCAACCCCATCGCTTTTTAAATAGGGGTTTTCAACAGAGCTATTCTATAGGAAGGTAAGAAAGGAAACAGAAACAAAAACTTTCAGGATCGAAAAAAAATAAAACAAAAATATTCGATTGGCTTCAGGCAATTGAAGTTGGGGAAAGGGGTGTTAAAAAATTATTGTATTGAATATTAATTATTCAGTAGGTATTTATAAGCCTTTTGTATCTTATCCCAAGAAAGGTCATTTCACCACTAGCAATTTTGACAAATGTTTGCCCTTTTCAAGCAGTAGTGAGACCAAAATTATTGGAATAATGGTGAGCTACAGTTATTTCACAGAAATTTCAATTGAAATCAATTTAAATAATAATAACTTTTATCGGGTTTTAATGATTTTCAGCCTATCCGCCTTCGAGGGCTGATAACAACAAGAAACTTCTGATAGTGTACCTTTTTTTCTATGACTTTTGTAACTCAGGACCCCGCGAAATTTCAAAACTTTCCCAAAAGCTAAAAACTTGTTTCAGGATTTTACATCGGAGTTGAATGTTTGAGTACATCCTACTGAAAACTTAAGTTTATATTTATTTATTTGTACATCCTTTTAATGAATAATGAAAGATAATTTTAACCCATCAAAAGTACATGAGGAGTCAACATCTAATATGTACAAAGCAATGTAAAAAAACAAACAATGGTAAAATATCACTTGCATAAATGGTCAATATAAAAGAAAGAACAGATACATTACATGTCACGCAAATATTCATTCAAGGAGTAATAGGCTCTTCAGTAGATAATTCTTTGAACGGCATTTGAGGGTTCTTCTTGTAAGTTCTCTGAATCTTTAGGGTAACTTATTATAGACCTTCAACGCTGTGTGATTGATGGTCAGAGGTGAAATCTTACCCTATGATGTTGAAGGGCATGTCTGGTAGAGTAGTTGTGATGGAAGTTGTTCTTCTGAAATGTACCCAGATTATCATGAACAAAGAGTACGTAGGCCAGTATCAGGAGGGATGGTAACATCAGTATGGAATCCCTAACGAAGAAACCTCTCAGCTGTTTAGGCCTCCTACGACACACAATGCTCTAATAGCCCGTTTTTGTTTGATGAAAGTCTCCATGGCACGTGGACTATCACCCCAGAAGATGACGCCGAAGGTGATTATACTATGGAAGTAGCTGAAGTATGCTATTTTGCAGATTGCTGGCCGAAAGTTGTTTAGTTCTTCCCACAGTAAATATTAGTCTGGACAACTTCCCCTTCATATCCTCTATATGGCATGTGAACTTGAGATCAAGCTCGATTGTCACACTCAGCTGGTTCTTTGCATCGGTAGGGTTTCAAGTTGCAAATGCTAGGTCTTATCTTCGTTCATCTTCAGTTTGTTCGCATCAAACCACAGTTTTGCCTGAGCAAGAGTTTATTTCATCAGGTTTTGGATAGTGAGCACTTGTCCTCTTCTTAAAAAGCTGGCATCATCAGCGAAGATCACTTTAACATCAGCTGAAACATTTGATGGTAAGTCATTTATACATCATAAAAACAGTTGTGGTCCCAGGATGGATCCCTGAGGCACTCCAAATTCAATTTGTTCTTTATCTGATGTTTCATCGTTAGACAGTACACATTGGGTTCTATTGGATAAATAGCTCTTTATCAGATCTAGAGCAACCCCTCGGATACAGTAGTAATTAGTAATTTAATTTGGTCAAGAGCACCCCGTGGTCTATGCTATCAAACGCCTTGCTGAGATCGCACGTAGAATATAAAGCAGAGAGTTACTATTAATCGATTAAAATCAACCAATTACAAACTCATATTTCAGAGATAGTCTCGTCAACGATTAAAGAACATACAAGAAGGTAACCACCCAGAACATCCATGGATAAGTATTTCTGCCTACTTGAAATTAGCTTTGAATGATAGAGGCACTTTAGGACCCTTTGCTTGAAGATCTGGCATATAGCTTCGGGTATTATTCGTACGAATATTGAAACAGAGCCAACTGTGAGGATTCTTCGAATAAACTCCCCCCACTGTATGAACCTTGAACGAAGGTTACTCAGATATGGCGTTGTTTCTGCATTCGTACAAATAATTTTCAAATAAATAGGTAATAATAAGTAGAAGGTCCTAGAATACCTCTAGCATTCAGAGATATTCTCCATACTGATGAGCCCCAATAGGACGAAATCACTGTCTATTGATGCTCTGGATGATATAACCACCTTGTATATTCTTTAAACACTAACGAGACCAGGGGCCTATTGCACCAAATACTTTGCAACTTTTCACTTTGCACTTTTCACTTTTCAAATGAGTTACATTGCACTAAACGCATTCATAATTGAAAAGTGCAAGGAGAAAATTCAAGTGCAAATTGAGAATCACTTCGCATAAATTGAATATTGGGAGAAATGTTGTGCAATATAATTAATTTCCACTTTTGAAATTTGTCAGAATGCAAACTGCAAAGTGAAAAGTTGCAAAGTATTTTGGTGCAATAATCCCCAGCTCCAAAAAACGAGTTTGATATTTGTTGATTTCAATCGATTTATGTTATTCTCTGCTTCAATATTGCTTATATCCTCACTTGCTTTATCCGCTTTAATCCATTCATATTCATTACATATGATTACGCCTAATTTTCATAATTAGCTCCTATTTGAATCTTATCAATGCATACACACAATATATATGAATATTGAACCTTTTTCCTCCACGTCATTGCTTTTCATGATTTCTTCATATTTTTCTTTCATTGTGTCTTATTAAAAAAAATCCAATATACAGGGTGACTGGTGACGTAAGGGACAACGGCTAACTGAAGATAGAGTACCTCAAACTGAATGAGGATTGGGGGTTTAAATGTCCCATAAGGCTATTAGTTTCAGAGATACAGGGTGTTTTTTGCAAAAGTGCTAAAATATAAACTCCCATATCTTCGTCAATATGGCCAATTTTTCGCTGATTTTTGGCAAGCTTGTTAATATACATATTCTCCATCAAATCGCCAAGAAAAAATTCCCAAAACTTGCAGGTCCGTATTCAAAAATTTCAATTTCCGTGTCAGGTGAAAATATCACTCGATATATGAAATTAAAAAAAATAAATTGGGAAATTGGAATCTGCAAAAAACACTTAGTAAAAATTCGTTTTTAGTTTTAATGGCACATATTTTTTAAAGTTTCTATGATATGTTGAAAGTCGAAAATTACAATTTTTTCATATTGAATTCAAGAAACACACTATTCCTGAAAGAAAAAACACAGAATTTGAGATGCTTAAATAATCCTGACGCATTTTGAATATTCCTTCACATCTTGAAATACTTTCATTAAATTTTCTATCAATATTATAAGAAAAAGTCAAAAAACATACAAAAAAAAAGATTAACAGTAGCACATATGGTTCCTAAAAAAATCAAATAAACAAATGCTTGATATGCGAGAGCCATTCCCCTCACACACTTATTGGCTCTTTTGGACAATTGAAGTACGTTTCATATCCACAAGATGAAAATTACTCTTGATAGAACAGTAACACTAGATTTCAGCTCGAGAAAAGTTGGACTTTCTTCCCAGAACGCCTAAACAATAACCCATCTGATACTTATTCTTTCAACCAAATTTATTCTTCTATTAAATAATGCAATGATTCATGAGAAAACAACTAAGCAAATGCTCGAAATCAGAGCAATTTGCTTCAACGCATTTATTGCTCTCTTGAACTCTAATGATTTCTTTCTCTTTTGAGATGAGGATTATATTATTATTCTGAGACCAAATATTATATCCGTTCATTTTGCGCAATCCAAAAACAAGTATCATCTACATATTCTTCATTCGTGAATATTGCAGGCATTTTTCAGTAGATAAACAAACGACACAATTCCCAATAATTCACAATCAATGAATATATGAATATAAACGTCATTTTTTTAAATAAGCCTACTCTGTGTAGTAGGATGTATTTTATTTATAATAATGAATAATGAATAATAAACCTCTCATTCTAAAAAATCACTTGTTTCCCTAATATTCTGTTTGCATTAAAGAAATTCATCTGCTTCTCAAAAGAAGATGAAGTTGCTACACCTAAGTACATATTAGAGGAAAATAAGTCCTCAAAATTCATACATTATTTCATTGAAGAATAAATTTTGTTGAAAACATAAGTACCAGATGAATTATTGTCAGGGGTTCTGAGAAGAAAGTAAAACTTTTCTCGAGCTGAAATCCAGTGTTTCTGTTCTATCGAGAGTATAATTTTTCATCTTGTGGATATAAAAAGTACTTCAATTGTTCAAAAGAGTCATTGAGTGTGTGAGGGGAATGACTCTCGCATATCGAGCATTTTTTTTTAGATTTTTTTATGAATCATATGTGCTACTGTTCCTCACTTTGTATTTCTATTGCTTTTTAATTTTTCTTATATATTGATAAAAATTAATAAAAAAGGAGTTCAAGATGTGAAGGAATATTCAAAATGCATAAGGATTATTTAAGCATCTCAAATTCAGTGTCTTTTCTATCAGGAATAGTATGTTTCTTGAATTCAATATGAATAAATTGTGATATTCGACTTTCAACATATCATAAAAACTATAAAAAATTTGTGCCATTCAAACTAAAAACAGATTTTTACTCAGTGTTTCTTGAAGATTCTAATTTTCCAATTCAATTTTTTTTATCTCATATACCGAGTGATATTTCTAACCTAACACGGAAATTGAAATTTTTGAATACGGACCTACAATTTTTGGGAATTTTTCTTCTCGATCTGATGGAGAATATGTATAGTAACAAGCTTGCCCAGTATCAGCGGAAAATTTGCCAAATTAACGAAGATATGGGAGTTTAAAGTCTTAACACTTTTGCAAAAAACATCCTGTATATCTGAAACTAATAGCCTTATAGGACATTTAAACCCCAATCCTCATTCAGTTTGAGGTCCTCTACCTCCAGTTAGCCGTTGTCCCTTACGTCACCAGTCACCCTGTATAACCTTCTCGACTCACTCATCGATCATTTCATCTTTCGAGAAATCACTGGAGAACACGCCCAATGTTCGAAATGGCAAAAACGAAATATTCTTTATTGCCACCACCAGTTTTATATGTGTGGTGAACGCCTACTGAAAATCAAATGGAATATTCGACATTAAACATTGAACTCTTTGACATGAGGGAAAAGATCGTTCCTAGCGATTAACAACCTTCCCTTTTATGTTTCTTTCTTGTGCTATAGCAGAGCAGAGCTGTCATATAAGGCACATAAATCGTACTGATATCAATGTGGGAACGTCGAGACAATTCCAGGACTGAGTTTGAACCCGAGAGAAATGAGAGAATACGTGTATGATTCATGAATTCATGGCTGAAGGTACGTTTTATTCAGACTGTCAAACACAGGAAGAGATTCGAATATACCGTTCGTTCTCATACTATGCAGGTGTTCAGCATTGTTAGTTAATCGGCTTTCGAATGAAGATATTTTGTTGCTTTACGAGGATGTATTGATATCTAGTTAGCCTAGACCAGTTCCATGCATAAACAAAATATTGCGATAACATAGCAAAGAACAATAACTCATTAGAAGGGTCAGTGTTTGACTCAAAAAAGTAAACCAAAGTTACGCAATAAATTTTAAGAAAGTTGTCCACCGAATTGTGAAAATCGAAAAATATCGAGAGATCGTCAATTCCCGTATTTAAAAGGTTAAGACAGCGTTTCCCAACCTGTGGGGCGCGCCCCCCTTGGGGGGCGCGAATGAATTCAGGGGGGCGCCAACAACCCGCCCCTGCCCCCAAACGGTTCTTGAATAAGAACCACTTTACTAACTAAAGGGGGCGAGATGAAATTTTAGATTGAAAATTGGCCGCGAATACTGAAAGGTTGGGAACGCTGGGTTAAGAGGTAAGCAGACTACGAAGATATGCCTAACAGTAATTATAACCTTGGTGATCAATATCCTTCGTGCGACCATGAGAAATTGGACTGCAAGCTTCATTGACGATGATGACCGATTGGGAATGCCAGTTTCTGTGTCAGTCCCCGAAAATGTCGATGCAGTTCATGACATTACATGTCGAATTGGGCTAAAACATTGAATATTTTATACGAACGCATTCATCATATAGTTCACGTCAATTTGGACATGAGAAAAATTTCTGCAAAATGGATCCCCGTATGTTTGAATGTTGACCAAAAGCGTGCCAGGGTAGCAGCACCGCGTACGATCTGTGCTCGATTTGAGAACGATGTAGACTTTTCAAACCGACTTGTCACTATGGATGAGACTTGAGTAGGGGAGACCGGGGCTACAATTAACAGGGGTAAGTATTAACAAGCGATTTCTCGAGAACTATACAAGTTCAACCTAAAGCACGTGTTCAAAACGCCATCTAGATCACGCCACATGACTCGGTATTACCAAGTGTGCTCCACGCGTCCTACAAGAACATGTGTACCGTTCAATTTATTACGCAGGTAACGAACATTTTCAACCTTAAAATTATTTGATTTTTACTCGAAATAGACGGCGTTTTATTATGCTTTTCATCTTTCTAGAAGCCTATTTCATACTAAATAAGGCTGTGTAGTCCAATTGACTAACTTTTCTACAAATATTTTCTTATGTTATTTGAAATAAAAAATATTCCTTTGGGGCTACACTTAACAAATCACCGGGGTTAGAATAACCTGTTAAAACCAAAACCAAAATTGAGGACCAGTATTAACAAGTTTATGGACTGGGTATGATAATCAGATAGAAATATTTTTTTCGTTCCATTTTATTACAGAATGGGATCGTAAAAACGAAAACTACTCGAGGAACCAAATCCTTAGAAGTCTACGAGTTGGCTGCTATGGAAGTGGTAGAAAGAAATAGAAAATATAGACAAAAAATCTACCATTTTCACCGATATACCGAAAAAAAGCGTTGCTAGAAAAATAACACGTTAGAGAACTGAAAAAAGAGTAAAATGGAGGAAGAAACCATAATAAGGAGAATAAGAAAGAAAAAAGAAGAGGTAAAGGAAAGGGAAAGAAAGACGAGAAAATAGAAAAGGTAAAAAAAAGAATATTAAACGAAAGCAATGATTCTGATGAAGCAGATGAATGTTTTTGCATTGTTTGTGGTATGTGGTATGAGGATGATTTATCAGGTGGTGATTAAATACATGTATGTATCTCTTGTAAAGAATGGGCCCATGCTGGATTTTTAATATAGTGCATAATATTTAGCTATTTTATAGTTATAGTTTGATAATAAAGTATTATTTCATTTTCATGTTCGTTTCTTTCATATTATTTTGAATAACATTATGTTAATAAATGCCCCAGAGCTGTTAGTTCTAGCCCCAACCACGAGGTAAGAATTAACAAACGCTTTTCTCTACATTAAAATGTCTCTTTGAGACATCATTGATTCAATCTTTTATCTATGTTATTAACATGATGCCTGAACATTTGAAGTATCAATTGACGCAAAAACCAGGTCTGAAGTTGAATGATTTCGGAATTACAAATGAATATGCAATTTTTGTTAATTGTGGCCCCGGCCTCCCCTACATTTCTACTATCCAAGACCTAAGAAGTTTTGTGTCCAAAAATCTGCTGGAAAAGTTATTGCTTCAGGTTTTTGGGATTGCCATGAAGTAATCATGGAGATGACTATTCGATATAACTAACCACTCTACGGGAAAAATTAAGAGAAAAGACGGGGAAAGCTATCTTAAGTTATTTTATTGTTTTTGCATAACAACGCCCCAGCGCACAAATCTCATGTTGCCATGCAACAAATTAGTGATTCAGGGTTAGAATTACTAGAACACACCTCTTTCTCACTCACCACTGAAAAAAGTTTGAAAAATTTAAAAGATTTAATGTTCTTCCAACGAGTAGATAATAAAAGCTGTGTAGGTCTGTTTTGCAGAGCAAGAAGAAACATTTTTTGAAAGGTCTAGAGAGGTTGCTGGGTTCACAGTAATAATGTATCCAATTAAGAGAAGAATATGTTGAGTAAAAAATATTTTGACATTGAAGTTTTGTTTGGTTCTATAGCAGCCCTAGAATTTTTCAATATATCCTCGGATAATTTCATTCTATGGAAATTTGTCAATTGACATAACTGACCACTCTACGGGAAAAAATTAAAGAGAAAAGACGCGGAAAGCTATACTCCGTTCACGAAAGGTTGAGCCGTCGGTTGGCCATGGAAATTTGGCATATTCCACTGTGTATATTAAAATTTTAGGTTATGTTCTTTATTTTCTTGTCAGAATGATACGCAATGTTGTCAATATTGCATAGGGTTCTCTGCTAACTCGCAAGCTCGTCGGACGAGGCCGAGTACATTCGGCAACGTTTACTTTATTTTACTTTATGACAGTAAATACTGCCAACTTCAGATAAATAAAGAAACGCCTACTATGTGCTCAACCTTTCGTGAACGGACTATATCTAAAGTTATTTTGTTTTTGGAGGACAACGCCCCAGCGCACAAATCTCATGTTGCCATGTAAAAATTCGTAATTCAAGTAGTCAAGTAGTTTTCACAAAATCAATAATTTTCGATAACGAAGTAGAAATTTCAAACAAGTTGAAAATCACCATTTCTTTCATAATGATAGATTTTTTGACCATGCTTCACTCGACGCAACTCGCTACAAATGACGTCTAGTATATCCGCTTTCAAGAACCACGTTGAATTACTAAACACCCCATATATTTCAATGTTTCGATCATTTAAATAAATAGTTATCGAATTTCATTCCATTGACACTATTAAATCATCGAGAATTGCAGTCTGTTGGTCCTTGAGTGTTATTGTTGTAATCGTGGGTATAAGTACCTATCAAGTGAAATGAAAGCTGAAAACTAACAACAGCTTTTGGTGTTTACCAGAAGAGATTGACTCACTTCTGTTTGCTGAATTATCAGTGATAATGGTATTTTCATAATAAAGAGCAGCTGCACAGGTAAACAGGAGTGAATATATTCCACCCGCACACAAAAGATAAGTTTCGAATAATTTTCAATCAACAGATCGATATTCAGTCCTGTGATAACGGAATTTCTGATCTCCAACGCACTCAATCACATTTGAAGGCAGAAATCTGCTCCATCACTGCAAGTGTTGCCAACTCCGGGCTAGATAATCACTCCTTCACAAAGTTGTACCAGAAAACGCACAACATTATCGTAACTATTGTACCAATGTACCAGAAGTTGAGAGCGATTCCTGGAACCGGGAGACGGTATCACATTTTAACTGCATCAACAAGTCTTTACTGAATAGTCCTCTAATCTACGAATAACAAATCATGACCACGTTTGAACGGAAGCTTTTTTTTTTCGAGACTACTAGTCTATTGTTCGAAATCGGGTGTTCGGATTTTGTATTGAGTTATAGTTAATTAATTCATTTTCTCTGAAGAAAATATTTAGCAACAAATCTGAAAAAAAACTGAAACAGGTCAATTTTTTTTCACTTTTTACCAAATTTTATTCATTTTCTTACACCCTGTACCTACGTTTCTCCTGAAGTTGAAACTTTTCGATAAAATGTTTCAATTCAAAGAAAGATTTCTGACATCACGATTTCATCAATGTAATGAATGTGTGTAACCAGGTACAACCATGTAGAGGTTTGAATTCTAATTCTAATTTTCACGTGAGAATGTTGAAAGGGATTGCAAGTTGTGCATGAAAAAAACTGTAATGGTCGACTTTCATACGGTGACAAATTTTATCAGGTCTCAAAGTAATGAGCCATGACAACGTACACATACTGAAAACCTCTTTAAACTAGTAAAAAAAATTTCTTGAAATTTCTACACGCTTGTAAAGAAGATACAAATATCAAAGTAGTACCACACGACCCGCAACTTCCCCTTTCAAAAAATTTAGAAGGTTGATGGGGATGACACCAGTGCAACAAAAATTCTTTTAGATGCATAAAAATTTGGTGAAGGTGGAACAAAAATTGACCTGTTTTAGGATTTGTTGTTCTCTCTGAGAAAATGAATTTGTTCCATAATTCTCGACCATTAATGCTTTCATTAAAAACTAATTGATTAAATGACGATTTCTTTATCTTGTTATTGATGTTCGTTACTCTCGTTGAGTCGGAACAAATTGCTTTTTGTTGTATTTTCCTTTGTCAGCAAAAAATTTTACTCTTCTTAAAGTTTCTCGTCAGTTCAATATTCTACGTAGTTATCAGAATTTCAAGTCAGGCCTCGCCACTCAATATTCCCAAGTTGTTAAGTTTTTTCTGAAAGACCTATTATTATCATAACAGAAAATAAACAATGAATAATGAATAACAGAAAATGGCAATAAAAACCAATAGCCGCAAGCACATTCATAAAAACGTGAAGTGGTTACAAACAAAGATAGCAATGAATGAAATGCAAATATAAACATTCTGTTTGTTAGAAGACAGATTAACTGTGCGAATAATCCTTTAATCGAACGACCCACTGAATACGAGACATTTGAAGTGAAAAACAATTTACATTCGTACCCATTCAGAATTTCCACTGATATCCAGCTTTTCGAACGATCCAGGACGTTCACTGTTAAGCCCTTTTTTCACGATATCTAAAATCATCCCCTCGATTTCATTTTCGACATTAAACTTTTCATCATACCCTTATTCCATTGATAACAAGATATGGGGGATTTTATCGTTTTTGTGAGATTCCACTCATTAGAGTTGGATCGAATTAACGTCAAACCGGTCGAAGGAAAAGATTGATTGAGTTATTGTGAAAAGGCTGGAAACATTCATTATCGAAGTCTTCATTTGAGGCTTGCTTTTTCGAGTATAAAATGATTGAGTCGTTATTTCTCTAGATATAAACTAGTGAGCCGCCTGATCTACTACTTTTTCAAGAAGATCAAAATTTTTCGGCAGATCTATTGATTTGCTAGATCAGATGAACGGTAGGCCAATTGAAACCAGTAGATCAGATGACAGTAGATCAGTTGAACTGGTAGATTAGATAAACGGTAGGTCGATTGAATCGGGAAGCCAGTTGAACCTGTAGTTGGAGTGAATTGTAGATAGTTCAATATAACATTACTGCTTTGCCTAGTCGTCAGTTACTCGTGAGATATATCTGAAAGAACCGTCGATAGGTCGTTTTTTCAATTCAATTGAAAACTCGAAATTTAACAGAAGAATCCATCATTATAGAATCCTTATTAAAACTGTTTATATAAATTCGTACTAGTACAAAACTGAATCAAAACTATATAAGTAGTAGAAAAAATCCGTTCGACTCAAAACGAAATTGAAATCATATTAAAATACGTGACGTTCTGTCCCAAATAAAAATTGTTTCGAATTATTGAAAAAAACATCAACAACCCAGAAATCATATACAAAACGATTAAAACCTGATAATTTCATCATCATCCCTTCATTTATTATATTATTATTATATTGTTACTCATTAGAGTTGGGATCGAATTAACGTCAAACCGGTCGAGCAGAAAGATTGATTGAGGGTTGGGTAAAAAAAGAACTATTGAAAACATTCATTATCGAAGTCTTCATTTGAGGACTTGCTCCCTCGAGTATAAAATGATCTACTCATAATTTTTCTAGATAGAAACAATAACCTTAGGTAAATGGTTGCATGTCCACTCTGTTCTATTTGGAAACCTGATTCAATTTAATGTTTCATTTATTAAATTGTTGATTTTGGTTTCAAGTCCTCAAAATGGCGCTACATATTAATAGATATTGTTTTCAAGGGTTGAATGTACATTGGCGGCAGATCAAATAAGAAAAACTCTACAGAGCATATTTGGCTTTTTTAGTTGATAAAATCGGGCTTTAGCGTAGAATAGTTATATCTGTGGATTTATTTTAACGTTGTTGGTTTTCAATTACTGCACGATATAATCATAGACATAGTGGACATAATATTAATGGAGCCCAATTTACAATAGGAAAAAAATCGTTCATTTCGCATATCGCCACTGTACATAAGTTAAATAATAAAAAATATTTTTTCATATTTTTCTATCACTGAGGAATTTTCAAAGGGAGGCCAAAGGGTTCATTAAAATTTATATCTGAAAGTAGTTTTTCAGTGTTTGGTAATCAGAAAACAGAATTTTAACGACAGATTCTGATGGACTTCTTGCTGTCATTTACAATACTTCATTTTTAAACTCCTTCCCCGTCTGAAATTCGAGGTATTGGCTGTATTGGACATCTTGGAACAGCCTGTATATAGACTTAAACTTTTCGGTTTATCGACCGTCAGAGATGTAAGTTCCTCGGACATACCAGGCTTATAATGGTCAATTCAGGGATACAGTGAAAACCAACTTCTGACGGATTAGGAAAAAAGAATATTTTAGAACCTCTAAACGTCAGTATTTATTAGCTCTTCAACAAGGTTTTCGATGTGTTAGAATAGTCTGCCAACTGGCCCCGATCGCTGCTGTTGGTGGCTCCTCAGTTAATGGTTTCAAAAATGGTTTTGATAGTTGAGTGACTATTACGAATACTAGAACAGCGAAATAACGAATTCTTCAAGAAACTTCTTTTATGAAAACTGGACGTGTGCCAAGAAAATAAAAACGATCCAGTTATGTATAACCTTATATGATCTGAAGCAGGTAAAATGAAATATACAGGGTATTTTTTCAAACTGCATATTCATCGAAACTCATCATAATTCCCACCCTGTATTCTCGAGAAAATGTTCAAATTATTCAAAGTACACAATCATATTGTTCCCCACTGAATATTTCATCAATTGAGATCAAGCCATGCCGAAGTTATAAATGAAGAAAAATTCGGTTTAATCGAACAAACCCCCTGTAGACTCTCAAAAAAAGCCCCCAACCATAAACCAAACATTAATTGTTACGAAACTGCCTTGGCTACTCTGAACTTCTCCTAATACATATATGTTGGTCTTCTCTAGAGTCACCCTGTAGAGTCGAATCATTTCATGGAGTGTTCTTCTTTTGAGAATTCCTATTTTTCTGTATCGAATTCATGAATTTCGTTAGAATTAAATCAATAATAACTGAAACACAATACTCAGCGTTTGATACCTTCTTCAGCTCAAAATTCAAACAGTGTGGTCGACATTTCAACGCACAAGAACAAGTTTTCATCCCAATGTATGAGAATGATATCGCCTTCACATAACTCATTTATTATTGATAATACTTTTTTGACCCAACTCATTGTAAAAGCAATTTTTCTCACTTGTTATTTGAAATATTATAGTAAAATTTCAAGAATCGTAGTTGTACCTACTTATATTTTTCGATGGAAACCATTGGTACTAGGTTATTATTATATATCGGGTGTCCCAAGGTGAGTGGCCTATTAGATCAAATTGGCGTGTTAGGAAAATGACTCTAGTTCGCTCAATATCTGAGAAATAAGTCAGACATTTAGCAAGTCATTAGATATTGGTCTGATCTATGTCACTGCTTTGTATTGTAGTTTTCAGTATACAGGATGGACCAATAAAAATCATCATAATAATAATTAATTATATCTAATAGGCCTTCCACCTTGAGACACTCGATATATTTTCAGATTGGTCGTTTTGAAACGAATTCGAACATTTATATCATTATATATGTACTTTGAATCTCATTGTTCATCAAACAAAAACTTTTTTTGAGTACGTCATGAGCTGTCACATGTACTCTTCTAATTGAACTGATAAATTTAATCATATCTATATGCGTTAGCGTTATTTCATATGCGATTTGAAACATTGTAAAAGCAATTTTTCTCACTTGTTATTTGAAATATTATAGTAAAATTTCAAGAATCGTAGTTGTACCTACTTATATTTTTTCGATGGAAACCATTGGTACTAGGTTATTATTATATATCGGGTGTCCCAAGGTGAGTGGCCTATTAGATCAAATTGGCGTGTTAGGAAAATGACTCTAGTTCGCTCAATATCTGAGAATTAAGTCAGACATTTAGCAAGTCATTAGATATTGGTCTGATCTATGTCACTGCTTTTGTATTGTAGTTTTCAGTTATACAGGATGGACCAATAAAAATCATCATAATAATAATAATTATAATCTAATAGACCTTCCACCTTGAGACACTCGATATATTTTCAGATTGGTCGTTTTGAAACGAATTCGAACATTTATATCATTATATATGTACTTTGAATCTCATTGTTCATCAAACAAAAACTTTTTTTGAGTACGTCATGAGCTGTCACAATGTACTCTTCTAATTGAACTGATAACTTTAATCATATCTATATGCGTTAGCGTTATTTCATATGCGATTTGAAATAGACTGGCACTTGTGCGTATTTATTCTGGAGAGCAATAAAAATAATATTCTCCTGCATCCATCTCATTATTATAACTAAGTTAATAAGTATATATATTGAAATGGAGGATCATGTGGATCTTTCCGTTATTTCGTAATCCATTTTAAGATATAAGAGGTTATGAAATATATCCATGTTCGAATTTTGTAGAAATTAGTTGAAAGCATAGAAATAATGAGATTGACGGAAGGAGACTGCTGTTATTATAGGAAGCTCCATTTTTTGTGCTCATCAACAGTTGAAACCATAGAAAATATTGAGACTCAGATAAAAATAGGTGTTTGTCCATTTTCAATACTCATATTAATACAAACCATACAATGTTATATATTTTTGAAATCAGAAAAAATTAAGCTTTCAGAAAATTGAACGAAAATATAGTGTTCCTATTTAAAAAAACATAACTTTGGTCATAGTTTCGTAATTAGAAATGGTGCAAAAAAGACGAGCACGCTACTGGATTCTACGTAAAAAATTGCCTGTATAAGTTTTTAATTTCAGAGCTCTAGACGAGCACGCTACTGGATTCTACGTAAAAAATTGCCTGTATAATGTTTTAATTTCAGAGCTCTATCATCAGTATAGCGGAGATATGAATTTTTTTCGATATCGACACTTCTTCCAATTTTGCTTATAACTCGAAACAAGAGAAGGTAGCTAAAAATGAGAAACACTCTTGTTAGTTTCTCAGAAAAAGAGATCGAGAAGTGGGTATCAGATTTTGTCTATATTCTCTGGTTTAAAAGTTGTAGTGCTAAACATCGAAATATGCCCACCCTGACTTCCAAAAAAATCATTTGAAAAATTAACCCGAAGAAAAACACAGTGATTACAATGATGCCAACTGGACCACTCTTGTTGTGACTTAAGCGGATTTAGAGCTTTCGTTATAGGAAAGTTCCACGTAAAGGAAAGGCGCCTAATTGGACAGTTGTCCAATTTGGATACTGCATCACCTCGAATTCTCCAGGAGTTTTCTGGCATTGAATGCAGAAAACTATCTGTTTTTGATCTAAATATACCCCCTGTAAACTATGTAGTCCAATATGTCATCACTAGATGGCAATTTAAAATTTAACGTTTGCATGTGCTTCCTAGTGTTTTATTGCTACAACTGTAAATGGTGAAAAATAGGTAAGTAGTGGATGTGAAATATTGTAATTTGGTATAGCATAAGTTAAATTCCCCCACTATAAGCTCAACCATTTGATTCAAACATTTATGCCAAGGATCTATTCTAATTTACCACAGAACCTAAAACATGAAAGTTGCCTAATTTGGATAGGGAAGGTAGCCTATAATGGGATATCCAATATTGTTGTTAATTCATATTTTTTCTTTGAAATGCCTAAGAAAGGGCTCCTTAATAAACAAATTAATATGGAAAACATGAAAAATCCCATCAATGCCACTTGAGAAGAAAATTTTATTATGTTATGCAAGGAAAATAGGTTCATTATTTGGATGGGGTATCCAATATTAGAAAAACTGGCATTTTTCAGTTAAGACTCATTTTTATATCATTTGGGTGTGCAGTAAATCGTTCAGTTTGTTGTTTGGTTGATATGTAATCATTAATGTTTATGCCATAGTTAAGGCAAGAAAAATTAATCAAAACATAAGTATCATAGCAAAAAAGTACCATCAAAAAAGGTATCCAAAATTGTGCGACTTTCCTCTATATTAATTTCGATATCTGCTAAATATCTATAAGCTTCTTATCAGCAGTCTGCTCTGATCACCCTGTCTATAGGGTGGCAACTGGCAACGAATATTAATATCCTTAGAACAGTACGTCGGAATCGAGGGCTCGAATCCCAACTAAGTTCCACTGATTTTTTTTCGTATAAATACATTTTACTATCTAGAACGTTTGGACATACTAATAATTTAATAATTTTGACTCTGAGTACCCAAACAATCTTTTTTTGAAATTATTTTAGGTCTGGCCGATACGAATGGCTGTAGTAACGAAACCGTTTGATATTTTACGATTCTTCCATATTCATGATAGGTATAAGAAGAAGTAAAGTTGTGAAAAATTTCATCTATTTCGGGTGAAATTTGTGTTCATCCAGAAAGTAAAATTCAATTTGAAAACTGGAAAAAAAATCAGAAACATTGCAGGTTTTCCGCCATTTTGTGATATATTTTCGGAATTCATCGACTTTTCTGAATTGAGGACCCAAAAATACTGAGATTCGACTTAAGCCGTTACTTTAGGTGTTATAATAACTGAACACACTCATTAGAATCTGCACAAAAATTACTTTGAACACGTGTATCTCGCTTATGGTTCGAAACCGGGATATACGTGACTAGGCAAAAAATGTTTATGATGAATCACCTGTGTATGGGAATATATGTATATTAACGTTTAATTATGTTACCCAAGACGTGGGAGTATATCCAGACATCAAGCTACAAAACATTCTATTTTTCTCCTCCAGATCAACTTAAGCCGTAGTTGACGATAATTAGGATTTTAGCCGCGAATAAAGGTTATCCAATAATGTAGAAAACGGTTATGGCGAAAAGGTCATACATAAAAATCCGATACAATTTCAAATTTTACTGTAACCATATAAAATTCGCGCCTGTGGAATATTCCACTTTATCGAGATTTTACTACGTACTAACAACACATTCAATATAACAAGAGACCCTAAAATATACCACTAACGGATCTCATCGGAATTGAGCCCTTCCGGTATCGAAAAATATTGCCTTGGTATCAGATTGATATTACGATATCCATATGGTCCTTGAAATTGATTGCATCAGTTATGATGAATTGAAATGAAGATATCGAGCTAAATTAATATTTTTTCTTGATTCTCTTTCAAGATGACGAGGATGTATTGATATCTAGTTAGCCTAGGCCCTAGACCCATAGAGATAGGATAGTATACCTATACCTCGATGGCCTAGACCAGTTTCATGCACAAACGAAATATGCGATATCATAGCGACAAAAAAATACTTATTAGAAGTATCAGGTGAAGTTCACGTCAAAAAAGTAAACCAAAGTGCACAATAAATTAGAAAAAAATATGTCCACCAAAATTGTGAAATCAGGAAATTGGAGTATCAAGCCATCATGAAGTTCATGTATTTAAAGGGTTAAGAGGTAACCAAAATTAGGAAAATTTGCTAATACCCTTGGTTATAATGTCCTTCGTATGCGACCGTGAAAATTTGGAATGCAAGCTTCAAAAGAGGTAAATTTTCCATTGAAATAATGTGACCGATAGGGAAGCCAGAAGGCCAAATATCGATGCAGTAATAACATGGTTTTAATCAGACCGTCGACTTGGGCTAAAACAGCTGATATCTGAAGACATATCTACAGGTCCTGATGGTATTCCCCCTCTTTTCATAAAAAATGAGTAGATAACCTAAACTCTCCTTTAACTCTTTAATATACAATTTATCACATTCGTCGTAGTACCCTACATTATGGAAGTTGAGCACGTGATACCAATACACAAGGGAGGCAAAAGAGTGTTGACGTCACTATTACAGATCCATCAGTACTTTCAATATTTGGTAAAGTCTTGGAACAAATATGATTTACTTCTGAGTGAAATACAAAACATATACCACAGGAACACGGATTTTATCCCGGACGATCGGTTGAAACAAACTTTACTCGTACGTTGAGTTCATTTCTCAATCAATGGATGCGGTTATCAGGTGTACTCGATTTACACAGACTTCAGCAAAGCATTTGACAAAATGATCACAAACTACTAATCGGTAAAACTTGCTGAGGTGTGTGAAACTTCCGGGTGTCTGATTATAGTATTTGGTCTTATATGAAATAGGAAATAAGTGGTAGTGGTGAACGGATCGAATATGTTAACCATCCGCGTACCTCAGTGTAGTCACTTAGGCCTTTATTATTTATGGTATCATCAACGATATTATGAAATATCTATGAAATATATTCTGGGAGGATTCTGCATTTCTTAAAAACTTTATACGTTTCACTTCCTGTCTCTGAAACAGAAATAATTAAAAAAAATTTAATCAGGTAAAGTGCTCCTGCGAGAATCTTTGCACTCATTTGTCAGGAGCAAATTGGTCTTGAAAAAATTGTTGCTAACAGTAAAACTGAAAAAGGAAATAAATTAAAAGGATAATGTAACGTTCGGTGTCTATATCAGACACCTTCTTCAGACAAACTCGTAATCTTCAGAATTGTGTAAAAAAAAGATATATGAAATATTTATGTTTTCTTTCTTTCTATTGTACGTGATGATCTCAAACTTTTTCGCAGAATGAAATCACCAGATGACTGTCAAAGACTTCAAGATGATTCAGATCGGTTGGTTGCTCATTGTGCACAGAATAACATCTATATGAATTTTAAACAGGTTCATCAATATCGTTTGAATATATAGTATCGACGACTGTAAAATAAAATGCTCAAAATGTAAAGGATATAGCCGGGTTTTATACAACTCCAATCACCCTGATTATCGAAATGTCATCATTTGTGTGTAGTTTTCAGTTCATTTTTGACATAAACCATCGACTTATTTCAAAATCAACGATTTGAGCCCAATCAACCTTTTGAAACCCACGATTAGGCATTGTAATCGACCAGAAATTGAGTTTCAGCGATCACATCAACTCTGTAGCAGTCGACTGCTCTAAAGTGACGGGATCATCATAAGAAACTGCCAGAACTCTCAAACTTCTTTCATATAGAAAGTGAAATTATGTTACGCTCCATAGTATGGAATCCAATATATGCGTAATACATAAATAGACTGCAACGAACTCAAAATAAGTTTTGAGCTACATACATCGCGTTCAAAACGAATCAACAAATCTTCGACAGTGATTACTCGACCATTCAAAACCGGTATAGAATTCGCAAGCTAATTGACCGCAGAAATATCAGTGACACAGTTTTGTTTTCAAAATTATGAATTGACATATAGATTCACCAGATTTATTGTCAATGTTGAATCTGTTCCCGAACAACAATACGGCATGGAATGTTCGTAATTCCTTACAGAAGAACAAATTAGAATGATAGAAAATTGTTAACCCTTATTTAGTTCATTTTTGTTGTCGAAAAGTGGATGCTGTATTGGAAATTAGTCTGTTTCCCTCATTGTTTAATAAATAAATAAACTATTTCAGGCGAATGCGTTCTTCATATAGTTCAATTTGGACATGAGAAAAGTTTTTGCAAAATGGATTCCCAAATGTTTGAATCTTGACCAAAAGCGTGCAAGGGTATCTGCATCGCGTTCGATCTGTGCTCCTTAACCGAATTTTTACTATGGATGAGACTTGGGTAGATTTCTACAATTCAGAAACAAAGCAACACTCGATGGAATGGCTACACTCTGGCACTCCAAGACTTCAGGAATTTCTTGTTCAAAAATCTACTGTAAAAATTCTTGCTTCAGTTTTTTTGGATTTTCATGGAGTAATCGTGATAGATTTTTTGGATAAGTGTAAACCAATAACTGGAGATTACTGACATAACTGACCCTCAACAGGAAAAAATTTAAGAGAAAAGACGCGGAAAGACATTCAAAGATGATTTTTTTCTAACAGGATAACGCCCCCCACCACACAAATCTCATGTTGGCATGCAACAAATTATGTGATTTAGTGTTAAAATTAATAGAACGCCCCTCTTATTTACCAGTTTTGTCACCGTCCGACTATCATATCTTTCCTCACCTGAAAAAAGTTTAAATGTTCTTCTAAGGGAGGGGTAATAAAAGCTATGGAGGTGTGGTTGCAAAGCAAGACGAAACATTTTTTTGAAAGGTCTAGAGACATTGCAGGTTCGCTAATGACTGTATCCAATTAAGAGAAGAATATGTTGAGTAAAAAATTTTTGGACATTGAAATTTTGTTTGGTTCTATAGCAGCCTAGGAATTTTTCAATATATCCTCGTATGATTTCATTCTATGGGAAGTTTTCAAACAGATTGTTCCAAAATATATGCAACAAATGTAAAAGGGAGATTTCTCAAGACAAATTAGGGGACCCATATGCTAAATGTTTGGGAAATGGGAATTTCGGAGTTTAAAATCTCTGAATTTCGTTTTATGTCAATACTCAAGACAGTGTTGCAAATTACATACCAAATTCTCAAGAGCAACAATTTTTTCAACACCAAATTAGTGCAACAATTACGCAGGAGGGAGAGTGAAACCTAAAAAGAGTTTTCTAGAAACCTTAGCATTAGTGGGTGAAATTCAATTATAGAAACATTTGACTGTCGAAAAAGTGCTCGAGTTGGATCCCCCACAATTTGTTTATTGTTCGTGTCGACGGTCGAAAGAAATACTCATAATATGCGATCGCGGTGCTTCGAAATACGTCTATTAGTCCGGTCAAATTAGGTCGAAAAACAAGAGCAAAGTTAATAATTACCATCAAGCTGAAATTTGTACACTGTTCAAACACAATTAAAACAACTCATCAAAACTCCTCATCATTAGGACCCGAGGAAAAAAAATTAGGTCAAAGGTCAAAAAAATGGGTTTTTCACGATTTTCTTCAAAACGGTAAGTTTTATCGTAAAATTACCCCA
This sequence comes from Propylea japonica, assembly GCA_013421045.1. Classification (NCBI taxonomy): domain Eukaryota; kingdom Metazoa; phylum Arthropoda; class Insecta; order Coleoptera; family Coccinellidae; genus Propylea; species Propylea japonica. Next base: position 33,502,055 of record CM024239.1, read on the forward strand.
GACAAAAATTGTAGATCATAAAATTATCTATAAAAAGGTATCAATAATTTTTTCCTAAAAGCTACCGCTTTTGAGATAAAACGATTCAAAAAGTTTTTGTAACGTCATTGCATGCGCGCCACGTATATGTACATATACCTCTGTAGCTGTAATATAAGTAAAAATATGTTTCTATGGGTGATTTCACTTATTTTCAAAATATAAAATAAAGGTAAGGATGCAGTGCTAAATGAAAAAGTTGGACTGTTTTGTTCTCTTGCGTGCACGAATTGTCAAGGCCGGTCGTGTTCTAACGTTGAATACCAACAGCAGAGGATTCGTTTGATACTGATGAACACAGAACATATAATATCTGATGAACAAACATGGGATACATCGCTTCTCACGCAATTTACTTGCACTCAAGATGAAGAAGAAAAAGAAGAAGAAGACGACGACAACGAAGAAGAACGACGACGAAGATAAGCAAGAAGTATTGAAGATTACGAGTAAAAGTAATACATTTTTCTACTGTTTTTTAATTTCCATCGCTTTTATTAATCCAACTTCAGTTCCAACTTCCTTTTCATCACTTTTATCAATTGCAAATTGTGGAATAGGCGTACAGGGGAACCACGTTAAAAAAACGCGCTAAGTATACTACCCCAGAGGTGCGTGGAAACGTGGTGCATAAAAGACGCTTACAACTTTTTGAATCGTTTTATCTCAGAAGCGGTAGCTTTTAGGGAAAAAATTATTGATACTTTTTTATAGAATTTTATGATCACAATTTTGTCTGGGGTAATTTTACGATAAACTTACCGTTTTGAAGAAAATCGTGAAAAACCCATTTTTTGACCTTTGACCTAATTTTTTTTCCTCGGGTCCTAATGATGAGGAGTTTGATGAGTTGTTTTTAATTGTGTTTGAACAAGTGTACAAAATTCAGCTTGATGGTTATTTATGTAACTTTGCTCTTGTTTTTCGACCTAAATTGACCGGACTATAGACGTATTTCGAAGCACCGGATCGCATATTATGAGTATTTCTTTCGACCAGTCGACACGAACAATAAACAAATTGTGGGGGATCCAACTCGAGCAACTTTTTCGACAGTCAAATGTTTAGCTATAATTATTTCACCCACTAATGCTAAGGTTTCTAGAAAACTCTTTTAGGTTTTGATAGGTATTGATACTTTTTTTATAGATAATTTCATGATCTGCAATTTTGTCTGAGGTAATTTCACGATAAAACTCACAGTTTTGAAGAAAATCGTGAAAACCCCATTTTTTTACCTTTGACCTTGAATTTTTTTTTCTCGAATCGTAATGATGGGGAAGTTTTGATAAGTTGTTTTAAATTGTGTTTGAACAAGTGTACAAAATTTTAGCTTGATGGTAATTTATGTAACTTGCAATATCTAAATTGACCGGACTATATGGCATCGTGACAGGTGACAGGTGGATTCACACTTATGATACCGAAATAAATAAATAAAAATAAATAAACAGCAGTCAATGTATAGATGTTTCCCGATGAGACAGATAACAAAATAGTTGTTCGGTAACGGGAAGTGGGCTTTTTCTAAGAAAAGTAGTACTTCCCGGACTAGGCCGGTAAGTAAATAAATGTTCAATTTATGCTATTTTAATGTGCAATCCTCATGGCAATCGAACACAAAGTATCCAAAAGCACTACGAGAAATGTCTAAATGCTACTGGAACATAGAAAAATAGAAATTTTATTATGTCAAATGTATGTCTTGTGCAAAATGAGAATTCGTTTTAAGATCGTCGGAAAAATCTTGTAATCAACTCAGTCATTAATCAGCGACTAATGGTCTCGAATTATTAAGGCATGAGCGGAGCGACCATTAATCACTGTCTTTAATAACCTAGTTGATTAAATAACTATTAATGAATGCCCACAGCAACTAAATAACGGCTGACAGTTAATATAAAATTAGTAGTCAAAAGTGGCATGCAATAATTATCAATTCAATGGTGTTTCTCACGGTTGCCGAAGAAATAGTGTACGCAACACGTACCCAAATTGTTTTTTTGGACTCGTAGACTTCTAGAATTTTATCTACTTGTCCAAAACAACCCTACTATCCGGACTTGTTGCATAAATTACTATTTTGGACTCGCAGACTTCCAGAATTTGTCTATTCGTCCAAAGAAACCCTAATTTCGAGACTTGTTACGTAATTTAATATTTTTCAATATTTTAATTATACTATTCCCATTAATATTGCAAGCGGAATAATGAATTTCAAAAATATGGAAAAATTATACTGAATTATTATTCTGAAAATCTTTAGTTGAACTGTTTTGCCGAAATTTGGCAGTAACTAGCGCATCTCCAGTTCACAACTAAATTCTGAATGAGCAGCCCTAGTAACATCGAAAATTTAAGAAAAGCCCTGAGCAGGAGCTTTGAGAGCTCGTTCTTTGGTGAAGCAATAAGACGATTACCGCAAAATTTTATATGGGATTTGAAATGGATACCAAATTATATAAATGCAGAATCTCAGCACAATCGGAATTTTATTTTGGAAATTATTCAAAAAATTAAATATGTAAAGAATAAATAATTACAAAAATTAAATTTTATGGTTCTGATTATGCGATCCTCTTGAACATTCAGTATATCAGTTTTGATTCGCAGAATAAATTTCACTTGAATCGGTTATCCTGTTATGAAAATAAGGAGCTTCTTTTTTTTAATATTCCAACTGAATTTTCTATGCTTCTGTTTACACTATGGCCACAATATTTTGCGTTCAGTATAACAGTCTTCATTCACAGAAAAAATTTCACTTGAATCGAATATCCTGTTATGGAAATATAAAGATTTTTCCTCGGATTTTTCTCATCAATATTCCAATTGAATTTTCTATGGTTCTGTTGACACTATGGCCACAAAATTCCGCATGAACTTTCAGAGTATCAATTTTTATTTATAAAATGATTTACTGTCGAATCAAATATCTTTTCATAGAAATATGAAGTTTCCCCTTTTTAATATTCCAATTGAATTTGATGTGGTTCTGTTCACACTATGGCCACAACATTCTGCATTGAGTTACTGGGGAAAAAAATTTTGAATGGCCATATTTTATGGAATCCCCTGTACGATTAGGCTGGTTAATAAACTTAACCAAGCCATTTGGGACTCAAACTCATCCTGAAAATTTTCAAGTTTCAAGGAATATCCCTTCGAAAGTTATTGTGCTAACGAGCGATCGGACGACCCCACGGACATAATTGAAATTTACCACGAATAATTCGTCATCAGGGAATCAAACCTTATCGTTTGAGACCATTTTCGGCTCAACATTCAAAAATTACAAACTTTTGGACAAAACGATATGGCACTCGTTTAAATAGAACGAGCGCTCAAAAATATAAGGCAAATGAATATTCCAGTTACAACTTCTAAACTAACCAGCCGATTATGCCCGCTAGGGAACACAAATGGGATTTTTAAGTCGCAAACCAATCCCGAGAATTTGAAGTGTAATCGGGAAATTGTGACCTTTCAAGATCGATCAACAATGCGATAGGGGGTATATTTTTTGGTCGCCGTACCCCTCTTATCATCGTTGAACAAAAAAATGAGTGATGCCATTTAAGTAGAAAGCATCAATGAACCAATAATTATTCATCTGCTCAAGGAATTTGGGGATAATTTCATTCATCACGATGGTATCGTCCCGCACAAAGTGTTCGAAACATTCTTCAAAAGAACAACATCCAGGGGGCAATATCCAACCCACCTTCAACATTTCAGGAATTGAGTTAAGCCTTTCGGGAAGAACGATATGCCTGAATATCATTAATGACTTGATACGTGGGATGTTTACTATATTGGATTTGGATTCAGTTGTGGAATAACTATTATTAGTCAACAATAAATAGTTGATAATTTAGATTTTTCTCGATTTTCTTATTTCGCCTCATCCTGCATAGAGCAAAGAGTAATAAACAGAGAATTTTATCAAATATTTCACAGTTGAAGTATAGTGTGTTCACAAAGGTTGAGCCGTCGGTTGGCCATGGAAATTTGGCATATTCCACTGTGTATATTAAAATTTTAGGTTATGTCGTTATTTTCTTGTCAGATTGATACGCAATGTTGTCAATATTGCATAGAGTTCTTTGACAACTCGCGAGCTCGTCGGACGAGGCCAGGTACATTCGGAACGTTGACTTTATTTTACGTTAGACAGTAAATACTGCCAACTTAGATAAATAACAAACGCCTACTATGCGCTCAAACTTTCGTGAACAGACTATAGGTACCTATGTTTGCAGAACCTTGATTGTTTTTTTCTTGTGAAATCTAGGGAGCCCAGACTTTTGACGATGTGATACCGACGAAACGTCGACTTCGTTCTTAGTTTTTTTACCACGTAAAGTCCTTCACGCAAACATTCAATGAACTATTCATTAGAGTGTATTTAGAGTTAAGTACTCAAATATATTCATGAAACCAAGGAGCCGAGTGATTCACAAATGTTGCTAGTTTGGGAAATTCAACAGCGCGTCGAGATTTTCCATCAGTTGTTTCTGTTTCATGTGCCATATCAAATGATTTGGATATTGTCAAATATTTATTACTACTTAATATTATTTCTGTTAATTTTTTCATTCTTTCTAAAGAAAGAATTAGAATTTATTGTTTTCTGTGGTCCCAAAAAATATTTATCCAATTTTGGCGTTTGAAGGCGACAATATTAATCCACCACACCAATAGTAAGCTGACGTTTATTCACTAGAGTGAATTGAATTTTCTCTCAATCACTAGTGGAATAAAATAATGACCACTCACTCTCTGCAAAAATATTCTATCCATACAGTAAGCAGCTAAGAATCATTTTGAAGTAGGTTTATTAGATTTCATGATTTCATTGGAATCAAAATTACAATTACTAAGATTTTCAAATCAAAACTGGAAATTTGTTCCTCTTTCAAAAAAAACACGTTAAGTCGTGTTTTTGAATTCTCGAGTCATAATAATTTTTTCGTTGACACCTTCGATTGTCATTTCTTCCTCTAAATAGAAATACCGTTTATTTATTTTCGTGCAATGTTTTGATCTCAATGGAATTACTGATTCTGTTGCCTATTTGCTTCTTCTATATTGCACTCGGGAAATACAACCTCTTCGCCACCGGTCAGGATTTGAAACACGTATCAAAAATTATTCGATGGTTTTATAATTTTCATTGATAATTTCAAGCAATTAATTAATTGCTTAGTGCCTAGCAGCCATAAGAGGGATATCCCAGTATGAGTTTGAATTATAAATTCTTTCAAAAACGTTCTCATTGTTTGAATTTTCATCAAAATGGGATACAATTCGTCATACGACACGTAAGTTAAAAATTTGTATTCACTCGAATGAAATAACCCGCTCATCCTACGATCTCGTGGATTCAACTTTTTCTCATGAATTAAAAGTCGTTCAACTCACTTTCTGTATAACTAATACCTATTATTTACTTGGGGAATCATTGAAATCAATAGGTAGGTATTACTAAATGGACATCCTAGTACCTATTAAACAACATACACTTAGACAGAAATGAGTATAAAATTCCCAATAAGAACTCATTTTCGTCTTGCCTCATTTTACGATGTTTTCTTGAAACGCATTATAATATTTGTACCAACCTGGTATGCCGGCTGGTTAAAATTTCCTTAGAACAAATCACGGAGCACCACATTGGTCCGAATAAAACAAACCACACCAATAAATCATTACATCTCAAAAATATCTGTAAAATAATTTTCAATTTTTCGGAGTGTGCGGAAAATTCGCATGCAGTTTTCACGAAGCGCGCGCTATATTCTCGGAACCTTCGACCGACGCTGTCGGGATGATACTAGTCCCATTCAAACTTCTGGTGTCAATCCGACGCTTTGCAGCGCGACGTCGAGGCGCGGAACGACGTCCAGAAATGCTATCCTGTTTATCAATAAAGGAGGATCCTAAAGGACTAAGGAAAAAGAGTGTTGTCGCCAAAGCAAATTAAGGTATTGGGAAAAAAAATTTTAATCACAAGAAGACCCGGGTTCGCTTGGGAAGGCAATTGAGGTGTTTCGAAACACGTTGAACAGAAAATAGTAATAATAGAACATTATCTTTATCGATATCAGGATACCGAATAACAATGGTTCGAGGTTCACCAGAACCATAAACAATATATCTTTTACGGTATTTTTCAATTAATTCGTTCGATTTTTTGGTAATGTAAAAATTGAAAATTTTCTTCTTGGATGTTTCGTTCATTCATTATTAGTACATCAAACTTCGATGTTTCAGCACTACAACTCTCGAACAAGAATATAACTGGATTTGAATTTTGTAGGAAAAAGTGAAAAATAGAAGTAATGGAAGTAACCGGAGGAGACTGCTCTTGTAATAGAACGCTTTATTTTTTGTGATCATCAACAGTTGAAACCGAAGAAATATTTGAACTATGGATGAAAAGAGTTTTTGACCATTTTCCATTACTTATATATTTATAACCATAATATATTTAATATTTAAATGTAATGTTTATCATATATGTTCTATTTTAACTCTACAGAACATTCATGTTTCGTAAAACTGATGAGTTTCAAATTCAACCTCGAATTCGGTACATAAACAACAAATTTATATTATGTATTCAAAGTCATACTGTTATATGTTCTCTATAGAAACCCTGAAGATGCAATAAATACATTGCGAAAGCTTGGTTGAGAAAAAAGAGTAAACTTATTTATCCTTAAATTCCGAGTCTCTACACCCTTAACCGAAATTGTTACATATACAGGAAGACTCTTAACACAGTGAACCATAATATAATATATATTTTTCGTTGTTTAGTTTTCTTTTGCTCTTTGATCTATAAATTGTTGATTGAGGTTTCTTGGGTTTTTTTTAGCACTCAGTTTTACCAGTAAATAGTTATTTACTTTTAATAAAATATATTGACTCCGACATATGTTTCGGCCCTATTATGGCCTTTTTCAAGGAGAATACAACCGTCAATAATTCCTGTAAAATACAAATAGTGAACATCACAATAAATCAATTTAAAATTTTCCTACACTCACTATTTTCATCAAATATTACATTTTTCAGTTAAAAATATAAAACACAATACAAATTTTCACAGATAAGACACAAACAAAATGACAGTGGTACAGTTATGAACGTCAAATTAAATTTTCAAACTCAAGACGACATCTGTATTGATTGATAAGAGTGTATATTGTTAAATTTTGGATAACTATCTTATTCGGGTTTATACTCATTGTTGTTTCTGTAGATAGAGTTACTTGCAGGATTTTATTTGGAGTTGTTCTATTTTCTATTATTTTATTAAGTTGTAGTATATTTGGGCTAAATTTTTGGTGTCCGTTTTATCATTCATAGCCTCTTTATTCTTCTTTATGTGAATCATCTCCAATATATTTCGGGTTTTACCATTTTTTTCTTTTTCTAAGATGGAAAAATTTCGAAATCCATTTTATGCTTCTCGGTTTGTTCGTGTTTCTTTAACGCAGTGATGTTTTTACAATATTTATGGCCATTTATTCGTTCCTTTATGTACTGTGATGTTTGTCCAATATATACCTTAGGGCAATCAAGCAATTTATTTGGTATACGCAATTGGATATTTTTGTTTTTGGGATTTTTGATTTCAATTTTGAGTTTAAGAAGGTTAAGTTATTTATATTTTTATGTGCCAAATTTATTCCATACTGTCTAAGTGATTTATTCAAGGTTTCTGATATATGGCACAGATACGTATTTTGGTGGTTCAGCCTCAATTTTTTTATTATTTGTTTGTTTTTCTGAGTTATATAGCATAAAAATTTTGTTTTTTGAATATTTTGTTTATCATTTTTAGAGGATAATCGTTTTGAAGTAGTATATTCTTTGCCTTAGTTATTGTTTGTTTCCTGAATTCTGGACTTGTAAGTTTAAGAGCTCGGTCAGCAATTCCTGATATGACACCTTTTTTATGTGTTATTGGGACTGTAGCTTCAAAATTTAAGTAGCGGCCACTCCAAGTAGGTTTTGTATACCATATTGTTTTTATTCCTGTGTTTGTTCTTATAAGTGTTAGATCCAGAAATTTATTTCATTTTGTTTTTCTAACTCACAGGTGAAATTCAATTTGGGATGGTAGTTATTGAATTTATTTATAATGTCTTGTATTTATCTTCAGGTGCTGCTGTGAGACAGTCGTCTACAAAACGTTTGAAAAATTGCACTTTGTATGTTAACTCTTCTATGACAGTTTCCTCTAAATCTTCCATTATGAGTTGTGCTGTGCTATCACAGCTGAAATTGGAACTCCCATACCACATCCATTTATTTGAGTGAAAAATTCGTTTTTGAATTGGAAATACGAACATGAAAAGCATAGTTCGATAGCTTTTATAAATTCTGTTTTTGGTAGGTCTGTATGTTCCTTTATTTTTTCCCATTTTTTAATAACTATATCTTTTGCTACGTCGAGTGGTAAGTTTGTATACAAGCTGACAACATCCAAAGAGAACAGTTTTTCATTGTGTTTTAGTGATATCTTATCTATGAATTTCTTGAATTGCCAGGAATCCTTTACGTAATAAGCATTTTTTCCTAGTATTGGAGTTATACAATTTGCTAAGTATTTTGAAAGTTTGTAAATAGGACTTTGAACACAGCTGATAATTGGTCTAAGGGGTATTTCTTTTTTGTGTAATTTGGGAAGTCCGTAAATTTGGGGAGGGTTAGCATTATGTATTTTCAATTCATTACATAGTTTTTTAGGTAGAATATTCTTTTTTTCCCAAGATTTTATCAGTTCATTGTTCTTAGTTTGAATTATTTTTGTTGAATCTTGTTTCAGTTTTTTATAAGTTTCTTCGTCGTTTAGGATATCATACATTTTTTTATCGTAGTCTCTTGTGTTCATTACCACGGTTTTATTTGATTTATCTGGCTTAAGAACTGTTATTTCAGGGTTTTTTTTGAGGAAGGATTTTGTTTTTTTGATACTGTGATTTAATTTCAGTTGTTTCTTATTCAGTTTTGTTTCTCTTTTCTTAAAATTAGTAATATTATTTACCACCTTATTTCGTATTTCAGCTTGAGTGTCCTTATTGAATTTGTCAATTCCTGCTTCTATATTTGCTATGATATGGTGTACGGGAATATTCTGTTTTTCAACTGGAACGCAGTATTTTGGACCCAAATTTAAAACTTCTTGAACTTCGTTTGGTATTGTTATATCAGAGATGTTCTCTATCCAATCTTTTTTTGTTTGCTTTTCTTCAATTTTATTTTCATTCTGTTGATTTTGTTTGTTTGTTTTATTCTAATTTTATTCAAGAGTTCCTCTATTTTTGATCCTGATTTTCCAATATTTTTTTTAACCTCTCTCCGTTATCACTTTCTAGAATGTTATTTGTTATATCAATTATGTTTTTTTGAAGAATCCTGATGTTTTTGGAAGTGTCAGTAATAAGAAGATTAATCGTCTTGAATCGAAATGTCTTGAAAATTCCATTGAATCTTCTTTGGGTGTTTTGGTCGGCTATCTTGATGTGTCCAACATTAAGCTGAGGAATGTTGGTATGAGCTCTGAGTTTTTACATTGCATATATATATAATATATATTTTTGAAATCAGTGGAAATAAAGCTTTCGAAAAATAGCACAGCAATCTGGTGATCCAATCCAAAAAATAACATAATTTGGGTCATATATTCGTAATTAAAACTGTTGACTAGATACTACGCAAAAAAGTGCCGGAATAATAGTTTAATTTCAGAGCAATATCATCAGTTGTAGCAGAGATATACAGGGTGACTGGTGACGAAAGGGACAACGGCTAACTGGAGATAGAGGACCTCAAACTAAATGAGGATTGTGGGTTTAAATGTCCCATAAGTCTATTACTTCAGAGATACAGGGTGTTTTTTGCAAAAGTGCTAAAGTTATAAACTCCCATATCTTCGTCAATAAGGCGAATTTTTCGCCGATATTCGGCAAGCTGATATTCTCCATCAGATCGAGAAGAAAAAATTTCCAGAAATTGCACGTCCGTATTCAAAATTTTCAATGTCCGTGTCAGGTGAGAAATATCACTCGGTTTGTGAGATAAAAAAAAATTTTAATGTAAAATTGGAATCTGGAAAACACACTGAGTAAAAATCTGTTTTTAGTTCGAATGGCACAAATTTTTATAGTTTTTATGTTATGTTGAAAAACGAATTTTACAATTTATTCATTTTCACTTGAAGGAATATACTTTTCCTGATAGAAAAAACACTGAATTCGAGATGTTTGAATAATCCTGACGCATTTCAAATATTTCTTTATATCTCGTAATCCTTTTTCATTGATTTATCTATCAATATTATAAGAAAAATTCAAAAAACAATACAAATACACAAAAAGAGGAACAGTGGCACATAGGATTCATAAAAAAAATCAAATAAACAAATGCTCGATATGCGAAAGCCATTCCCCTGACACACTCATTGGCTCTTTTGAACAATTGAAGTTTCATATCCACAAGATGAAATATTATACTCTTGATGAACAGAAACACTAGATTTCAGGTCGAGAAAAGTTTGACATGCTTCTCAGAACCCCTGAACAATAATCCATCTGGTACTTATGTTTTCAACAAAATTTATTCTTCAATGAAACAATCTAATGATTCATAAAAAAACAACCGAGCAAATGCAAATGAGAGCAATTTGCTTCAACACATTTATTGGCTCTCTTGAACTTTGATGATTTTTTCTCTTTTGAGATGAGGATTAGACCAAATATTATATCCATCATTCATTTTGCGGAATCCATAAACAAGTATCATCTACATATTCTTCATTTGTGAATACTGAAGGCATTTCTCAGTAGAAAAACAAACGACACAATTCCCAATAATTCACAACCAATGAATGTATGAATATAAACGTCATTTTTTGAAATCTGCCTTCTCTGAAAAATCACTTGTTTCTATAATATTCTGTTTACATCAAAGAAATTCGCATGCTTCTCAAAAAAAGGTGAACTTGCTACACCTATTAGAGGAAAATAAGTCCTCAAAATTTCTACATTATTTCATTGAAGAATAAATTTTGTTGAAAACATAAGTACCAGATGGATTATTGTTCAGGGGTTCTGAGAAAAAAGTCAAACTTTTCTCGACCTGAAATCCAGTGTTTCTGTTCTATCAAGAGTATAATTTTTCATCTTGTGGAAATGAAAAGTACTTCAATTGTTCAAAAGAGCCAATAAGTGTGTGAGGGGAATGGCTCTCGCATATCGAGCTTTTGATTATTTGATTTTTTTAGGAATCATATGTGCTACTATTCCTCTTTTTGAGTTTGTATTGTTTTTTGAATTTTTCTTATAATATTGATAGATAGATTGATAAGAAAGGATTTCGAGATATAAAGGATATTTGAAATGCGTCAGGATTATTTAAGTATCTCGAATTCAGTGTTTTTCTATCAGGAATAGTATGTGTCTTCGAGTGAAAATGAAATAAATTGAAATATTCGTCTTTCAACATATCATGAAAAAATATGTGCTATTCGAACTAAAAACAGATTTTTACTCAGATTGCAGATTCCAATTTCCCATTCAAATTTTTTTCATCCCATATACCGAGTGATATTTCTCACCTGACACGGAAATTGAAATTTTTGAATACGGACCTGCAAATTTTAAATTTTTTCTCTCTATCTGATGGAGAATTTATACATATAGTAACAAGCTTGCCAAGTGCAGCGGAAAATTTGTCATATTGACGAAGATATGGGAGTTTATAGTTTTAACACTGCAAAAAACACCCTGTATCTCTGAAACTAATAGCCTTATGGGACATTCAAACCCACAATCCTCATTCAGTTTGAGGTCCTCTATCTCCTGTTAGCCGTTGTCCCCTACGTCACCAGTCACCCTGTATTTTTTTTCGTTATCACCATTTTCCCAACTTTAGCTGATAAATCGAAAAAAATCAAAAAATAGCCCGAACTTCTATTCTTGACAGTTTTTCACAAAAAGAGAACGAGAATGGTGTATCAGGTTTTGTCAATCCTCTCGTTTAAGTTGTAGTGGTAAAACTTAGAAATTTTCGCACCCTGTATATTTATAAATCTTTCAGCCTATTCTTTGAACAAATCCATCATATATAGCATCTTACATACATGGAGAGACAAAGGTTTTCACTACAGCAATGCTATCCTGTTTATCAATGAAGAAGGATCCTGTAGGACTTTTCGAAAAAGAGCGTTGTCGCCAAAGCAAATTAAGGTAATGGGGGAGAAGATGTGGAAATTTTAATCATTAGAAGAATCCCCCCAGCTTCGCTTGGATAGGCAATCTGTCTAGGTTCATCAGAATTATATATTACATTAACATTATATCTCGATATAAAATAAGAACCTTCAAAAATTTTCACAGTATTAATAATTTACAATTAATCCCTTTTGATAGGCGTTCGGTTTCTGTGGTGATGTAAAAATTGAGAAAATTTTTTCTTGGATGTTTAATTATTCATTATATGTACAGGGTGATTCATCATCTTGGTAACGTAATCTCGAAAGGGGTGAATATTATCTGTTGACGGTATTGGTACGTCGTGACTTGGGATTGCGTGAAGTCGGAGAAAAGATTAAGACGCCAGGCTTAAGGAGGCGGAGGCGGAACGACGTCCAGCAATCCTATCCTGTTTATGAAGAAAGGTGGATCATGAAGGACTAAGGAAGAAGAGCGTTGTCGCCAGAGCAAATTAAGGTAGTTGAAAAGAAGATGTGGAAATTTTAATCACTAGAGGATCCCCCGGCTTCGCTTTGGTAGGCAATTGAGGTTTCGAAACACGTTGGGAAGAAAACTAATATTTATCGATATCAAGTTATCAGGGAGCAATCGGCCGAAGTCCTTCAGACTATATCATATATTAATATTATGTCTGGAAATAATATAAATACTATTATACGGTATTCGAATTATTAAATTTTCTTCGCGGGTGTTTTACTGGTTCATAAGCAACATACTTTTATGGAGAGAGAGAGCTTTTTACTACAGCAATGCTATCCTGTTTAACAATAAAGGAGGATCCTGAAGGACTAAGGAAAAAGAGTCGCCGTAGCAAATTAAAGTATTGGGAAAGTAGATGTGAAAATTCGCTTGGGTAGGCAATTAAGCTTCCGAAACACGCTGAGCAGAAATAATAATAATTAAGGTTAATCTTTATCGATATTAGAATATCGAGTAGCAATCGGTCGAGGTTCATCCGATCGCTAGGGGTGTGAGAAATCACACCCTTCTATGCTAAGTCACAAATACAAAAAAATGTTAACAAACCTCTGAACATTTTTGAATTTTTTCAATCTATGAGATTGAAAAAAATTTAAAAGTGTTGTGAAGTATATCTTGAAATAAAATAAGAACCTTCAAAAAATTTTACGGTATTAAAATTTTACAATTAATCCTTTTGAAAGGCGTTCGGTTTCTGTGATGATGTAAAAATAGAAAATTTTATTCTTGAATTTTCCATTGATTCATTATATGTACAGGGTGGGCAAAGTAGCAGCTAAAAGAAAACAGATGACACATTTTTGGGCTGTTTCCCGACTAACTCAAATCTGAAAACAGTTCTAACCTATTGGGATTTTGTCATTTTCATTGATACTCAATAAGTTGCTTGTTTAAACACGTATTTAAAACCCGTCGTTACATTCTACAGGCACTTTTGTAAGAGTGATTCAAATATGATATATCTGAAAAAAAGGGCATACGGTATCATCTTGTGAAAATTTGATGGTTCTGAAAGGAAAGTCAGAGATGAGTTTTGAATACCGGTTGCCGAATATATAAACAAAAAAGATAAGCATTATCTACTCAATTAGCCCAACTTAACTACACAATTAACCCAATCAATAAGATTGAGACTGATTCGGAAACATTAAATTGTGGCTGTTATTGCCCCCTGTGATTGCGCATTTTGCTGAACAGGCCAAATCCTAAAGATATAATTCTTTCACACTCCACATACTGACACTGGTAGTTTTCTCCAGAAAGATTTCGACGTGGCCTGTCTGGTTGGTAAAGTTACTATTGGATGACATTTTAGAAGTTTTTTGGAATACATGTATGATTCGGGTTCGAATGTATCACTGATCAATGCAAAATTATTGAAAATCCAAAATAATCCGAATAAAATTGGTTATAATATCGAAATTGCATAGTTGAAAACTATCAATGGTGATGAAAAAACAAAAGGCATAGTAACTTTAAATATCAGAATCTACAATATAGAAAAAATTAGGGATATTTTTGTAGTAGACAAGTAGGCAATGAAAATTTTAATTATGATTTTTTTATTGGTTTAGATTGCATTAAAAATTTCAAATTAATAAAGATGAAGACTTAAAGATCACACAATTTGATGACCTGAAATCAAAAAATATGAACATGGAAAAAAATTGTAATGATTCTCTGAAATCAAATAATTTAGAATTTTCCGATGTACTGGGTGAAAAGAATGAAGGGAATTGTTTTTTAAAATTCTGCTGAACCAGAAATCGAAAATGGGAAAAGATATGAGATACATTTTAATGAACATATGAATACAGATGACTTTGAGATAAATGTAAACCATTTAGATGCATACAAAAAATCTGAAATAGATGAATTGATAGAAAAATATAAACAGTGTTTGCAGAAGATGAATATGATGTTTGAACTGTAAGTAATTATGAAGCTCGTATCGATTTAATGGTAGTTAAATATTGTTACAAACATCCATAAAGATCTACAAATTACGATAGAAAGGAAATAAAGAATAAAATATCGAAACTATTAGAGAAAATTTCGATTGAAGAGTCTTACAGTCCATTTGCTGCTCCAGTAACTCTACATTCAAGAAAGAATATGACAAAAAACAAGGCTGTTTATAGATTTCACGAACCTAAACAAAATTGTTGTCCCTCAATCACAACCGTTTCTTTGATTGAGGAATCAACGATCAAAATTGTAAATTGTAAATATTTTTTGTCAATTCCTTTGAAAATTCAAGATAGATACAAAACGGCTTTGTAACACAAGAAGAAGAAGGCAATACCTATATCTAGAATGTCTGACCATAAAAGAAGCTGTGAAATATTGGCAACATTGGCTAATGGGAAGAGAATTTTTGGTTTATTCAGATCATAAACCATTAGAAAATATGAATATCAAGGCTAGAACAGATGAAGAACTTGGAGATTTAACATATTATTTATCCCAATATAATTTCAAAATCAAATATAACCCAAATCAAACCAAGAAGCTGACTGTCTGAGCAGAAATCCAGTTTTAGAATCTCATGAGCATAATAAGGATTTTAGTTAAAACTTTAATTAAGATGTCCACTATCACTACTGCCACATTGGACCATCCCAGATGAGAAATAAAATAACACTATTTTATACAGCCAAAAAAAATTCGAAAACATAAAACAAATTTGTGATATGTGAAATCTGTATAAAGAACAAATCGAGAAGAAAACCAAAGAATGGTTTACTGTCACAATTAGGTCCAGCAACACCATTTGAAATTGTGTCTATTGATACCGTCGGAGGATTTGGAGGATTGCGGTCAACAAAAAATTATGCATCTTCTAGATCATTTTAAAAGATGAGCCTACATTTCAACATCGAAAACTCAAAGCTCTGGTGATTTCATAAAACTTTTGAAAAATGTAACACCAGGCTAACGATATTAATATATTATTAATGGACCAATATCCTGGTATAAATTCGAAAGAATTTAATTAATTTGTAATGAAAGAGATTACAAAATGGTTTTTACTGCAGTGGATGCGCCATTTCCAAATGGACTCAATGAAAAATTGAATCAAAGATGCAAAATTAATGAAAGTGACAAAGAAATTGCATGGTCTTCTGTTGCACAGAAATGCGTAGAAAATATAATGAAACAAAGCATAGAGTAACGAGGTTTGCACCAAAGTATCTCTTGGAGGGCGAAAGTGTAAACATTCTACCGTAAAATCGAGATGTACAAAGGAAATTTTAGAAAGAGATAGAAAGACAGCATTTGAAAATACAGTAAGATCACATGAATACAATGAAGAATTATTCGACCCACAGACAAGATTATAAATTCAAAGAGGGAGACAGAGTCTATGTTGAAAATGGAAATCGACTTAACAGAAAAAAATTGGAGGAACTAAGAATTGCCTCATTCTAAATTCTGAGAAAGATTTCAGATTCAATCTATGAAGTTGATACTGGACATAGAAAAGCAGAATCGAATTTTTATCACATAACAAAATTGTGTCCAGTTTTTGTTAGGTAGTGAATGAACAATTACATGCATTTGAAATTGTTACTCTCTGAGGGGGGAGACGTAAAGAAAGTACGTGTTGCGCTTTTCTTTCAATATTTTATTGAGTTACCTGTAATTTCAGGACAGACATATTATTTCAAATGTTTCTTTTCACATTGTCAAAGACAGAATTTAATTTAAGTTGTGATTGTTGAAAACGCGAATTAGAGGCTTTAAATGTTGTTTCCTTTTCTTTTTAGTTATGTTGTATTGTATGTGTTGATATGAGTATTGTTAATAAATCCCTCTTCTTTTTAGAGAAACGCATCTGACTCTCAATTCATACTCGAGTGACAAAACACATTACATGAATTTTATAGAAATGGGTAGAATACATGAAGTAATTAATGTAATTCTCGTTAGGAGCCATCAGATCTTTAGTTGGACAATGTTAAACACTTATAAATCCTCTTTTAAAATTCTCGCATATGAATAAATATTTCTCATCTATGTGTTTCATACGCCCAGTGAAATTTCCATTCTTCATAAGACTTTTAGCGCTTGAATTGCTTCAATGTATATTCCTAGCTTCGCACCTTCATTATCAGCAATGAATTCTGCTTCTGTTGAAGATAAAATAACTACTGATTGCTTCTTCGAAATCCAGTATGTCTAGTATTCATCTAGTATTTCCAATATCCTTTTGCAATATTCGAATTGATCTAAATATATTCCATCACATTTTTAGTAATTTTCATTCCTTAATATTGATTCTTCATCTCATCTTATTGACTTTTATCTTGAACTTTTCTCGAATTTTAGACAGAATTATATCAATACTCTTTTCATCTTTTCCAAATATAATTCCATCGTCGACATAAATAGCCAAATAAATTGTATTTTCCTCATTCTTGTGAACACAAGGTTTTTTTAATGATTTCAAACCACAACATTCCAAAGCTTAATCTAAAATACTGTTCCATATTTTTGGAGATTGTTTCAATCCATATACCGCGGGTTTCACAAAGCTTGATTGGGCAATCAAATCGTTGATTTTGAATGATGTTGATGGTTTATGTCAAAAATGAACTGAAAATTGCACAAAAATTATGACATTTCAATAATCAAGCTGATTGGAGTTTTGTGAAACTAAAACGCTTCTAAGTAAAAAGTGAATGAAAAAATACTAATACTACCTAAATGCAAATAAGCAAACAAAAAAAACAAGAGGTTGTTGGGACGACCTCGGTTCGCTATCAGTGGAGACGGCGTGGGTTCAAAAGATGAAAAAAATGGGCGCCAACGTATTTTGTCCCAGCAACTCTAACCAAAAAAAAATAATTAATTCAATCTGTTTCGGTTCAAATACGTAAACACTGATCAAACTCAGATGTATATAGTTGCCAAGTAATCCAAAAAAATAATAATTATTAAGTTTTCAGTACCAACTCAACTCTATTTACTTTATATGAAGGTGTCAAGAAAATAAAGAGCATTCGACTCCTTATTACAGGATGAAAGAATGAATCGACCAAAGAATAAAATAACCATGTATCGTCATCGATAACGGAAAGAAAACATAATTTCTCGATCATTTGGAAATTATTAATATAGGCAACCCAAAAATCACATTTCAGTTTTTCAGGAAAAAGAACGCTACAAAACATATCCTTTCTTTGTATATTTTTAGCCCTCAGGTATTTTTATGTGAATATCTTCTTTCAACTCGCTGTTCAAAAATACCGTTTCTACATCAAATGTTTCAAAAATAAATTCTTTTTTCGATTCAACAGTAAATAAAATTCTTAGCCTTGTAATATCAACCATAGGACTGTACATTTCTTGATAATCAATCCCTCACAACCAGTCTTGCTTTTTAGATTCCATTTTCTTTCTTTACCAATACCCATTTGGTTGTTAATAATTGTCGACCTCTGGCTTCATCTTCCTTCACAAATTTCCCAGTGTTATTATCTCTCAAATATTTATTCTCTCGATCAATAGCTTGTAACCATTTCTCTTTTCCTTCTGGCTCAATTGCCTCTTGGTATGTTATCATCGCAACTCCATCTAAATAAGATAAATCCAATTCATAGTCATCAAGATAACTTGGTTGCCTCATTTCATTTCGATTCCTCAGAATTTTATGCTCATTTAACTCTTCTTCGCCATAATCAGTTTCATCTCCTGAGATCATCACATCTTCTATTGTTCCATTAGTACCTCTATCTACTTCTTCTTGTAGTTCTCCTTGTTCAACATTCTCATTATTCTTTTTATCATTTCTCTTATAGCCTCTTCGTGGACTTGTTCATCGTAAACATTTTCCATGAATTCACATCTCGAGACCTAATTATCTTTCTCTTTACTGAATTCCAAAGACAATACCCGTTCGTTCCATATCTCACGAATATATACTTTTGTGTCTCAGTTCAAATTTTCGTAAATGAGTCAAAGTTTTGGCATATGCGACACGTTCAAACGATTGAATTTTACTGAGATTTGGTTGTTGGCATATCCACTTTTCAATCGGTGGAACATCTAATGTTGATGTAGGTGTTCTATTGTTTAGATAAGTTGCTGTTCTTAGTGCTTCTCCCCAACATTTCAGTTTCCATATTTGATTGAAATAAAAGTGTCCTTATCATCTCCTCCAGAAATCGATTCATTCTCAGCTTTTCCATTTAATTGACTACTGTAAGGATAATTGACATCTAAAATTATTCCCTTCAATTCTGCAAATTTAAGTAACGGTGAATATTCTGATCCGTCATCACATTTTATTTTAGATATTTTCATTTGTTTTTCATTTTCAACTTTGGCTACATAGTTTTTACGATTCCAGCAACTTGACTTTTATTTTCGAATAGATGTACTTCAGTATAGTGGGTATTATCATCGATAAATGTGATTTTTGGCCATCACGTGTTAAGGAATTCGGGCCACACATATTTTTTTTGCTTTTGGCAGATGACCTGGGAATGGATACCGCGTGTGTTTTGCTTGTATACCTACGTACTTTACAGTCAAAATTTCCATTTTTAAAATTAATTCCACTAGCCATTTTTCCCAATTTTCTCAAAGGTGCATCACAAATGCGTCCCATTCTCTTGTGCCAAATCTCTTGTGTTAGTAATGTACTTTCTAATTTCTTTCCAATTTCTACTTCAAAAACACTATTTTTATGTCCTCTCATGATCTCCTCCGAATCTTTGGTTATTATTGCAATATCTTCCTGCAAATGAACTTCACCACCATTTTCTGTGAATTTATTTACTGAAAGCAAATTTACGCTCAGTTCTGGTACGTATGTGACGTCTTCAAGATCTAATTTCTCTCCTATAATATTTCCCAAAGCTGTGCCCTGCATTACTTGATTGTTATCAACTGTAAATGTTATATTTTTCATCTCCATTTCATCTTATATTTCTGGGTTATTAGTCATATAACAGCTACCTCCACTATCAATGATTAACTTGTTTGTATTGCTATTCCTATCTCTTGCCATAAATGCCACATGTGAGCTACCAGAAGATCTACCATTTTTATTTCTGAAATAATAACTTGAAGTTTTATGATTATTTTTCTTGCATACAGAACATTTGACAGGATCATTTTTATTATTGTTATTGCTGCTGTAATCTTGACCTCCAAAATTTCTACGTACATTTTCTGAAGTTTCAAACCTCTTCCTTTCACTATTTCAACAAAATTTGGAAATATCTCCAAATTTCTCGCCATTATGACATTTGATGTTCTGATATCTACTACTATTGCTTTGAAAATATTTCAACCCATCGAGTTTTCTTCCTTTGTAGAATGCTTCAATTTTTCTGTTGATAATCTCGCAATTAGATTGGATAGGATTTTATCAGAAACAGCGGTGGATTCCCAAACCAAATCAAAATTTTTGAATTTTTCAGGTAAAGACAATAAAACCTTCGAAATTATCATATTGTCCGAAATATTTTCTTTCGGAGCTCTCAGCTTGAAAGCAATATTTTGTAACACTTCTATGTTGTCAGCAAAAGTTTCCTGATTATAATACTCAAATTTATGAAATAGACTCAGCAAACTACTTTTTATAGTTGAGTCATACCTTTCAAATAAACTCTTCTGTGTGTCATACATCTCTTTACTGGTTGTTTTTGATAATAAATGAATCAGAAGACTCGTCAACTGTACTTATGATTGCCTTTTTAGCTTTCGCAACTTCTCTCACCTACTTCTCAACTTCACCTTCATTTTTGTCCTTTAGTTCAGGTTTAATTTTTCCACCACATACATACCTATCCCAAAAGTCCAGCTGCACCAAACATAATGTCAATCTGCCACTTCCACAATGTATAATTAATTCTCTTGATTTTTCAATTTCTCTACTGCAATAATGTTGTGATCTGTCATTTTATTTTATTCAACATAATTTTTATTCGAATTGAGACTTCACTTCTCCATTCACTGTGCTACCATGTTGTTATTAGAGATTTGCCTGAGTTCGTTAAACCCAGCTATGACGTTTTTATCTTTTATTTTTATTAAAAATCATTCATCCATTTTAAATATTCTAATAATACTAATAATTTTATAATGATGAATAATATTTCAAACAATTCCCATCGTTCCATATCCTCTTGTTTTTTTTTCTGACGAAGCTCCTTATCCTCTTGTCTTCGACTTTCCTGCTCGGCAAATTGCTGTTTGATAATTCTTATTGCGGCCTCCATATTGACGTTGTTTGTACTTCGTGTATTTACCATAAATTGTTGGAACTAATCGTGTGAAACTAATCGTGTATCCCACTACTAACACCAATTGTTAGGAACTTAGGTTCAGTATCACTTGAAATACTGATACACAAAAACATCCTGTTTATTAATCTCCAAACTACAAATAATAATTATAATAAGTATCAACTAACTTCTAATCCTATCTCTCTTGTCACTTTTTCCTGAAAACTGTCCTGTCACCGTTCCGGTCGACTTATTTTCGTTGGTGGAGCACTAATGGTATTACCGCAAAAATTTTTATAGGACCAGAGATTCATTCTAAGTATATGAATGCAAAATCTCAGCATAATCGTGATTATATTCTAAAATAAATTCAAAAGATGAAATATGTTAACATTCAGTAATTAAAAAAAATTAATTCTGTGATTCAGATGATGCGATCATTTTAATTGTCTATGGTTCTGTTAACACTAAACAAGAAAACAAAATTTTGCATGAGGCTTATTATGCGCATCTTACATGAGGCTTATTATACGCATATTGCATGTGGCCGCAAAATTTCATTTCGATTGGTTTCGTTTTGTCAGAGAAATTAAGGAACAAAAATTTTGAATGACCATATTTTATAGAACACCCTGTACGGTTTGGCTGGTTAATGAATTTGACCGCGGAATTTGGGAACCGAACTCACCCTGAAAATCTCAAGTGTCTAGTAGGACAATCCCTTCGAGAGTTATCGTGCTTATGGCCTCGTATACAGAATTGAATTTGACCACGGATTCGTCACTAGGGAGTCGAACCCTATCTTTTGACCATTTTCGGCTCAAAATTCGAAAATTACAGACATTTGGGCAAAATGATATAGCACTCGTTTAAGTAGAACGAGTGTTCAAAATGGTGAATTATAGCCCAAGAAGAAAACTTCCTACACACAAAAAACACTGTAAGTAGAAACAATAGTATAAGCATTGAATTAATGATATACTGTGTTTCCTATTCCTGAATGATTACTATCTTTAATTTAATGCTTATCTTGTTCTTCCTATGCCAATGCCGCCTATTTTCGATTCAATATAGGACTTATTGATTTTATTTAAGCAGTTAAAAAATCAATAAAATGCTATATGTGGACCAAGAAAAGCTATAATTAGTGTCAATGAAAGAATACAATTAAATGAAAACCAACATTTTTTTCTATCAATTAACGATAATATTTAATTAAATTAAATATATTATTGAAGACTATACACTTTGATTGAATGCTTGATTTTGATTCAAATCAACTTCATATTGAAAAAAGAAACAACAGCCGTTGATTAGGAATATCTCACTATACTTGAATTGAAAGTTTATAATTTGTGGATCGAATGATAAGATGTATCGAATAAAACTATTTTAAAGGTCTAGAATTTGTTTATTATTGTATCAACAAAATAATATATAGTATTTTCAAGAACATAATGAGTAACAATAAATACCTACTAACCTAACCTACTAATACGAAAAACAAAGAAAACTTATTTTCGCTAATTTGAAGTATTTGAACACATTTTGGCAATTTCTAACCCTCAAAAAACTACATAAGAAAAACCTCGTCTATTGTTTTATAGTACTAAGAGTGTGTTTGAAAGTAGGAATGTTGAAGACTTGATAAAATTTTTACTAAGCTCAAATTCTGTGAGCAGTGAACTACCATTATTAGATTCTCTTTCGTCAGTACAGCACACATTCACAATAAAACAGAAGGCCCTAAGACATTATTTACATTCTTATATAAATATCAACGTACTTACTGCCTACCCTGAAAATGGTGAACTAGCGATTCCATTTCCCACTTTGTCAACAACTCTTCCATTTTTCAACTTTTTGTTATCAGTAACAGTCACAGAAAACATACAAACTAACAGTGAATACACACAAATGACGCAAACTCACAGTAAAAAGTAAATTATTTCTTATTCTGAGGACGCAAATCTCGCGATACACCCTACTAAACCCTGCGTTGGTTGCAAACTTCATCTACTATTTTTGATTCAATTATAGGCTTCATTGGAATGAATCTAGTTATTATACTGCTGATGTTCTTAGCTTTTGAATGAAATGAATCAATTCATTCAAATATAGGTTGTATTCAAAGCAAATATAGTTCTTTTTCAGTTCAATATTATTCTGATCAATTGATTCAAATACAAGTTTTATTAAACGAATATGTAGTTCTTTCTTATTTCAAAATTATTACGACTAAAATTAAATGACAACCGTATTATTCAATGAATTATCTGAATTTAATTACTTCAAAAATAATTTATTGATATAAGAAGAAGTTTTATCAGCCCAATTGAAACGATGTCAATAAAAGAGCTTCTATTGCTGATAGCACAGTATTTTTTGTGTGTACAGATTCTGGAACCGTCGTGACTGCCATTTTTTCCTATCTCTTCCGGTAAAAATTTTGTAGGTCGGGAATCAACAATTTACTAATGTAGTTGTATCGAAAAGTTATCCCATAAATCAGAATGTATTCACTTCCTCAATTTAAAATAAATCCTTCACGCTAACACCTAAATCTTTTACAATAAAGTTCACTTCTCTGCACAATAATACAACAGCCTTCTCAACCCTATTGAGCGGAAACAATTCGGACGTCGTAAAATTTTCAGAGGTAATTTTCATCTAATTCAATCCTAATTGATTCCACGATTTTCCTTTGTCGTATTTTCTGAGAAAACTCTCGTGTACGTTGAATTTTCTATTACGGAGATTATTTGTAGCTAATTTTCTGAGTTGGGAATTCCTACTAGAGTTCATCTACCATATTATTTACGTTGTTTTCATCATTTTTCATGTTCCTTCTAAAGTACTCCAGCTACAGAGCCTTATTTAATCTGTTTCTAGATGATTTTGGAAGTAATTAAAAAACTTCATAACTCTCTGAGATGAAATAGCATTTTATTTTTTATTTCAAAAATTATTCGTCGCAGGTGAAAAACTGAAAATAACATTCTCATCTTGAATTATGTGGTGATTATGAAAATAATTTCAAATTTGAAGAAAAGCATTGGCGTACCATTTTTTCATCGAATTTATTCGTACAGAAGTAGGTATGGACGCCACTGGTGTGAATTAAAAATAATATTGAATTAAAAAAAAAATTATTGTTGCGTACTCATAACCCACCAATACGCAAAGAAATCGTGAATGGTGTTGAAAATTTTTTCGGAAAACAATTTCTTTGATTTCATCACCCTGTATCACAGAGAAAATGCGTCAGATACCCGTAGTCCATAGGGACTTCATGTCATATAATCATCTGATGATAAATATTCCGAATTTACGGTACTTTATTCTGAAACACACTGTGTATTGAATCTGAAAGCGCCTACTGATTTTGGCCTGTGATGTCGACCAACAGGTACCTACCAGATTTTATATTGCTCGTTCAAATAGAAAAGTTGATTGAGGTCGATAAAATTCACCCATTTTCATATCAATCCATTACAAATTAGTTGAGATATTTGATTCTGAGTCTTCTGCCAAAATGAAGTTTTCGTAGATTCTAACATCAATGTGTGAAATAATTTCTTGTTTAATCCTTAGTACTTTCTTTTGAATGGAAAATATTACAGTTAAAAATTGCCCCAAGGATCATTCACGCGTCAAACGACTCGCCTCTTTCTGCTCTTCTCTGCCGCCTAGATGAGCGGGTTTCCATTTGATTCAATGCAAACTTCTAAACGACGCTTACTCCTTCGGCGTCAAATCACGCTTCATCTCTTGACGCGCCTCTTCGCCCAAGTGAGTATCAAGCTTTAACGATTAATCACAGAACTCGATTCATTTAGGCGATATCCAACTAAAAATTGATTCAATTTTCTGGCCGACTAGTCTTGAACCACTGTGTGATATAGAACGAAACGGAGGTACCAACAGAAAATGTAATAAGTATCATATCGTTCGTTGGAGGATAATTTGGCAAAATAAAAAATTGAAGAGAAGGAAGAAGCGTTTACTCGCTTGATCGAATTAAGAAAACGATCATTCAAATTTGAATATGTCCATGACAATAGTCATGAACGGACAGAAAGAAAGAATAACTCTTGGAATATTCATATTTGAATGATTGGTTTCCCAATTGGAACATTTGAAATTTTCAGGGTAGGTACCCTAAAAATCTCAAATTTCGTACCATCCGTATGTTATCCTTTTCGAGGACATGAAAAAGCATTATTAAGCTTCTGACTTATATGATGTTGTTTACAATAGGCAATTGATTTGTTTGATGCAACATCATATCATCATAAAATATTGTCACACAGCGTATGAATTTATCGAACTACACCTAAAATTATTATATTTAATATAATAATAATAATAATAAATCTCTTTATTCCACATAATTATACATAATTATAATGAAATGGCGTCACAAAAAAGGATACCTTAACCTAGGGTACCTGCTTCAGAAACAAGAACTCATCCAGACTATACAGGGTGTTCCTAAATTGAACGTACAAACGAAAAGGGAAGATTCCTTAAGTGAGTTTAAGAAAAAAAGTCCCATAAACATGGGGTCGCAAACGTTTCGTTTTCGAGATACAGAGTGTTGAAGTTTGAATTTTTTTCAAGTTTTTTTCTCATAGTATCTACACTTCACAAGATATTCAACTGAAATTTGGCATAGATATTACATTTGAGAGTTCTCACCACGTGACATGGCAATTTCGATACAAGATCTACAGGTTGATATTTTTTCTGGAACACTGCCACATGTTCTTCTGCAGAACTTTTTTTCGTGAGCAACTGTTAATTTAAAAAAATGTAAAAAAAAGCTTTGTTCTTATACTAAACTTTTCGGTCTCTTGTAGTTTTGTCGTATCTACCAACGATTTCGAGAAAAAAAATTTTGAACGATTCTCTCGAAATTCTCGTAACTATGATAGGAAGGCCAGTTTGTAATCTGTGGTGAATGAATTCAGTGCCAGTTTTGACACATCAAATTATTGAACGTTTGTTTTTTTAAAAAGTGAAGGTGGTTGCATTTGTGGCTATTTATTTTTTTGAATGTAGTTAGACTACTATTTTCATTACGATTTTTATGACTGTCACAACAATATTTGATCAGAAATTAGAACCCCTACACATTTCAATATCAAAACATGCCGAAGTTCACGAATTTCGAAATGACTGATATGCATTTCATGTATGGTCTTGCAAATGGAAATTCAAGAGAAGCTAGGCGTCTTTACATGGAACGCTATCCCAATAGAGTGATACCAAATCATCGAATGTTCTCTGATATTCATAGGCGTCTTTCAGAAGCTGGATCTTTTTCCACGAAAAGAATTAATGCTGGGAGACCACGCAGTGTGAGAACACCACAACTCGAAGAGGCAGTTATGAACGAAATAGAACAACATCCAAGAACCAGTACAAGAAAAATTAGTGTACTTTTGAATGCAAGTCATCAAGTTGTTTGGCGGATCTTGCGGGATTCTCTGCTATATCCTTATCACATTCAGGGTTAGTTTTTGTCAGTGGTACCTCAGTAGACTATTGATGAATCCTTATTTTGATTGCCAAATTCTATTCACTGATGAAGCCTGCTTCTCAAGGACTTCAATTATCAATTTTCATAATGAACACGTATGGGCTGAGGAGAATCCGCATGGGGTGGTAATATTGGTGATGATTTGATTGGTCCTTTCTTCTTGCCAGGTCGACCAACAGGTCAATCATACAGACATTTTTTAGAAAACGATTTGCCCTTGTTATTGGAAGATATACCTCTTATGCTACGACGAGAAATGTGGTTCATGCATGAAGGTGCTCCTGCTCATTTTTCAGTTTTGGCAAGGGAGTATTTGGACGAAAATTATAAAAACAGGTGGATTGGACGGGGGGTCCTTAGTCATGGCCCGCCAGATTCCCAGACTTAAATAGTTTAGATTTCTTTTTATGGGGCCACCTGAAATCTCTAGTATACTCGACACCCGTGAACACCGTAGAAGAACTGAGAAATCGTATAAAAGGCGCATTTGATACAGTTAGGAATACTCCGGGAGTGTTTGAAAGAGTTCGATCGTCTATGAGACGAAGAACAGAAGCTTGTATAAGAGTTGGGGGAGGACATTTTCAACATTTGCTGTAGTTCAGTCCTTTGCGGTTACTTAGTTTTCTTGTTATGATTTTTTTTTTAGTTTTACGTTTCTTGTTGTAATACATTTTTTGTGTTGATTATACGAATTTATCGAATCTTTATGAATCATCGCTACAGATCAGGAAAATTTTCATAAAAACTGACACTGAATTCATTCACCACAGCTTACAATTCATAACATCATAATTTGGATTTTCACGAGGATTTCGAGA
Source organism: Propylea japonica (assembly GCA_013421045.1). Lineage (NCBI taxonomy): Eukaryota > Metazoa > Arthropoda > Insecta > Coleoptera > Coccinellidae > Propylea > Propylea japonica. The sequence continues at coordinate 33,529,470 of CM024239.1, forward strand.
GAATCGTTCAAATTTTTTTTTCTCGAAATCGTTGGTAGATACGACAAAACTACAAGAGACCGAGAAGTTCAGTATAAGAACAAAGCTTCTTTTTACATTTTTTCAAATTAACAGTTGCTCACCAAAAAAAAGTTCTGCAGAAGAACAGGTGGCAGTGTTCCAGAAAAAATGTCACCCTGTAGATCTTCTATCGAAATTGCCATGTCACGTGGTGAGAACTCTCAAATGTAATATCTATGCCAAATTTCAGTTGAATATCTTGTGAAGTGTAGATACTATGAGAAGAAAACTTGAAAAAAATTCAAACTTCAACACTCTGTATCTCGAAAACGAAACGTTTGCGACCCCATGTTTATGGGACTCTTTTTTCTTATACTCACTTAAGGAATCTCCCCTTTTCGTTTGTACGTTCAATTTAGGAACACCCTGTATAGTTCCAAGTGAATTAGATATTCCTTAACTTTCCTCTTAAACACCTTTCAAATCTTAAGTTGGTTTGGGAAACTATTATAGAATTTGATACACCTATAATAAGTAAATGAACAGGATAATTAATATTTGTTCGTCTTGTGGCATAATTGTGGTTAGTTTGCGTTGAAAACTGTTCATTATATTTCAAAAGAAATAGGAGGCATTCATAGATATATAATGCATAGATAGTAAAAATCATATTCTGCCTGAAAACTCCCCTACAACTATCTCTAAATTTCATTCTATTAATACAGCGTATAACACTTTTTTGTATAATAAAGATTTTTTGAATCATGGCATTAGCTCCCCAAAATACAATGCCGTATCTTATTAAGATTCAAAACATGCATGATAGAAAACAATAGATGACTTACAGTCTACAACTTTCGAAACATTATTTGTGTGAAGTTGGCCCAGCACTTTTTGATTTTCGAAAAAAAAATTGTTGTGCTGAAATGTGCTAGGTTTGTGCTGTTTTGTGCTGAAATTTTTTTTTTCTAATTCCAAGTGGTTTTCGAAATATTTCGAAAACCGAAAAAATGAGCCAGCCCAGCACTTTTCGAAAAATTGGATTTAAATGATTGATAAAAATTGTGCTACACATGTACTGAGTTGTGCCGTTCGAATTTTCTCGAAAGTCCCTCTCATTTCCTGAAAAACCAAAATTTAAGAAAAAAGATAGCCCAGCACTTTCGTTTTTTTTTCTCACAAAAGAATGTAAAAATTTGTGCTACATTTGTGCTGCTTTGTGCCGTAAATATTTTCACGAAAATCCTTTCTGTTTTCCTGCAAACTACGAAAATAAAAAAAAAGTTATCCCAGCACTTTCGGTTTTTTTTCGACGAAAACTGTTTCATATGATTGTACTCTATTTGTGCCAACTTGTGCTGATCAAAGTTTCAGAAAAATCATGAGTTTTCTTCTTATATGGGGGAAAATAAGAAAAATCAGTAGGGTGGAGAAAGAACCAGTATACCTGGCAACAGTGAGTGTGAAGTTCGCCCAGCACTTTTTGATTTTCGAAAAAAAATTTGTTGTGCAGAATTCTGCTAGATTTGTGCTGCTTTGTGCCGCTGAACTTTTTTTTTTATTTCATTCGGTTTTCGAGATATTCAACGAAATGTTTTGTACCTTCCTACCTATGTGCATTTTCCAAAAATTGGTCTTCGTCAACTGAAATAAATTGTGGACTGGATATACTGAGTTTAGTACTGACTTCTGCCGTTCAAATTTTTTCAAAAGTCATTTTAATCTCTAAAAAATCAAATGAAATAAGAAAAAGTTATTTCAGCAAATATGTTTTTTCTCCCGAATTTGTGAATAAAATTTTGCTTCTATCGTGGTGAATACATGCTAGTGGAATTGCCAGAAAAAATCTTCATTTCTTTTTTCAATTGTCGAAAAATAAATAAAACAGTACATTCTAGCAAATAAAGAAAACACGGCAACTTGACAATGGTGGTTCAGACCGTTGCTTGACAACCGCAATCCTCAGAACACATCGCGTTCTTTATGTTATGATTTATTGTCCCACCATCTGCAAAGGGGGTCGATGGCTCTGTTGCCAGAGTTAAACTTTCATAAGATAATATTGATACAGAAACCTCGGTAATCGCTGGATGGAATTCGATGATGTGAAGAAAAATGCAAAGAAAACACCAAGTTCGCTTCAAATTGAGCCTCATTCATTTATATATGTTGCAACTAACTGAATCCTATTTTTAAAAGTTATATTTTTTTATTTTTTTTGTTATCTTCATGAAATATGTTATTTTTTTTTTCATTTAAATTTATTTTTCTATCGTTTCTTATTGTTTTGGGATAATTAAATATTTCGAAGTTTTTCAAGGACGTTATTGAGTTTTTCATAACTTCAAGAAAATAAAAATAATACACTAATGTGAAAATTCAACTATACAATAATATATTTATGTATTCTAATAGAGGTGCGGTAACAATGTTCTATTTTCCTTCAGCTTTTTGAATGCATAAAAGTAAAGAAAAAGAATTCCCTCCAAGAAAATTATGCAACCATAAATTTCATCTAGGAGCGAATAAATTCACCGATATTTCTACGGCTTTGCAGTACCAATAGTCAATTGAATTTTCAACTCAGTACTATCTCAATACATTTATACCATAATCCATTTCAACTGTTGGAAACCCAATTTTAGGAAAATGCAGGGTAGGTTCGTACAAAACATTTCGTTGAATATCTCAAAAACCGAATGAAATAAAAAAAAAATTTCAGCGGCACAAAGCAGCACAAATCTAGCACAATTTAGCACAACAAATTTTTTTTCGAAAATCAAAAAGTGCTGGGCCAACTTCACACTCACTGTTGCCAGGTATACTGGTTCTTCCTCCACCCTACTGATTTTTCTTATTTTCCCCCATATGAGAAGAAAACTCATGATTTTTCTGAAAATTTGATCAGCACAAGTTGGCACAAATAGAGTAAAATCATATGAAACAATTTTCGTCGAAAAAATGAAAGTGCTGGGCTAAATTTTTTTTAATTTCTTTATTTTTTGGGTGAATTAGCAGGATATTTGTGAAAATAACAACAGCACAACTTTGCCTGAGAGTAGCACAATTTTTTGAGCATGTTTTTTCTAAAAAAAACCAAAAGTGCTGGGATAACTTTTTTTTTATTTTCGTAGTTTGCAGGAAAACAGAAAGGATTTTCGTGAAAATATTTACGGCACAAAGCAGCACAAATGTAGCACAAATTTTTACATTCTTTTGTGAGAAAAAAAAACGAAAGTGCTGGGCTATCTTTTTTCTTAAATTTCGATTTTTCAGGAAATGAGAGGGACTTTCGAGAAAATTCGAACGGCACAATTCAGTACATGTGTAGCACAATTTTTATCAATCATTTAAATCCAATTTTTTGAAAAGTGCTGGGCTGGCTCATTTTTTCGGTTTTCGAAATATTTCGAAAACCACTTGGAATTAGAAAAAAAATTTTCAGCACAAACAGCACAAACCTAGCACAATTCAGCACAACAATTTTTTTTTCGAAAATCAAAAAGTGCTTGGCCAACTTCACACACATCGAAACATTCTCAATAGCAAAAGATGTGGGCTCAGCTTATGGCAAAGATAGGCAATATGAGTTCCCCAATCGAGGAATTCATCTATGTAAATACCTAAGAATTTATGGTTCTTTTCTAGTGCGATTTTCGTCCCGTCTATAGTTAGATTTTCTGGTAAATCAATTTTTGTCATCTTTGTTCGAAACAAAATAGAGGTTGTCTTTTCCATGTTCAGAAACAACCGGTTATTTAAAAACCATTGTGTCACTGAATTGAGTTGTTCAGATGCAATTCCCTTGATATTTTCAAGACCATTGCTCCATACCAAGATGTTTGTGTCATCTACATACTTCAGTAGCAGGTACAAAAACAGGCTCAGATCGTTTATGTAAATCAGAAAAAGCAAGGGGCCCAGAATACTGCCCTGTGGAACCCCTACCATCAAGTCAATGATCCGGGAATTGAAATTTCTACCTGATTTATTTATTGAAACGTATTGTTTTCTTCCAGTTAAATAGGTACGCAATCAAGAGTATGCTGGGCCCCTCACTCCATATGCATACAATATCTTTAGAAGTATGTCTATATCAATACAATCAAAAGCCTTTGATAGGTCTAAAAAAATTCCCAAAGACATTTCCTTTTTCGAGTTTTTCGAAAATTGTTCGGGTAAAATCAAAAATAGCTGTAGTTGTAGATTTATTTTTTAGTGACCCATGCTGGTTCGGGTTTATGATGTTGCAACTATTAAAAAACTCAAGTAATTTAGAAAGAATAATGATCTCAAATAGTTGTAGTAAACTTATCGGACGGTAATTTTCAAGTTTACGAGGATCACCTTTTTTGATCATGGCCAATTTCAGTTGCTCGGGAAAAACACCGTATTTCAACGAGTTATTTATAATGTAACATAAAACATCCTGAACATCCTCAATGCAAGTTTTTATTATAGATGTGGGGATACCGTCTTGCCCACTAGTTTTTTTATTCTTAAGTTTCAAACTATAGATTCTGAGATAGCCGATGCATATAACGATCATCTAACGTATACAATTCCTAGACTACTCGAAAAACTTCCACACACGCAATTTCAGTGCCCTCTTGATGAAAACCATTAATCGATATATTTTAAACCACTGACAACTAAGGAACTCATAAATTATATAATTTATAAATCGACTGATGGTTTTCATCAAGAGGGCACTGAAATTGCGTGTGTGGAAGTTTTTCGAGTAGTCTAGGAATTGTATATAATACGTTAGATGAACGTTATATGCATCGGCTATCTCAGAATCTACACCCTCGATTTGACAATCTACATTTTGACTTTTTCTTCCGGCTATTTCGTTACAAATGGACCACAAGCATCTAGATTTATTGTCACATTTTTCAATACGCTTTGCATAATACTTTTTCCTATCTAAACTTAAGGATTTATTATACATTGACTTGGTTTGCTTGTACACTGATCTATAATGTTCATTTGACTGTGATAGTGATAGATAATATTCTGGCTGATTTTTAAAACGTTTTCCATTGGGTGCCTTGACACTAAACTAGTCTTCATAGAATGGACATTACTAATATGGTCTTTAGATCATTGTTCCAATGGAAAACATAATATGTGTTAAAGTGAATGTGATCAAGCCTTACAGGAAAATATCGTTAGAATGTCAAGTTTGATTGATGAAATAAAAAGTACAATTTTACATATTATCGTGACATTTACTTTAACATTATGTACTCAGTGGAAAATGCTATTAATTATATTTCTGATGAATCGACTACATTTTACATTCCCTTTTTTGCGAGCTTGTTCCTGAGGAACAGCGTGTTACCGTTCCGCCTGAATGTCTGTACTTTTCGAACTTTGAGCCGAAAGTGGTCTCAATCGACTCGGTTGGGTAAATATTTGAATTTCGGGATTCCGCAGATATCGACCAGATTTTGGTGTCATTTTAGGAATTCATTCAGGCTTCCTGAACAACATTAGTTGAACCAGAAGGTGGCGGTCTGTCTTAGTTCAGAAAATATGGGCACCCGAAGTTCCAAAAATATTCCATCTTCACGCCGCGTTTTCAACTCAAAATTACTTCTTCAGTTCAGTCTATAAATCACCTTTGAATATTCACATAACGATTCGATTAGTTTCATCACAGGTATATTCGATAATTAATGTAAAAACATCGAAATTCTAGAGGTACCATATATCCACAAATTCGAAGGAAAGCCCGCCATTCTTCATGGTAAGTTTGAATGAAACTCCTGATCCGTCCTTCGGCGAGTGACATATCAAATGATAACGGGAATTATGGGAAACCATCGTACCATATTCGAAATCACACATCCGATCATTTCGAAATTGAATATTTTGAGGGAGAATAATGACGCGCAAACATTTGCGAGGAACGTGTCCCTAGGAAACTTTCAAAAAAATGTATATCTACGATGTAAGCTGGCAAATTTCTGTTTGTTCTGTGAGAAAGAATTGAGATATCCACATGTTTTAAGCGTCCGTGAAATGGCGAAATCGGTCGATTAATTTCGGAGTTATTGTCACTTGTACGTCATCTCATTGATTTTTCAAAATTAGCGAAATTACAAATCCGAAGAAAATCAAACTTATCATTTAGAATTAAGAAAGCGACGAACATATTTGTCCTAAATTTTGTGAGAGTCGTATAGTCAAAAGATTTTCGAAAAATCAAAATTCTGACTCGTACTGCTGGCCTGGATCTAAATAACATTTGCAACAATGTTCTATGACGTTTATATGTAGTTGTGTTAGTCTAAATAGATTTCTCTTGTAATCATAACACGAGTCAGATGCCGTGTCACGTTAATTGATAAAAGAAAAACGATCATTTGAATTCGAACATCTATACTCCGTTCACGAAAGTTTGAGCGCATAGTAGGCGATTGTTTATTTATCTTAAGTTGGCAGAATTTGATGTCATAACGTAAAATAAAGTCAACGTTGCCGAATGTACGCAGCCGCGTCCGACGAGCTTGCGAATTTTCAGAGAACTCTGTGCAATATTGACAACATTGCTTATCAATCTGACAAGAAAATAAACAACATAACCTAAAATTTTATGTACACAGTGGAATATGCCAAATTTCGATGGCCAACTGACGACTCAACCTTTCGTGAACGGACTATAGATTTCATTTCCTTAATTTGTGTTGTCCCTATCTTATCATTGGGAGTGGCTTAATTCAAGCAGTATGTTAGGCGATCGAAAGTCCTTGAACGAGGATTGCGGGCAATTTGACACATCAAATAATTCGATGTGAGTACTGTAGATTCCCTATCATACTGCTTGAATTAAATCACTTCTATCGATAAGAGAGGCAGTACTACATTCTTGCAATCAGTCATGTTTATTCTGTTAGTTAAGCAACACGTAAATCTCTCGAGTAAACATCATAAAAATTCTCTGTATGACGCATTGTATAGGTATCTGTTTCAGATTTTAATTTCCAAACCCGTATAAGAAGGTTATTGGTTGGAGAATAAGACCCGAAGTCGCCTCAATACTCGTGGATGTCCTATGGTCGATGATTTCGGTGTACCGAAATTAATGCAACAAAATTTAACCAGTGATTGCAGAGACGAAAGTTGTCCAGTGGCAAGCCATATCGTAATTATAGCCTCCGCATTTTCACCTGAAATGAAATTCTTTCTTCCATATCTCAGGCCTTATCAGACCCTTATATGAGTGCCCTATTACCTTTGGATTCAAGTTTTTTGGATAACAATTTTGAATTTTCGAAAAAAGTTGATATTTTCGAAAAAAGTTGATATTTTCAAGAACAAAATTCCATTGTCGAACTTTTTTGTCTCCTGCAATTTTTTCATCAAATGAAAGGATTTCGAGAAAAATCACGAAATGTGATCAGCGAATGAAAGACTGGTAGCACATACACAGATTTCAAAGTACTTATCGAATATTGCAACACTTTATCAACAAAATTATTGCTTTTATTTGTGAAAACAAATAAAATTCACTGGGACTCCTTATAAGCTCGAACTGAACCTCCGCTGAACGGGAAAATTTTTCCGAAAAAATCAGACTTAATGATAATTTCAATGAATACTTTGATGATAAGTATCTGAAACAATACTTATCATCAAAGTATTCAATGAAATTATCATCAAGTCTGATTTTTTCGGAAAAAATTTTCCCGTTCAGCGGAGGTTCAGTTCGAGCTTATAAGGAGTCCCAGTGAATTTCAATTATTCTGATACATTGAAATTCTGAAAAACTTCACATAAGTGTTCCTTACGTAAGTGAGGACAATGATGATGACCAAACTCAAATTAGTACCGTAATCAAATAGTTGGGAATATTTTGGATTTTATCGTTTGGCAAACTTATTCCATTGAAGTTCCAAACATTTTCACGAATCCTTCATCAACAGTATCGTTTATTATAAAATTTAACAAAAGAAATATTTGATTTAGTAGATGCTCGAAGTGGGAACCGTCTCGTTCAACGCATGCCCGTTAAAGTTTTCTCGTACTGAAAACGTCTGGTATTTGCCCTATTTCGTCGGCGGCGGCTAAGATTCTTTCTTGTAGCTGTTCAAGAGTTATTACTGTTTCGGCATAAACGAATTCCTTCATGGCTCCCCAGTAGTCCAGTCAAATAATACAAAATTTGGCCCAAATCTCGGAATTCGAGATACCCAGCTGAAAATTTGTAAATACTTTTATATTGACTACCTAACTGTTGTCTCAAAACCTACATATGGTAGGGTGTGAGCAACTATTAAATTTTGAGGTCAAAGGTCACAAAAATCGGTTTTTTGCGCTTTTTTTGGAAATATCTCATTTTCTATGGGTTTTTTCCTATTTTCAGTTATTATCAATATTGTAAAATACAAAATTATCTACAAATTTTGTCTGAAAAATATTTCGATAAGGTTGACCGTTTTTGAGATAGAGGGCGCAGAAGGCGCGGTCACAGCATCACTTCAGGTCAACCGGCGCCTCCGGTCGAAAACGCGCAATATACAGTTGATGAACTATCGCTAAATCAATTTTTATGAATACTTGTCAATGTTTATTGACTATTATGTTATATTTTATCATTTTTTTTTCTTAACCTATCCACTGTTTCTTCAGTATCAATTAATTTAACAACACTTACCTGCCCATGTAATTGGAGAATTGTTAATGAAAATATAGGAATTCTATTTGAATTTTAACCTTATTGATAGTAATAACTTCTTACATGATGAAAAAAAACAAATAAATGATGAATTAATCTTTTTGTTAAAAAATATCATTCAATTCATTTATTTTTATTGAAAGTAAAAAATGAAATCTTCTTCCTCTTCATCGTCGTTTTCTGGCTGCTGGTAAATTTCAAAATGGTCTTCATTATTGTCTTCAACGACATTTGACTCAAGTTCTTCCATTATTTCGGGGTCAAAGGTTCATTCTTCGTCAATGTCGCTCTGATATGGTAGAGCATTGAGACAAGCTTGCCCATTACATTATCCACAAGTTAAAGAGCATTGTAAGCCCGCTTTCCTGCATCTGCATCGAGAACCACAACTATTGCAGTTGCAGAAAATTGTATTCAGCAAATTTTCTGGAGCAGGTGGTAAAATTGTCATGATTGGCTCCAGAAAATCATTTCGCTTTGCCCAACCCCATACTTGGGGTTCCAAATCATGTCCTAACCAAGTTTGAACTTGATAATATACTCTTTTGAAATGTTGATGAGCAGCTGCACTTGTCGGTGGAATATTTGAAAGCTGCACAGGTTTATTAAGTTTTGTAAACTTGACGTAATGCATATTGCGAAGATGATCGAGTCTTTTCACCGATTTCGGAGCATTATAGACTGCCAATAAGGTTTGAGTTCCACTATCTAATAACTTCTGGGCCGAACAATTTTCTTCCTCAAATGCTGCAGCTAGTTCATCCAAATTTGTCAGTTTTTCAAAAACTTTTAAAAATGATTTTTTCCCTTTTTAAAAAGCGCAGAAGTTGTGTCACAGCCACTCAATGCGTGCAGAAATAAAATATGTTTTTGAAATGGGGATAATTATCAAAACTTTTAGTCGACATTGACGAAGATGGAACCTTTGCCCGAAATAATGGAAGAACTTGAGTCAAATGTCGTTGAAGACGATAATGAAGACCATTTTGAAATTTACCAGCAGCCAGAAGACGACGATGAAGAGGAAGAAGATGATTTAAATTATAAATTGTAGTTTTTGTACATTTCATTTCATTTTTTATTTTCAATAAAAATAAATGAATTGAATGATATTTTTTAACAAAAAGATTAATTCATTATTTATTTGTTTTTTTTTCATCATGTAAGAAGTTATTACTATCAATAAGGTTAAAATTCAAATATAATTCCTATATTTTCATTAACAAATCTCCAATTACATGGGCAGGTAAGTGTTGTTAAATTAATTGATACTGAAGAAACAGTGGATAGGTTAAGAAAAAAAATGAAAAAATATAACATAATAGTCAATAAAAATTGACAAATATTCATAATAATTGATTAAGCGATAGTTCATCAACTGTATATTGCGCGTTTTCGACCGTAGGCGCCGGTTGACCTGAAGTGATGCTGTGACCGCGCCTTCTGCGCCCTCTATCTCGAAAACCGTCAACCTTATCGAAATTTTTTCAAACAAAATTTGTAGATAATTTTGTATTCTACAATATTGATAATAACTAAAAGTAGGAAAAAACCCATAGGAAATGAGATATTTCCAAAAAAAAGCGCAAAAAACCGATTTTTGTGACCTTTGACCTCAAAATTTAATAGTTCCTCACACCCTACCATATGTAGGCTTTGAGACAATATTTAGAGAGTCAATATGAAAGTATTTACAGATTTTCAGCTGGGTATCTCGAATTCCGAGGTTAAATGTATTATTTGACTGGACTACAGAAGAAAAAGTCCATTTCGTTTAAGTCCGGAGATCCTGGGGGCCATTTTATGCTAGGGGAATTGCTTCCGATCCAACGTCCTGGGAAAATTTCCTTTAACCACTCAGTTTCGATCTGTGACCATTTAATTCGATTAAAAGAAACGATACCATACATATGAGTTTAATGTCAAGACTGAATCCATACAAGGCAAATAACCTGTATACAGTGTTGTTGGTCATGACTTGGCGATAATTTAAGGTCATCAAATATACCTAATATTATCGACAAAAACACCCAAACTTGGAAGTTTACCCCCTTAGTTTTGGAGTAGCCCCCATTTTAAATTTACTTTTTTATTTTCGTTGACCCTTCCAAATAATATCGATTTCTTTGGACGTAAAGGTCCTACAGATGTGAAAAAAATGTTTTTTGAAAGATGATACTACCACCTTTCATTGAAGTATAACAATATACAAACATTCAACTTGAAAACGCCATAAAAAATTCTTTTAAAAAGTTCATAGTAAAAATATGTACTGATTTTCTTAGTAAATTTGCAATAGTAGGTACAAGAATTAGCACATTGAAGTATATTTTTTTTCAATGATTTAACAAGCAAGAATATTGGCTACAAAACAGCACTCACATCATATCTGTAAGTTACATAATTTGGGAGTTATTGCTGCTCGAACATGATCACTACGAGAGCAAAAGACACAAGACAGGTCGTCATGAAGGCCACTGCCTGTCTACAGAGCAGGGGCGGCCATTTTGAGCAATTTTTAGGATTAATTTGTTTGATTGATCATTGAAATTTATCGAAAGTACAGTACTGATTTTTTTCATTTTATCAATTTTCATAAGGGTCATGTTCGAACAGCTTATAACAGCAATAACTCTCAAATTATGTAACTTACAGAAATGATGTGAGTGTTGTTTTGTAGCTTGTGTCCTTGCATGTTAAATCATTTAAAAAAATTATACTTCAATGTGCTAGTTCTTGTACTATTGCGGATTTACTGAGAAAATCAGTACTTTTTTCACTATGAACTTTTTTAAAGAATTTTTTTATTGCGTTTTCTAGTTGAATGTTTTTAAATTGTTATACTTCAATGAAAGGTGGTAGTATCATCTTTCAAAAAACATTTTTTTCACATCTGTAGGACCTTTATGTCCAAAGAAATCGATATTATTTGGAAGGGTTAACGAAAATAAAAAAGTAAATTTAAAATGGGGGCTACTCCAAAACTAAGGGGGTAAACTTCCAAGTTTGGGTGTTTTTGTCGATAATATTAGGTATATTTGATGACCTTAAATTATCGCTAAGTCATGACCAAACACACTGTATATCTATTCATACGATGCGCCGTAGTCATCTCCTGGAAGTGACGCGTCAGCAGTTCCCATGAGAAGATGCGAAGGTGCAAAGGTAGACAATTCCGAAAGGATTTGTAACTCCTCCATCCCCAGAGGAATTTTTACGGCGTGAAAAATGACTTCTGTTGTTGCTGCGAAAGCTCATCATCACGTACCTTGCTTTCTGTTGGCTTTTGTGTTACCAGACAATTCTTCAATTTCATGTAACATCAGAAATAAAAAGAAATTATTATTATTAAGATGTAGATACGGCTGATCAGGCTCCCATGATAATATAATTTGTTTCTTGATGATGAATGGATACTTCTTGTTTTTTCTTCAGGATGTGGATTTGGTCCAGTGGAATTTCTCTGAGTTGAATTTAGAATTTTTGAAATTTGTTGTATCGAAACCATCAGAAATTTTTGGCAGGAACATTGGTTGGCTCTTGAGGACTTCTTTGTTATTGAGAAATCTACCACAATTTACCTGAATGTTGCCAACATTTGAGAAAATGGCAATGTATTTACTATTGTCGATCCTCTGGATGAAATTTTCGTTGGTTGATACTGGGTATCTGCGCTCAAAGATCTTAAAAATGCCAAAGTAATAAAATTGTAGGTACCTGTTATGTTATTATTTTGAATGGTCACATCAGGTATATTTACAGTAGGTATAATACTAATGGAACCATAAACATCCATTTATACACAGTAGTACCTAAATGAGTGTAAATATGATTCGAAAGCTTTCGATTATCGCTTCTGTCAAATGTTCACCTATTTATGATACATTTCTGTCCCTTCGTAGTCCCGATAATGGGACAGTAGTTTACCTACAACGGCAGAAATGGAGGAAATACCTACACCTGTAATTCCAGGACAGTACCAACTTTATTAGGTACAAACTTTTTACATTTTTATTGCAGGGACTGAAATTTCCTGAATCTGTTCATTTTATTATCAGAACGTGAACCTTAAATTTGAATTGGTTCATAAATGACCGTTTTAAGGAAAGGGAAAAAAGTGGTAGGATCCAAGTTCATTTCGAATATTCAAAATTCAAATATTTCATTCGCAATTTTTTTCTTTCGAGCAAACATCGTTATTGTTACTTGTTCAGATTGGTTATTTTAAAGTTGGTGTTAGAATTCCGTGTTTATACGAAGATAAATATATATTAGCAGAAATGGATAGAAGTATCGTGTGGAACCTGTTCGAAAAAATACAGGACGGGACGGGAAAGACAATACAAGTGAAATGTAATATTTGCAGAAAAATTCTGAAATATTTCGGAAATACAAGCAATTTGGCAGCTTATGCAAAACGTGTTCACCCGTTGAGTTTTTTGAAGGAAAACACTAGTAATGGAAACCAGCAACAAAGAAGTATGGAATCAACTCCATTGTCTGAAGTTCAACAGGTAAAACATTCATTAATAAAATTTAATACCTAAAACTATAGCCGCACTTAAACTTTATTTCTTATAATTTGCTCTTTGAAATTTTGCTTCTATACATTGATTCATTAATTCTCCAAATATAATTACGATAGTCTCTCAATTTTATCTGTAGGTATATATAATCAAATTTTTATTGGAAATTGATTGTCTAAATAGTCATTTATCATACTCATAAAAAAAATAGTATACTTAATTAAACGGGTGGTAACCCCACTTATCAAAAACGAATTTAAATTGGAAACATCAGAATATGGGGTGGTTCCGAGGGAGACCGTCAGGTTTCGGGAGAATATGAAAGTATAGTCGAATAAAAATAAAATGGTTTGTAGTGGCAGGTCTTCTGCTCAGAGCAGTAAAATTTTTTTTTACTAACTAGTGAAGCTGTTGAGTAATAATTATTTCCATAAATTTTGGTTCTTGTATTCAACGTTTCTCTCAAAATTCGCCAGCTGTTGAACGTAGAACAGAGGAAGTAGGTGATAATTAGGTAGGTGTGATGGTAGAATAATATTTCAATGTATGTCCCATCATCAAGAATTTCACAACAACTAGTATAGCTATAATATTCAACGACACACCTAAATAATGACTCACTATGGTCTTGATTTATAAACAAAGCTATGGTAAAGTTTGAAGCGTATAGCGAAGTTTTCTCAATTCGCAGAATTAATATGGAATCATCTCAACAAGCACCCTGAGTTTTTTCTAATTATTGAACGTACTAACTCATATTGTTATACACTGAAATCATAAAAATTTAAAAAGTCACATCAAAATTATTGATAAAGGTATAATCGTTCGATTCGGACAAATCACTCTATAGAGGCTACAAATCTTATAACAAACATTGACGGTCTCCTGCAGAATCACCTTGTTTAATATAATTTGAAACATAGAATCCATAAATCATATTTCAATTATACTTCTTTTGTTCTCAGCAAGTGGACACGAACAGAACCACCGTCACTGCAGAGCGTGATAATTCGCAGGTGCCTAAACCTCACTCCCAACCTAAACAATTGGTGTTGGCTACAAAAAGTCTGGGGATTACTCAGAAACAAAAAAAAACTCATCGATGATAGTCTCATGAGAATGATTACAGTAGATTACCAGCCCCTTTCAATAGTCGAAGATTCTGGCTTCCGCCAGTATACAAGAAATCTCAACCCCTCATATGATATTCCAAGCAGGAAACACCTGTCAACTAAAATGCTTCCGGAATTATACCAGGAAAAAAGAACAATTTTGATGGAAATGATGTCAGGGGTCCCTCACGTAGCTGTTACCACGGATATTTGGACATCTGACAGTACTAAGAGCTACATTTCAGTAACTGCCCATTTCATTTATGAATCTGCTTTAAGAAATTATAATTTAGCCACGAGAATTATAGAGGGTTCGCATAGTGGCGAAAATTTAGCAGAAATCCTTAGAGGAATTTTCACCGACTAGGGTATTCATTCGAAAATAATAACTGTGGTATCGGATAACGGCCCCAATATCAAAAACGCGATAAATGAACACCTGAAACTGAGGCATCATCCCTGTATTGCTCATACATTGAACCTCTGCGTTATTAAATCGCTAGAGGAAAATAGGGAAATTAATATCATTCTGATGAAATGTCGGAAAATAGTGGGACATTTCAAACGCCAGTGACAACTTACGTGAGGTCCAAACAAGAATGGGTTTTCCGTTATTAAAAGTCAAAAAGGATGTTTCCACACGTTGGAATTCGGTTCTCTTCATGGTAAAGAGGCTCCATGAAATTAAAGAGGCGTTGTGCATAGTCTTGCTGAGTTTGCCAAATGCACCCGAATGTTTAAGTGCCAACGATTGGTCAATTTTGGGGGAATGCATTAAGATTTTACAGCCTTTCGAAACTATCACCACGGTGATGTCGGGTGAAAAGTATGTAACCCTATCTATGGTTCCACCCCTAATAAGAGGTTTGCAAATGACCTTGAGAAATATAAATGCTTCCACACCCTGCACACAGCAACTCAAGAAATCTTTGATCGAGGTGATCAGCCGGCGCCTCGGAAATTTGGAGCAGGGCAGGACAGTTGCAAAAGCATGTTTCCTCGATCCACGGTTTAAAAAGATAGGCTTTGGAATGGACGCTAATGCTGAGAATGCAGAGTCGTGGATAATGGAAGAGTTGACTTCCTTGCTGAGCAGGCTGAGAAATTGCAATAATCCATCTCAAGACCAATGCAGCCGATTGGAGGTACATAATTCGGAGTCAGAATCAGATGTGGACCTAATTTGGCAATTTTATGACCAAAAGGCTGCTGCAGTCCAGGTCACCAGCACGCCTTCAAGTGACGGAATAATTACCATGAGGCAATATCTGCAGCTGCAAATTTTAAACCGAAAATGTGATCCAATTGTATATTGGGAGGAATACAAACATACATTTCCCCAACTTTATAATATGGCTTACAAATACTTATGTATTCCTGCCACATCCGTCCCCTCAGAAAGGGTATTTTCCAAAGCAGGACAGATAACGAATGCAAAAAGAAATAGATTGCACCCGGACAATCTAGATAAAATAATTTTTCTAGATTCTTTCCAAAGGTAATAGAAATATACTATTTTATAGTATATTTTTATAAAATCATGTGAAGTTTCCGGGTTTATATTTTATGTATATATGTATATTTATATTTATTTTTTGTATATTTTTTTTTGGTTATGTTCATTTATAATTTTATTATAATTCTCACTGTAGTAGTTTTTTTTTTGTGTATATATTCAGCTCAATGCCTTATTATCAATAAAATTATTACCGATAATACTGTTTTCTTCATTTCATTAATCTCATAAGAACTTATATGCTTGAAACCATTAAATGAATTTTCAAGAAAGTTCAATTTTAAAAACCTCCGTAAGAAATAGCACACAAAGGCAGAAACATTGGGCCATATTGATATATAGTATATAATATTTCTGCTAGATGCTACCCCAAACCCAACGCAAAACGAATGATTCAAGAATTTTCCTATGACATCTCTAATTTAAATTTTTTCATATTGTTTCGCTTTAATAAAAGGTGATACTACCATCTTTCAAAAAACATTTTTTTCAAATCTGCAGGACCTTTATGTCCAAAGAAATCGATATTATTCAGAAGGGTCAACTAAAATAAAAAAGTAAATTCGAAATGGGGGCCACTCCAAAACTGAGGGGGTAAACTCCCCAATATGGGTGTTTTGTCGATAAAATTAGGTATATTTGATGTCCTTAAATTATCGATAAGTCATGACCAAGCACACTCTATAAGTGTTCCTTATACTATCATATAACATAGCATTTTATATTTCTGGAGACACCACTGTAAACAAAGGATATTTCCTGATACGGATCGAATAGATTCCAAGCAGGTTAACTTTCATATAAAATAACAGAGAATATTGAGCCTAACGGGAATGTTTCCGAAACCCCAAAACGAATAAAATTTCGAATTCAAAACGAATGCTTCATTCGAAATTTGGACAGAATGAATTTCAATAGAGTTCAATTTCAAAAACCTCCATAAGAAATAGCACGCAAGGGCAGAGATATTGAGCCTTAACGATATATAGTATATAATATTTCTGCTAGATGCTATCCCAAACCGAACGCAAAACGAATGATTCATTCGAAATTTTCAACGAATGAATTCCAATAGAGTTCAATATCAAAACCTCCATAAGAAATAGCATGCAAACGCAGAAATAGTGGGCCTTATTGATTTATAGTATCTAATATTACTGCTAGTTGTCACCCCAAACCGAATGCAAAACGAATTATTCATTCGAAATTCAGACCGAATGAATTCCAATAGAGTTCAATTTCAAATACCTCCATAAGAAATAGCATGCAAAGGCAGAGAAATTGATCCTTAATAGTTATTTAATAAACTAGGTTATTAAAGACAGCGATTAATGGTCAAGATAATTTAAAGCGTGAGCGGAGCGAACGCTTTAATAGTTCGAGACCATTAGTCGCTCGATTAATAACCGAGTTATTACAAGATTTTTCCGACGATCTCAATATGATATGTGTATGAATTCTTGATTGAAATACATTTTCATTCTGCACAAGACATACATTTATAATGAAATTTCTATGTATCTATGTTCCAGTAGAGTTTTGACATTTCTCGTAGAGTTTCTGAATACTTTGTGAACGGTGGCCATGAGGATTGCACATTAAAATAGCCAAAAAATTGTTCATTAAAATAAGTCATTAATGATCAATTTCGTACACATTGAAATCACCTTTTATTTCAAGGTCGGCGGAAATGGTATATAGTGTCTGATATTTCTGCTAGATGCCACCCCAAACCGAATGAAAAACGAATGATTCATTCGAAATTTAGACCGAATGAATTCCAAAAGAGCTCAATTTCAAAAACCTCCTTAGGAAATAGCACGTAATGACATAGATATTGAGCCTTACGGACATAGTAACTACAATTTCAGGTAGATGCCGCCGAAACCGGATGCAAACGAATGATTCATTCGAAATTCAGACCGAATGAATTCCAATAGAGCTCAATTTCGAAAACCTCCCTAAGAAATAGCACGCAATGACATAGATATTGAGCCTTACGGACATAGTAACTACAACTTCAGGTAGATGCCGCCCGAAACCGAATGCAAAACGAATCATTCATTCGAAATTTGGACCGAATGAATGGCAATAGAGTTCATTTTCCTAAAAAAAGCACGCAAAGGCTGAGATATTGAACCTTAACGACATAGTTCCTGATTTTTATTGTAGGTGTCGCCTCAAACCGAATGCAAAATTATTCGAATGATCATTCGATTCTCAAATTCATTCGGTTTTCGATTTTTGAAAGAATTCGGTTTTGCCCATCACTAAGCTGTATATTCTACTTCTCGTTTCAGCTACACGACCTGCCCGCTCAGTCGGATGGGTCCCCCACCTGTTTTCTTCTTCGAGTGAATGGTGAAATTTGTGGTTTTCGATTTGCTTGAGCTGAGCCCCATCCATCTGCATCAATCCTCGCTTACTTTGAGTCTTCTCTTAGGATTTCGCATAGAGACACCTCAAATTTTCGCCTGACTATCGGGACAATGTTATCAGCACATCCGATGCATTCGAAGCCCGGATTCGTCAGCTTAGTAAGTACCAACAAATAAGCAGAGATATCACTCCTCTGAGGAGTAGGTACCATGATCGTTTTGACTTTGATGGTCCCATCGCCCACCGTTATCTCAGAAGTTTTAGTGGTGAAAGTATCTCGTTCAGCCATTTGGTGACGTTCATTCGAGAGCTTTCTTGGCCAACACATGTATTGTATTGTAGGAAAGCTTCCGAGACGCTAAGGCATCCCGCAAAATCATGAAGAGCTAATACTCCGTTTTTTCCCTCCAAATAAAAATAACTAAATAAGTGGGTCGATATTAGTCCTTGCTGTTATCAAATAAATTTAAGAAAAGAATCGAAAATTACATTTATTGTCCGCTGCCAATACGAGGTTTTCAAATTCGAAAGTTTTCCACATAATTGTAGAAATATTAACTGGAAGGATAGGTACTCTGAGTTAAAATCATGAATAGATTCAGTTTCATTTAATTCCTTCCGACCACAAGGCAACACAATAATAAAAATCAAATTTAAAACTTCACATTATAGCGATTACGGATATCATATAACCGTAACATAATTAACAATAAATAGAAATAACAATTCTTGTGAAACTTTGAACTAATAGGAATAATTAGAAAAATTTAGGGACTAGCAAGTGCCCTAAAATTAATCTGAAACAATCGGAAATATCCAATAACAATTCGTAGTGTATTGAAAATTTAAGATGAACCTCAATATACATCAGAAAACTACATACCACAAATATTTCATTGTAAATTATTCCTTATTGAAGAATCTAAAAATTGAGTAATGAACTGCTGACCTTAACTACAAATAAATTTTATTGTGAATATAAAAACAGTTTTTGAGGTTGCGATACTATATACATTGATTTCTTCATGTAAATGCCTAACCATGATTTCTCAACTCGTTGAGTTTCTGACAATTAGGAAGTTGCATGTTCTGAGCACTTTGGAACATTTCCTATTGCCGAAGCTTCTTGCTTTCCAAATCATTGAATCGCCTGAAAAATTTTAGGTTATTGGCTTTCTTAAATAGAGTTTGCATGAAAAAATGGGCACAGAGAGTCAGGCACATGGAAAAAACACAATTTCATAAAAAATGCATACATATGTGTATTGTAGACCCAGTCAACAAACAGACGTCGCATAGATATCCCAGCGATATATTTTCGGGAGATTGTGAGTTCTTTTGTGATGTCCTTGCGAGGTATCAGGGAGCTCTATACAGGGTGAGTCTTTGACTTGTACATATATTTTAACCGTATATTCCTGGGTCGAAAGAAACACTTTTTCCTCTACCATTTTTCCGATTCGGCCTAAATAAGAAGATATAGCCCTTTTTTGTTTTCAGAATGAGCTATGCCGCCACTGGTAAACTAACCACTGAATTTTTGCAAGTACGAGATATAGCATTCAAACCCTTGAAATAAGCTATTGTATCAAAGAAACGAGTAGATATACCATTCGAAATTTTCAAATAAGCTGCTGTATTAAAGAAAGAATATGAACTCACTTTTTCAATACCTACCAGTTGTATATTTTCTAATGCAATTATTGATTCATCCAAAATTTTGCATTTCACGTTCATAAACACCAGTTGGGGCGATTGAATTTCAAGGGGTGTCCGCATATTTATGTTCTGTGGTCCGCATGGTGAAAGTCACAGACGTAACCCTAGATTCTTTGACATCGGTGTTCTGTGGTTAGTTTGTTTTTCAAAATCATACCACTTCTTGAATAATAACTTATTATGGTCATTTTAGTAGTAATAAATATGATGGTAGGTAAATAAATGAGAAATGAACGTTCGTATTCTAACGTAATGTAAATTTGGATCAACGTTATTATGTCAAAGCTCAACGAAACAAAATTGCAATAGGTACTTCGAAAGTGGTGTGGAAATTTGCTTGAATAGATAAGGATTTACACTGAAGAAGTATAGAGGTGAGCTTATTCATTGTAACCCATTTTTAAAGAAAATCCGCTAGTTCTCTTACCATTCATCATTCCAGATAACAAATTCTCGAATTATTCTTGAAATTTATCAAAGTGACCACATAGAGAAAATTGAATTCTGTGAATATTTTCGACAGAGTTGCATTCAGCCGAAGTACCCAATTTTTCGAATTTCTAAGATTTTCTTTTAACATCGAAGTACTCGGAATTTTGTAGTCGGGAAAGATTAATCATATTCATGAAAAACTATGTTTCAAAAATCATTTCATTTGAAGGAATCGTTTGCGAGATATTACTGAAAATGTATGCTTTTATGGATTTCAACAGCCTGTATCTTTTTAACCAAGCCGAATCGGAAAAAATGGTAGAGGAAAAAAGTGTTTCTTTTGACCTCAGGAATCTACGGTTAAAATATATGTACAAGTCAAAGACTCACCCTGTATATCCTCCAAGGGACAGCGCACATTTTGTATGAGAATTGGCTCCCGGTGGATTTGGCTGAAAATTTGATATGATGTTCTACTAATCCTTCTGATTTCTGATCAAATGTCTCTACAGTCACGAAACTGAAAAATGCATACTTCTAGGAGTTTTAGCGATTTTTTGTATCCATTATGGCTTACGTATTACCGTTCACACAGAAATGTTTGAGAATATTTCGTGATTATTGAAAGCAGATTCTGTCAATTCGAAATATTTTCAAACATTTCTGTGTGAACGGTAATACGTAAGCCCTAATGGATACAAAAAATCGCTAAAAACTCCTAGAAGTATGCATTTTTCAGCTTCGTGACTGTTTAGACATTTGATCTGAAGGATTAGTAGAACATCATATCAAATTTTCAGCCAAATCCACCGGGAGCCAATTCCCATAATACGTAAGCCATAATGGATACAAAAAATCGCTAAAAACTCCTAGAAGTATGCATTTTTCAGCTTCGTGACTGTGGAGACATTTGATCAGAAGGATTAGTAGAACATCATATCAAATTTTCAGCCAAATCCACCGGGAGCCAATTCCCATACAAAATGTGCGGGGTCCTTTCCGCCTCAGGGATATTTTCCAGAGAACTCTCAAAGATATCCCTTGTGGAAATTTTCAAACTGCTCACCTTGTATTATTATTTTGATAATTCACAGTATCCATAAAATGTATTGAACCATCCGTTCAAATAGATATTGTTTTCTCCGAAATTCGCTATAGGTAATTTCAAGTAAATATTTTTTTTTCAAACTGGTATAAATTAATCTGTTTTCTTACGAAATTTCATTGATCTCCACTTTCGGAGTTTAATTGTTTTTCGTTAGAATTTTTTGGTTTCTTTTCCTGTGATATAGAATTTCCATATCGAATACTCGATTTCCAGAAAAAACTTTGTAAAATATTTATTTTCTTTAAATTGTAAGTGAATGTGTTGCAAAAATATATAAACTGAATAGAGAATATCGAAATGAATCATGATAGCATTGAGTATATTCTAGCACAATAATAAATATGATAATGATATATCAATTCTCAAGAACCTTTACTTACTACAGGCTCTCGAATCGAAACATTTAACTTATGGAGGTTTAATCGGAGGATTTCTTTATTTGGTAGATCCTGCAATTTTCACGAATAAAGAGCTCACGATGGGATATCTTTGAGATCTCTAGAAGAAGTCGCAATGCGAATATCTTATTCTTATCCTGTTGCGATCTCTATAAGAAGATGCGAATATCTTATTTTGGTAATAGTTGTGACTTTTATGGGATGTCGCAATAGGAGTTCGCATAGATGTCCGATTGTAGCCTCTCGGCGATCTCGCCGGGGAGTCGTAATGCGAATATCTTATTCTGGTTATATTTCTGACATCTATAGGATGTCGCAATAGGAGTTCGCAAGGATGTCGGATTGTAACCTCTCGCCGATATCGCCGGGATGTCTGTGTTAACTGGGGAAAGCTTCCGAGACGCTAAGGCATCTCGCAAAATCATGAAGAGCTAATACACGTTTTTTTTATAACACGAGCCAAAGCTCCGGCCAATGCTCTTCAATGTTCTTGCAATTGGTTATTGGGATTGTTGGCGAAGGTTTCTTATCAACTCCGTTTTTTCCCTCCAAATAAAAATAACAAAATAAGTGGGTCGATATTAGTCCTTGCTGCTCCAAAACAAATTTAACAAAAGAATTGAAAATTACATTTATTGTCCGCTGCCAATACGAGATTTTCAAATTCGAAAGCTTTTACACATAATTATCACTTGAAAAAAATCTTATTCTAGAAATATCAACTAGAAGGATAGGTACTCTAAGTGAAAATCATGAATAGATCCAATTTCATTTAATTCCTTCCAACCACAAGGCAACACAATAATAACAATCAAATTTAAAACTTCACATTATAGCGATTACGGACTTCATATAATGTAACATAATTAACAATAAATAGAAATAAAAGTTTCCAAACAATTCTTGTGAAACTTTGAACTTATAGGAATAATTAGGAAACTTTAGTGACTAGCAAGTGCCCTAAAATTAATCTGAAACAATCGGAAATATCCAATAACAATTCGTAGTGTATTGAAAATTTAAAATGAACCTCAATATACATCAGAAAACTACATACCACAAATATTTCATTGTAAATTATTCCCTATTGAATAATCTAAAAATTGAATAATGAACTGCTGACCTAAACTACAAATAAATTTTATTGTGAATATAAAAACAGTTTTTGAGGTTGCGATACTATTGTATACATTGATTTCTTCATGTAAATGCCTAACCATGATTTCTCAACTCGTTGAGTTTCTGACAATTAGGAAGTGGCATGTTCTGAGCAGTTTGAAACAATTCCCTATTGCCGAAGCTTCTTGCTTTCCAAATCATTGAATCGCCTGGAAAATAGTTTAGGTTATTGCTTTCTTAAATAGAGTTTGCATGAAAAAATGGGTAATTTAGGCACAGAGGCACATGGAAAAAACACAATTTCATAAAAAAATGCATACACATGTGTTGTATTGTGGACCCAGTCAACAAAAAGACGTCGCATAGATATCCCAGGGATATCTTTTCGGAAGATTGTGAGTACTTTTGTGATGTCCTTGCGAGGTATCAGGGAGCTCTATATCTCCTCCAAATTTCCGCCTCAGGGATATTACCAGAGAACTCTCAAAGATATCCCTTGTGGAAGTTTTCAAACTGCTCACATTGTGGAGATCAACGGGATATTCGCATAAACCCCCCCATTGCGACAAGTATGAGAGCTTCCCAACAACCTCCGCATTGTGAGCTTTTTGAGAATATCCCATAAACCTCCCATTGCGAGCTTTTTGAGAATATCTCAGGGACCTACCATTGTGAACATCCGTTCAAATAGATATTGTATTTTTCGAAAATCGCTATAATTTCAAGTAAATAATTTGTTTTTTTAAACTGGTCTAAATTAATCTGTTTTCTTACGAAATGTCATTGATCTCCACTAGTTTAATTGTTTTTCGTTAGAAATCTAGTTGCCAGAAAAGTTCAGATAGATCTCTATGTGAGTGAGAGGACTTTCTTGGTCCAGCTCGTCGAGTGAGAGAGAAGTGACCTAGCTTGCCTTTGACCATTGGTCGTACGCCAGGACATAAGCTTCCTCTTTTGTTCCCAGTCCTTAATAGCCATTGCCTGATGGCTGGCCAGGAAGCCGCAAAACGGTTCTGGTCCAGTGCTCTCATTTTAAATAAATACATACGCATCGCATAAATTCTACTGCGTAACTGAACACACAGAACATACACATTACACTGTTACACTGAAGAAGAAATAAAAAACAGGCCACAGGGCCTCATGACGTCACTATGCATTCCATAGAACTCCAGATGTTGAATCTAGCGAACGGCGAACAACGAATAGACCTTACACCCCGATTACACTCAGCTCACTTCCACGGCATGAAGCAGGGAATTAAGCAGGGAAGTGGGCAGCGGCTGAATGTAATCACTACACTTCCCTGCTGCCTCACATTGCCACTCGTGTTGCTCTACGCTCCCCGAATTGGCGGTCTTTCGTACGGAAGTCAAAGGAACCGGCAGCGTGGACAGCTGTAAGTTATTAAATTTAACTAGGTTGTTGTGGAATTTCTTTGTTCGTCGTTGCCGACACTTGGTCGCGAGGGAAATGTTGCGGCTGAGTGTAACACCCCGATTACACTCAGCTCACTTCCACGGCATGGAGCAGGGAATTGAGCAGGGAAGTGGGCAGCGGCTGAATGTAATCACTACACTTCCCTGCTGCCTCACATTGCCACTCGTGTTGCTCTACGCTCCCTGAATTGGCGGTCTTTCGTACGGAAGTCAAAGGAACAGCAGCGTGGACAGCTGTAAGTGATTAAATTTAACTAGGTTGCTGTGGAATTTCTTTGTCCGTCGTTGCCGATACTTGGTCACGAGGGAATGTTGCGGCTGAGTGTAAATGCTCATGCTTTAGATATTGCTGCAGAAGTATTTCGGGAATTATTGCCGACAACGCGAGTGGCCATGAGGAGGGCTGAGTGTAATTGAGGTTTAAATGCTCACTGCTTTAGATATTGCTGCAGAAGTATTCGGAATTATTGCCGCAAACGCGAGTGGCAGTGAGGAGGGCTGAGTGTAATTGAGGCTTTAGGCTTCAATGAAGTTTTAAGAATAACTCCTTTGGAATGGAAATATAGTAGATAGTTTGTTTAATATTATTAATTGATTTTTCACATACTGTATCTTCATATTATGCACGTGTAACGATGAGGGGCGACTCAATTTTTGCACACAGATGACCCTTCATGTATTTACCTATCTATATAAAATAAAGTACCTTCTTGAGTGATAAAATACGATAAGAGTATTCTTCATTTTTCAAGATGTGGTCCTCATTTTCTTCCATCTTAATACCAAATTTCAAATCTATTGGAATATTTACTCTCGGTGATATCGCCGGGATGTCTATGTTAACTGGGGAAAGCTTCCGAGACGCTAAGGCATCTCGCAAAATCATGAAGAACTAATACCTACACGTTATTTTATAACACGCGCACAAAGCTCCGGCCAATTCTCTTCAATGTTCTTTCAGTTGGTTATTGGGATTGTTGGCGAAGGTTTCTTATCAACTCCGTTTCTTCCAAATAAAAATAATAAAATAAGTGGGTCGATATTAGTCCTTGCTGTTCCCAAACAAATTTAACAAAATGATTGAAAATTACATTTATTGTCCGCTGCCAATACGAGGGTTCAAATTCGAAAGCTTTTCCACATAATCATCAGTTGCAAAAAACTGATTCTAGAAATATTAACTAGAAGGATAGGTACTCTGAGTTAAAATCATGAATAGATTCAGTTTCATTTATTCCTTAAGATCACAAGCCAACACAATAAAAACAATCAAATTTAAAACTTCACATATAGCAATTACGGACATCATATAATCGTAACATAATAAACAATGAATAGAAATAAAGGTTTCCAAACAACTCTTGTGAAACATTGAACTTATAGGAATAATTAGGAAACTTTAGTGACTAGCAAGTACCCTAAGGGCCGTATTCATAGTCATCCCTCAAGGTGAGGGTGAGTGTGATTGACAGATTGAACTTGAATTGTTGTAGCCGTTTCGTAAATACTCAGTGAGTGGAGCGCGATTTTTGCCGCCTCAACTGAGGGAAGGCGCTAGCACCCATGAAACGAGTATACTTTATGAAACGGCTTCAGTTGCGCAAGGGCGATCTGACACTCACACTCACCCTCACCTGAGGGATGACTATGTTACATATATGTATTATGGTTGGTAACTGTGTAGCCTAATATGTATATGTTGGTAGGATTGATTTTGACAGATATAGGAAATGGTTGATTGGATTGTTACATACACGTTACATACACGAAGATTGTTAAAGGATTTAGTAATAAATTATCTAAAATACATACACTACATCGTAATTAGTTTATTCCGGACCCAATATAATTACAAAAATACTACAGTGGCGACGAGATCAAGGAAATAAACTAAAATGGATGGTTTACAAATACCTCACTTCAACTGTAACGAGGAAATGGCGTCGTTAGGCGTAAAATGGAAAAAGTGGAGAAGGAGTTTCGAGATATTTATCAGTGCAAAAGGTATTACAGACGATATTAGGAAAAAAACCTACTCTTGCATTGTGCTGGGCCAGAAGTACAAGACATATATTTCACATTACCGGCTTCCGAAGACACTACTTCGAAAACCAATACGATGTAGCAATGATCGCTCTGGACAGTTACTTTAGTCCAAAAACTAATACAGTCTACGAAAGATACATATTTCGCAGTATTAAACAAGTACAGGGTGAGTCCATGGAGCAATTCATCACAAAATTGAAGGAACAAGGAAAAAACTGCAATTACATCGATTTAGACGATCAAATTAGAGACCAGGTAATCGAGAAGTGTTCATCATCCGAACTGAGAAGGAAATTTCTGGAAAAGGGTGAAATCAAGTTGGACGAAGTTCGAGAAATTGCCAAGGCATTCGAAGCCACAGAACTGCAGATGAACGCTATGAATGGGAATGCAGAAGTCAATAAGGTTGTCTTTAGAAAGAACAAAAGCAACACAAATGGAATACAGAAGAAATCACAAACTGATGGGTCTTCTACAAGGAGGAGAAGATGTTACCGTTGTGGAGATACAGATCATCTGGCAAATACATGCAAATTCGTAAATTCATTCTGTCATTTTTGTAAAAACAAAGGACATTTGCAAAAAGTTTGTTTCAAATTTAAGAAATCTAACGAATGTAATGAAGTTTCAGATTCAAACCAGGATAATGTTGGAGGTTCGGAGGATCCGAGAGAGGATATTTGCGAATTATATCAGGTTGCTACAAACGATAGTTCTTCCCTACGTAAGAAATTTTACTGCACAATAAAAGTTGAAGGTAGGAGAATTAAATTTGAATTAGACAGCGGAGCAGCTGTTTCTATAATGAGCAAGGTTGATTTCGATGTACACTTTCCTTACCTTACACTTAAACCTTGTGATATTACATTAGTTACTTATGGAGGAAGTAGTTTAATCGTGCTAGGTTACACTGAAGTTCAGGTTACATATAAAAACAAACTACATTTATTGAAATTATACATAGTAAAGACAAATAGTAACCCGTTATTCGGTAGAGAATGGCTTAGGAAATTAGAGTTGAATCTTGCGAATTTTTTTAACATAAATTCGGTTACTTACAATGATAGCAATAATTCAGATTCCAATTTAGAAAAGTTATTAAATGAATATAGTCCGATATTTCAAAATAGAGTTGGAAAAATTAGAAATATTACTGCACGTCTAAGACTAAAAGAGGGAGTTACCCCAAAATTTGCAAAAAGTAGATCGGTACCCTTTTCTTTACAGGAAAAAGTAAATGAGGAATTAGATTCTTTGATTGATCAGGGGATTTTAGAGCCTGTAGGTAGTAGTGAATGGGCAAGTGCAATTGTACCGGTAGTCAAATCCAATGGGAATATAAGATTTGTGGGGATTACAAACCTACCCTCAACCCAAATTTAGTAGTTGATGATTATCCTTTGCCTACTATAGACGAATTATTTACAAATATGGCAGGAGGAGAAAATTTTTCCAAAATTGATATTACTCAAGCATACTTACATTTAGAAATTCACCCTGATGATAGAGAATTGCTTACTCTGAATACAAAAAGAGGCCTTTTAAAGCCTACTCGTTTAATGTATGGGGTTGCGTCAGCACCTGCCATTTGGCAGAAAACTATAGAAACCATTTTGAAAGGCATCGATGGGGTAGCAATATTCTTTGATGACTTCAGGGTTACTGCCCCAGATGATAAATCACATTTAGACAGATTAAAAGAAATATTTAAAAGATTTGATGAATACAATATACGCATAAATTTCGATAAAAGCGTTTTTATGGTTGACAAGATTGAGTATTGCGGTTATACTATAACTAAATTAGGTATAGAAAAGTCTAGAAAGAAAGTTGAAGCCATACAGAACATTAACAGACCAACGGATAAAGACGAATTACGTTCGTTCTTAGGCTTAGTGAATTATTATGGTCGATTTTTTAAAAATTTGAGTTCAGTGACATTTCCATTGAATCAGTTATTACATAAGGAAACACCTTGGAAGTGGAGTAAAGAATGCGAAAATTCTTTCAAGCATATTAAAAATGAAATGAATTCAGATACGGTTTTGACTCATTACAACCCGAAATTGCCCTTGGTTCTCGCTACAGATAGTAGTTCTTTTGGTGTAGGAGCCGTGTTATCTCACATAATGCATGACGGAAGTGAACGACCCATTCAATTTGTTTCACAGACTTTAACAGATACCCAAAAGAAATATTCACAAATAGATAAAGAAGCGTATGCAATTATTTTCGGGGTTAAACGTTTTTACCAGTATTTATATGGCACCAAGTTCACTTTAATTACTGACTGTAGCGCTTTAGTCCAAATATTTAATCCAGGTAAAAACCTTCCCATATATTCTGCTGCACGAATGCAACATTATGCAATTTATTTGCAAGCATTTAATTACACAATTAAGTACAAAAACACAAAAGCTCACGCTAATGCCGACGCTATGTCCAGATTATTAAACAAATCGGTTTCTAATAAGACTACTGTTGAAGAGTCGGAGTTTTTCAATATAAATCAAATTAATACCTTGCCAATTACAGTTTCAGAATTATCAAAATATACAAAAGAAGACCGAGAGATATTTGAACTAGTAAATGGTCTAAAGTCTGGTACGACTGTACTTCCCAAATTTCGTTTTAATGTTGACCAAAATGAATTTTCATTACAGAATGACTGCTTAATGCGAGGTATCAAAGTATATATTCCTGAACGTCTTAGGAAACGTATTTTAGATGAATTACATGTAGGTCATTTCGGGATTACAAAAATGAAGTCTTTAGCTCGCAGTTATTGCTGGTGGCCTAAGATAGATTCAGATATAACTAACATGGCTGTGAATTGTTCTTCTTGCTGTAAAGTGAGAAATAAACCTCCAAAGGTGCATCATCCTTGGATGCCATCTAATAGACCATTCCAAAGGGTGCATTGCGATTTTGCTGGTCCATTTCAGGGACACTATTTCTTTTATTAGTGGATTCATATTCAAAATGGCCAGAGATTTTCACCGTAAAAAACATAACGTCAAAACCACAATTGAAATTTGTATGTCAATCTTTGCGAGATTTGGAGTTCCAGACTATTTTGTTAGCGATAATGGAACTCAATTCAAGTCTGACGAATTTCAGAAATTTTTGAAATCAAATGGAATTATTCCAAAGTTCACCGCTCCGTACCACCCAGCGTCGAATGGGCAAGCCGAGCGTTATGTACAGATTTTGAAGAATTCCCTACGCGCAATGTTTTACGATGGACAAAACCTGTCTGTGAATGAAAAACTAAGCACGCTCTTATTACAGTACAGGAAATGCCTCACATAACCACGGGAAAATCACCTGCTTTTATGTTATTCGGTCGTGAGATTAAATCAAGGTTAGACAGAATGATGCCTGATGCATTGTCGAAAGATGAGGATATTATTAATTAAATGCGAATGCTTCTAGATACCTTGAGTTGGGTTCACGAGTAGCTGTTAGGAATTATAACGGTGATAAATGGATTTTCGGATATGTCAAGGAAAGAGACGGCTTACTTAATTATCAAATTGAATTGGATGATAAGAGAATTGTCAGAAGACATATAGATCAGATTGTTAAAATAGGTGATGCTGTAGGTAAGGAGAGTGTAACTGAAATCATACCTCCCCCTCCTACCATTCAAAAGGAGACTGTTGAGGTTCCAGAACAGAATATAGATTTAAGAGTGGAAGAATGTCCTCAATCGAGTGATCCCGAAGTTCCACAAGTTAGGAAATCTTCTAGGGTTAGGAAACCCGTTCAAAAATTAAATTTGTAAATTTTTTTTAGTAAAGGGGGTGTTACATATATGTATTATGGTTGGTAACTGTGTAGCCTAATATGTCTATGTTGGTAGGATTGATTTTGAGAGATATAGAAAATGGTTGATTTGATTGTTACATACACGTATACATACATAAAGATTGTTAAAGGATTTAGTAATAAATTATCTAAAATACATACACTACATCGTGGTTAGTTTATTCCGGACCCAATATAATTACAAAAATACTACAATAGCCATATTTCAAGTAGTATGAACTTTAAACCAGACAGGTCAAGGTTAATAAATCATAATCCAATAAGAATATTAAATGCAAAAAGATCGAGTTACATAATAATATAATTTCATTCACTATGAAAATCCGCCTGAAAGCCTATAAATCTCCCACTGGATGCTTAATTATGTTTTAAGCAGTTTATAAACCCTACAATCTGTTGTAAAATCATGGCTGGTTGGCTGGTTCAAGCGTCTTAACCAATCGACCTCTGTGATTAATGACAAAACTGTACAACATGTGGGCCGACTTGGATCTCTTCTCTAATTTGAATTCGAAACTGCGCTGGAGAGGCGGAGTATTCGACCAGAATAATGATTGAGAAAGGTCTTTGCCAAATATCGATTCGACTGGAATTAAAAAAACCCTCATGAAATCGAGGTGAAGCACTTGCTGCATGAATTTATTGTGGTGGTTGTTCCAGGATTTATTTATCCATGAATGAATCTTTTCGAAAAAGGATTCAATGAAAGAGCTTATTTATCAAAAACTCCTCATATAAGGCTTTCAAAACATTATCTTCAATTCTTCATCTAAATTTTATCGAATTGTACTTCTATATGAAATGATGATATATTACCGAGTCTCTCTGTCAGAAACTTTACATTGTTCGGTTAATTTAAAATGTCCGTTTTTCGAAGTGAAAATGAGTAGTGAAATTAAATAAAATGGTTTTTCGGAAATATTTTCGACACCCTACAAAATATTTGTATGCCTTTGGTAGGTTATGAGTACGAATCAAAACAGATTGTTTCAATCAGTGGCGCAGCCAGAATTTTCGTTCGGGGGGGGGGGCCCGATGCAAATATTCAGGGAGAAAAAAACTAAAAAAAATCTTTTTCTTTCTGGTTGATAAAAATGTCAAATTCACAATATTTTTCTGAAATCTGGTGATCGTTTATTTTCTAATACCTATGCCTTTCCAATATACAGGATGTCAAGGAAAAAAGTACCATGCATAGTGTCACGCAATAGAGGACCACAAATATGAAAAAAAGTCTTATGAATATATGTTGGAAACTGCTTCCTTCAAGAAATACAAGGTGTTAAAGTTAATTTTTTATTTGGTTTTTCTAATAACTTTGGACAGAAAGGTAAGAATTGAAGAACAATGTGATATGCGGGGATTTTGTATGATTCAAATACCCTACTGGTTTTTAGATTACTTATAGAGGACGCCACATACAGGATTCCACATTTAATTCAAGCCTAAACCTGTTCGAGCATACTATCATTCTGGAGTTGAAAAACTATTCCTTCATCTTTTTTCCTTCAAAAATCAAAAAGGTATACTTTAATGAAGTCATTAGGACCAACGGTTTCCGGTTAAATGCATCGAAAAGTTATGATGCACGCAAAGTGTCCAGAAACGCCAAAGTATACTTACAATAACAACCAACAGCAAGAAATTAAAT
Organism: Propylea japonica; assembly: GCA_013421045.1. Taxonomy (NCBI): domain Eukaryota; kingdom Metazoa; phylum Arthropoda; class Insecta; order Coleoptera; family Coccinellidae; genus Propylea; species Propylea japonica. Next base: position 33,561,432 of record CM024239.1, read on the forward strand.
CAAAATCTTAATTAAAAACACAAAATAATGAAAATGACACGCAATTAAGTTAGGGCTAACGAGTGTAGGTTCGGTAGGGAAGAAGAAAGAACCACCCAATCACCTAGTCACGGAATGCTTTTGCATTGCGTGCCTAAGGGAAGAATGCCTTGTGCGAGTAAGGAACTAACTTCGTTGAAGCCTTCGCAGATATTGGATTTTATTAGATATCTGGAACTGAAAGGCGAGCTGTGAAGGGTGTGGCCAGAACTGCTCTTTAAGGGGACACAAAATAAACCTTGAGGTCTCTGTAACCCTTTTTTAAACTGAACTAAACTAGGGTTGATTTAAATGTGGAGGAATTATTATGTGGCGCCCACTATTAGTAATCCAAAAACTAATAGGATATTTGGATTCTGCATTATACAAAACCCCCGCATATTACATTTTGTTCAATTCTTACCTCTTTGTCCAAAGTTATTCAAGAAAACACCAAATAAAAAAATAAACTTTAATAACCTGTAGTTTAGGACATATATTCCAGGGACCTCTTTTCATATTTTATGGCCTTCTATCGACTGGCACAATGCATGGTACCTACTTTTTCCCTCGACATCTTGTATATGTGTACCTAGTCTAATTTTCAAAAGGTTAATCATTATGTTTTCTGGAAAGCAGAATCAATTAAGTTCTGAAAATTTACTGTTCGCATGAATACCATTTAGCTATTTCAAATAAAATATTGAAGATGAGCTTGAATTCAACCGTATCTAGGGAGATACAGGTAGAAAAGTTTACATGCAGAAAAAATCTCTGGGGGGGGGGTGATCCGGTCCCCTCGGGCCCCTCCTTGGTTTCAATCAAAAATGTTTTCCACCAATGGCATCCGTACAGACTTCTCTCTGAATGAATTTGGTGAAAAAAATGGTAGGGTAAGGTGGGGCAAGTTGACGAGCTTAAGGTAAAAAATAAAATAAAAAATTAACTACATATAATTTTAAACTTTTCAAAAGTATAACAGAATCATAGAACATTTAATTGTTTTTTTATGAACTAATCTTAAATTAGAAAACAAAACATAAAGGAAAAAATGGAAAATTTTCAAACGTTTTACAATTTCGTCATCTTCTCCCAATAGTGGGGCAAGATGACGCACATATTGGGGCAAGATGACGATTACATGCAAAGGTCAAATATGAAGACACCCCTGTTCTCGTAGCTCGTGCAGGCCTCATGCCACCAATTTTCGCATACACCGCACTTTATCCAATCTTCAACTAGAAGCTCAGTGTATGGTTCTTCGCAGCTGGGACAAAAATTTCAAATTCTTTTTGAGCCTCTTCAGTATATTTTTTTCCAGTCGGTTTGAAAACGTTTCTTTAGCCTTTCCTTCACATTTTCTTTTCTTAGCCTGAATTTTTTCATTTTTTTCTCGTTCTTTCTCTTCAAGGTCTTGTTTATTTGGAGTTGAAGTCAATATCGATGCCTTCTGCTTTCGTTAACTTGCCCCCGTCAACTTGCCCCCGAGCGAATTTATGACAAAATTGTTATAAATAAAACAAACAATAAGTAGAATTAAAGTGTGCTACTTACATTCTCAATCTATTGGGTCCTAGCAACAAAATAAACTTCAATAAGGAAAAGTTCTGACCTTACTTTTTGCACAGAAACTTACTTCAGCTCACGGCAATATTATAACGACGAACCAGTAAACACAATTTCAAGCATACATTCGAACGTAGTGAAGAAAGCGCCACATATCTTTTTAAGGTATTACTAGGTCCCGGCCAGACATCACAGGGTTTGATATAATACAGATTTCTGCTTTTGATTTTCATCAAAATCAAATTCGTCGTCTTGCCCCATTCGCTAACTTGCCCCACCTTACAACGACAATGCTTTTTTCAAATTTAAAATTATTTTTGTAATCAACACATAATTAACTGTGCGATTGGTATATTGAATTTTTTACCTTCGACGAATATTTTCTGGGATTAAAAGAAAATGCTATTTCATCTAAATCAATCACGAAATTCTTTGATTACTTCTGAAATCATCTAGAATCAGACCAAGGGAGCTCAGTTGCTTAATTAAAAAAAACTAATTATCAATCATCATAGAACCCGAATTTTAACCATTCTGTAGTAACTTTAGTTCACATTTGACCCAGAGATTGCTCTCATACACTGTAGTCGTGTCATTTCCTATCTTTATACTATGTAATCTTTGGGGGACATCTTTCAACAAAAATGGAAATCATTCGAAAGCGGCCAATCTAATGGGAAGGAAGAAGGCCCCAACGAAATAATCATACATTAACAGAAAATTGGTCCTGGTCATGAGTTTATCTATATAATCTTGTGTGGATTATCCAATGCGTCAGAGACCTATATAGTTCAAAGAAATTTACCCCATCTTTTTCTGAATCATCCTGTATATTGAGCTATAGTAATAAAACAAAAAGGTTTCATAAACTGGACAAAATCCTAGAGTAATATTTGGTTCATAAGAACCAACATAATTTCTAATTCACTCGTATGTTTTCTGTTTCTCTATACCTACATTCAATAATAACATAATTTTATAACAAACGTTTAAATCAAACGCACTGGTTTATTGTCGAGAGCAATAAAAAACTTAATTTTCCTACACGTAGTTTCATTAATATCTATAGTTTTTACACTCTCATTACAGATATGGAACTTTTACACCACCACTAAATTTCAAAATGACACCAAATGGCAATAGTCATACCTCATTTCAGAGGTATTCTACCTAATCTCCTAGAAAAAAAATAAATTCCAAGTTGTCTAATTTCTTTCCATAAACGCAATCAATAATAATTTAAGAAAGCCCTGAGCAGGCGCTTTTGAGCACTCATTCATTGATGGAACAAGGAGGCTATACCTCAAAATATTGTATAGGACTTGAGATTGATACTAAATAGCTATATAAATACAAAATCTCAGCACGATCGAAATAATATTCTGAAAATCATTCAAAAACTGAAATATGTAAAAACTTTATAATTATGGTTCTAATTATGCGATCCTCTTGAAATTTTGCATGAACTCTCTGTATATCAATCTTTATACACATAATGAATTTCACTCGAATCGGATATCTTGTTATGGAAATATGGATATTCTTCTCAATATTTCAATTGAAGTCTCCATGGTTCTGTTCACACTATGGCCACAAAATTTTGCATGAGGCTTATATGAGCATCTTGCATGTGGCCGCATGATTTCATTTCGATTGTTTTTGTTTTGTCTTAGATATTGAGGAATGAAAATTTGAATGGCCATATTTTATGGAATAGCCTGTACGATTTGGCTGGTCAACGAACTTATCTAGGCATTTGGAATCGAATCTCAAGTCTCTAGGACAATCCCAAAATTCGAAAATTACAAATATTTGTGAAAAACGATATAGCACTCGTTTAAGTAGAACGGGCGCTCAAAAACAATATCTAGTAAAGCTACCGTCACAATAACAATGATTTTCAATGAACTGAATACCCAAACTTTCTACCACCCTTTTCCTTCCAACGATACAGGTTCTGAGTATTCGGAGCATCTCTGACATTTTTCAACGAAATTATTGCATGCTACTTCGTGAACGTTCCAGTAATACTAAGGCTCTGAAAAGGGGAGTATACCAGACAGCCATGCTGGGTCCAACCACAGACTCGAAAATTACAGAACAATTCGAATGAAATGAAATCTGTAATCGAATAAATGCTTATGCTTACCTGTCTAGTCTCCAACTTTATTGTTTTGAATAAAAAATCAATACTTTCTATTAACTATTCTTCAAAAAAAGCACGCAACTAACAATAGAGCTCAATAACTGAGAAATTGACATTACCATCTGTAATTTTCGAGTCTATGGTTGGACCCAGTCAGCCTGTCAGGCATACCTATCTTTCTAGTGCTCTAGTAATACTAGTTCAGTTGGATAGACTTTCTTCTTCATATAATCCCCACGGGAAAATGGCGAAAAGGATTCATTATGGAGATCTGGTTGGCCATTCTATTGAGCTTCTTTTTCCAACATAATGTGTATAACTTGCAGGTCCTGTTGAAATATTCAATGGACGTAGTTTACAATGATATTCAGCTATTGCCAGTCAACAATAGTATATTATGTAACGAGCGCATAATGATAGCTATTATTCATGAGGCTACAAGCCGTAAGCGAGTGGCCTAAATCACTCGAGTAGCATACTTCACTTTATCCACGACTTCTGAATATATTTCTTGAAGTTTCCAAGATGCTGTCACCATGACAGGACCATTCTAATACAATTGTGGATAAAGTCAAGTTGACATTTAGGAATTTTTTGTATAGTCCGTTCACAAAAGGATGAGCCGTCGGTTGGTCATGATAATTTGGCATATTCCACTGTGTATATTGCAATTTTAGGTTATGTTGTTTATTTTCTTGTCAGATTGATACGCAATGTTGTCAATATAACATAGAGTTCTCTGATAACTCGGAAGTTCCTCGGACGTGGCCAGGTACATTCGGCAACGTTGACATTATTTGACATCATGACAGCAAATACTGCCAACTTCAGATAAATAAACAAACGCCTACTATGCGCTCAAACTTTCGTGAACGGACTATATATTTTGTAATGAAGGTTGATTTAATTAATGTAGTAAAAGTAGATTTGGCCCTCGATTGAAACGGTATACTTCACCATATTTGTCAGGTTGGGAACTTCAGAATACAGAAGAAATATAACTTTTAACAATATTTTACTTAAGTTGAATTAAGGAATAATCTGACAGCAGTGAATAATGATTTAAAGTGGAACTTGGTTGGGTTTAAACTAATTTTTAATAATAAGAACTTAAGGAAACACTTTTGACGATTGTTCGAAATTCTATATCTTTCTTAATTATGACATCCCCATTCCAGTTAATAATCGTCTTATTTGCTTGTCACTATTTTCCACATACATTGGCAATAAACGGTTCTTTTCTACAGTATATTTATCAGAAATAGTCTCATCCTTGATTTTATCCATAATATTGTCAACATATTTACGATCCAGATCGGAAATCAATTCATCAAATTTCATGCTCTCATTTTTAATTTTTTCATTCCTGAATTGGGCTTCTTTTTGATAAAACCATAGATAAGGTTTGTCATCCCAAAAATGTGGAAGCGGTCTTTGGGAAATTGTTTGTATCACTTTTGAATTATTTGGAGTAGAGCTTCTTTTCCAGATTTTCTTGTATTTTTCGCTTATCATCACTGCATTCCTGACTAGATTCTAGTAATTCCGTCTCAGAACTGGCGTCGTCTGACAGGTCCTCTAATTTTCTTTATTTTCCACGTAAAATGAATTCGGGGCCACCAATTATAGTGGAATTTGGTTGGTTTTCAACTAAGTTTTAAAAATAAGAATTTAAGAATACACTTTCGACGGTTGTTCAAAATTTTATATTTTTTTTTATGACATCCCCGTTAATACTGTGGTGACTATTTTCTCTTAACACACCACTCCTACTGATTCATTATCATCTATTTTGGATTATCCTTTGTTTTTCTGTTGATATGTACCTACTCATACGTACCAACTCAAAAAATTCATGATATTTGTCTATCGAATAAGCTGAATGGCTGAATTTCTGTACATCTGATCTCATCAACGATCTATATGAACCTTCCATACGATATTCAACGATATATGTGGAAAAGGTTTCATTGAAATTTTGATTTTTTTATTGTCGTTGGATCTTCGCGAAATTTTGCACAAGTTTTTGAATCGTTATAAATCAGAAAAAATCAGCGATCGGATTTTCAGTTTCAAAGATATTGTAAATAAAATATCCAATCCCAATAACCATTCAACATTTACCCTTTACCCAATCTTTCCGTCACAAACTTGAAATTGTGAAAATAATAATATACGTAATATCACAAAAATTATAACTGGAGGTCGATTTGGCCCATATGCGAACTCAAAAAACTATTCTGACCATAGGTCCGAAAATTCCCGTAGGTTTTTTGGTCGAGATAAGGGTGTTTACGGTGGGAGTTATGGCGGAGAGGTATTACTTACATCTCAGACTCTTTCTCAGTGAGTTCAAAATAGTCATTCAAGACCTCTTTCGGCTCAAAATTCGAAACTCAGTGTTTCCCTAGCAATTCTCACTATTAAATTATTTTCATTCCACTTCATTTCCTTTCCCAGATTTGGACGTGCGTTCTCCACGTTTCCTAGGTTCCAGTTGGTTGGCATTTCCGGCTCTACGAGGTGCTTACAAACACGTGCACTGGCTCTGGAGTTAAGACCCGAATCCTACGATGGAATTATTCTTTTAACTGGCGAAAGAGATGACATGGCAGGTGATTTTATGGCATTGTTGCTACATCAGGGACGTGTTGATTCAGGCAAGTTGAAAAAAGTCTTTTTTACCAATCATTTTTTTCAATTCAGTCAGAAATAATGATAATAAACTTTACTGTATGAAAAACCATACAATAAGTGATAGTTTGACTTAGAGTCAGTCCTCCACTACACCTGAATAGGTAACTGTAAATAATGGATATGTTTCAAGTCCCTCAAAGAATAAAATTTAATACTCACTTATTTAACACAACCAACGAATTACATTCACAAGAGGATTTACATCATTTTTATGTGAATTGAACATGTAATTTCCAAATGTTTCATAGCTCGGTTTTGCATTCTATCAATCACTTTCTCGCGAACACCCAGTAGGAACTGAGGTTTCAAAATGAAGATAGGAACTTGAACGAAATTCAAATTATTCAGAATCTTGTCAGAAGACTATAAATATTATCCATCACCAAAGGAATAAAACAGGACTGCATTTCGAAAAATTATAATGCATGAATTCGTCCAGTTTCCTATTCTCTCAAACTCATAGAATTTGATCGAAATCGGACCATGCATTCCAAAGTTATAGCAATCCGAAATTCAGGCCAATGTTCATGAATCACCCTGTATCTCCGAAACTAGTGGTTTTAGGTTTCTAAACAACCAATTTTTCTTAAAGGCCTGGATGTTCTGAATTCACCATTGGCCAACGAGTCATGGAAGCCTGTATATGGGGATCCCACCACATTTTACAGTTTTGAACTCGATGAATACATTGCCTTGAAATCTTCTTGCGATTTTTTACAGCGGTAATATTATGAGGTATTATTATGGGACACTAACAAATCGCCACCAGAATAGTTGATCTGGTAAAGAGATAGGTACCTAAGGAAGCAAAAGCAGACATAGGCATAGGTGATTCAAATAAAGGAACCAGTGCTTTGGGAAAACCCAACCACAATAATCCAAACAGATATTGTGGTCATATAGGGACGTGCCAAGAGTCATTACAAGGAAGCATGTATATGCATTGCCGCTGAAAATCAGTTGGTACTTAAGCTACTAATGTTCATCAAGGACTATTTTTTTACTACTATATTTTTGAGCTATTCCTGATAATATTGGCTAAATTCAAAGAGCTAGTTTCGGTTGGGGTTCCTGCTCTAAGAAGGGATGTGAGAGCTCATGCCTCAGCAAAAAAAGAACAATCATTGGAGTGATGCTTCGCTTGTAGGTATCGTATACACTGACATTAAAGACTGGTAAAAAAACAGAGATAAACTTTCACTGTAACAAATATCTTCGGACCAAAGGCAAACCAAACGACGATTGCACCCTCTAAATAGAAGGTCGGCAAGCTCTATAATTGCAAAAACGAGTTAAGGCAACTAAACTGAAACTAACTGAGTTTCCCACGGTCATTATATTCAATATCAGTAAAGAAATTCCGGTGTCTGTAGGTTATATTAATCCGCTACAAAAACCACCGAGGAGTAGGTACATATTATGTCAATGCAATCTTTTGGCCAAACAAGTCTCATTCCAATGAGCGGCAGTAGATAGGCAACAAGAATTCTGGAACACTTCTGGTCATTTCTGCATGTAAATTCTCATAAGTAATTCTAAGGTTCAATTTGCCAAACAAATTTACAACTTAAATTTTTGAGTCCAATTCAACGTCATTCATTTGCTATTAGGTGAACTGCCAGGTAAGCTGTCTGGTAAGCTATGATGAGCTGAACCTGAAGTGGGCCAGACAGTTCCCCGGGCAGCTCCAACACAGGTTCAAATAGATTAGCAAGGAATCCAAATCGAGTGACCTTGAACTTCGCAAATTCGACCTTATAATTACTTATGGGAATTTACAAGTAAAAATGACCAAAATTGTTCCAGAACTCTTGTTGTCTACCTACTAGAAGCAGTACGCTAACGTCAACCGACATAAAAGCGAAGTCTTCCGAAATACTAGAATCATACGCGAGTGAATTTCTATTGAAAAATGCATAGACAAAGAAAATACTCAATCTCCGATATCAGCTATTTGAGTGGCAGTACCTAACAAACTAGTCTGGCATCGAATAAAAATCCCTCAATGATTTTTTGAGGGCAACATCTTGCAGAGAAATATTGTTAGCATGATGTATTATCCACTTCTTCTCTTCCTTCTGATATATGACCCCAAATACTGCTTTCACTGCAAGTATCAAGATGAACAACAATCCATAACGGGAAACCCTCGAAGTGATAAATAGTAATTCTAGCAATCGCAATAGATGTTATTTCTCATTTGTTATTCTGACAATCGATTCACACGAAACTGAATAGTCTGGGATCATTTTGGGGTTTCTGCCGTGCCGTTACCACCCTATCCGGAATCCTCATTATTTATTTATAAACTAATTTGGTGTATTCCCTACGTGGGGATTCCAATGCAATTATTTCCTCATTTCTAGGTTATTTAATTACACAAACGTTACATCAAACTGTGGACCCCCTCTGCAAAAAGCGTAATTGCCACTCAGGGATGATTTACACAGAACGATGTCCTTTGTTTAAAGAATCAAGATTGGAAGTTTGTTTACAACAGTATAATATAGTTCTGAATTTGCTCAGGTGATTTCGTTATAAATTACTCGTGAATTCAATTGCTCAACTAAATATGAAACCAGATATAGTTATTTTTGTAATAAGTGCGTAAAATCAGTGTTTTTTTATGGCACATAAGAGTATCAATTCACTCAAATGTGCCATGAAAACACTCATTTTTATGCGCACGAAATACAAACAACATTTTTTGTACAACTGTAGATGTGAATTTACATCGTCTGAAATGTAATTATTAAAGTTAATGCTTCCTATGCAATATTTCTATACATCCAGATCAGGTGATCTTTTCGTGTGGTTACTATAAAAACTCACTTTTTTAACGGTGAAAAAAAGTGAATTTTTTTTTAACGGTGAAAAATAGTGTATTATATTATTATAATATATATATATATATTATAAGGATTAAAAGTGCATATTTTTTTACGAGCAATATTTGAAGTTGCGAGGCGGAGCCGATCGGATGCCAAATTGCGAGTAAAAATAGGCACTTCTAGTCCGTATAATATACATACTATTTTTTCTCTAACCAAGTCAAAATGAAATAAATTTGGTTTTATTCAAAAATCGTTAATAATTGGTAATAAATTTGAACACCTATACTGATTATAACAACTATAGCAAGTCGGTAGTCAGGGATATCTGGTTTTTTTTTTTTTTTTTCTCTTTAATGGGCTCGCCTCTAGGGCATGTACCCAAATCATGGTTGTGTTAGTTAGGAAACCTTACTCGAGACGCACACAAAACATCCATGTCCTTGCCGGGATTCGAACCCGGGACCCCTGGCATCCCAGGCCAAAGCGCTACCTCCGCGCTACGGGGCCGACGTTGGTATCTGGTATTGTTGGTGAATATTGATTGTCAACTAAACGTCAAATGCAATAACTTTTTAGTATTTTAGCGTTTTTAATCCTAGGATTCAAAGTGTTGCTAAGGAATGAGCAAATTTTTGTACGGTAAGGGAATTATATGCCTTTGCACCTGAAAATAATACACAAATGTCAACATTTTTTGATGGTTGGAGAAAATTGGTATATTATATTATAAGATTAAAAGTGCACATTTTTTTACGAGCAATATTCAGTTTGCGAGGCGCAGCCGAGCGAATGCAAAATTGCGTGTTGAAATAGGCACTTTTAGTCCGAATATATATACTATTTTTTCTCCAACCAAGTCAAAATTACAATAAATTGGTTTCAGTCAAGAATCGTTAATAATTTGGTTATAATTTTGAACACATGCTAATGACAGTGATTGTCAACTAGACGTCGAATGCCATTACTTTTAATCCAAGGATTAAAAGTAGCGTTTTTAATCCTAGGATTAAAAGTGTTGCTGAGTAACGAGTGAATTTTTGTACGGTAAGGAAATGTATGACTTTTGCACCTGAAAATAGTACAAAAATGTCAACATTTTTTGATGGTTGGAGAAAATAGTTATTTATTATACAAGGGAAAAAGTATTAGATTTTTTTGGCCTCGATCTGCGGCCTCTGCCAAAAATTGACACTTTTATGTGCCATGAAATAAAACACTCATTTTACGCACTTTATACAAAAATAACTATTTTTCTTGAAAGTCACTATATGCTTTATAGAATTCATTCAACTTATTTGAGAATTTCGACATAGTCAAGTGATACGCAACAAAAATAATTCTGAATGAGAGAACCGTACTCAGTATTTACCTTTACATTAAATTAAAAAAAAAATTAAATTTTACAAAATACTTTGTCTGCCACAGAGGTGTGCCGAAGCCTTGCGCTTAGTGCTCGTGAAAGCAGTCGAAGCATTTTTGTGCTCGTAAGCACTGTGCTCGAGAGCACAAGATTGAACCAGTGTTTAGTGCTTGGTGCTTCGCGAATTTTTTGGAAGGGCTTAGTGGTTAGTAATTCGAAAAAATGCTCCTAAGCAACGCAGGGCTCCTGAGCACTTTCAGGAATTACCAAACACTAAGCCCTTCATGTATTAGTCGGAACATGAAAATGACGGACTTTCGTGTGATTGGAAATAGACAAAGAACTAAAATATTAAGTTTTTTCAGTCTACCTTTTTGGATATCTGAGTTGTTAAATTTTTCTTGCATTATAACTCTGGTTAAAAAACGCTGTATATTATGGACTGGAATAAGTCTTTATGTTCTCAATATTTTGAAATAGAGAATTAATTGTTCAGTTGTTATAGCGAATTTTTTTTGTGAATTACATGGAGGAAAGCGACCTTTCTTTGGATATGCGATACAGGTTTTCAAGTTATTCATTGTCGAATATTCAAGTTACAGTCTGTTCACCGAATGAATACCATAAAGTAATACCATTTTTTTCCAGCTTCGCCATAAGAAATATTTCCGTCTAAATTGTTGGCAAGACGTCATTGTCTCTCTATAATTTCTCGAATTTTATTATATGTGTCGAGAACACATGCTAGTCTACCAGATTTCCTTGATATGACCTTATACAGATGTGGAAGAAACGGATGGAAACACTGGAGTTTGAGTGTTAAATTCAAGTAGGCTCGGACTCCAGTGGAACAGTGGAAGAATCGAAACCTCGAAGCGATGCGATGTTGAATAAGCGGCTGGTCTGTTGGAATGGCAGTCTGTAGTGAGTGGGGAAGCGCGCAAGCAACGATCTAGGATCGAATATCGAATCAGTAACACTCCAAACGGGAGATGGATACGTCGCATGTCTATTGAAATGAATACGACAAATTTTCTCCAGTCTTATGGCGCCATGGCGGAAGTTATTTGCCTCAATGAATGAAACAAATATTTTCCTGTTAAAATTAATATTCAGGTTTTTTTTCGCCATAACTGGTTTGAAAATAAAATAAATTCTACGAAAAACAAAAATAAAATTCAACGAAATCAAAAAATGAAAAAAAAACAGAAATTAATTCTACGAAAATAGAAAAAAATTAAAACCATTTTATATTAAAGAAAAATTCAAATCAAATGTTCAAATAATCCACCTTGTTGTGCCCCAAACAGTAGCCAAATCTGTTGTAAAGATGTAATCTCATATCTCGGAGAAGATTCGGCCGACTTGCTATTTTGGAACAAAGTTGGATTAGTTTGGACCTTAATTCAATCTGTTGTTCGTCGCTCTTTCAATTTCTTGCCCATACACCATATTTTTGAGATATCCCCAAAGAAAAAATCATTGGGAGATAAATCTGGAGATCTGGGGGCCATTTGATGGTTCCGTTTGTGGGTAATGAGACGATCAGAAAAAGTCGTTCTTAGATATTGTGTGACTACGCTTGCGTTATGACTTGGGCAGCCATCCGTTGAAACCAGACATCATCAAAATTAATTGGCAAGCTGTCGAACTATCGGAATAATTTGATTCTGTAATAGATCCAAATATTTTGCAGCGAT
>CM024239.1:33573852-33638147 GCA_013421045.1 Propylea japonica
GAGAGTTGGATATTACCGAGCCCCTAAGAACTTGGACCTATAATTAGGAAACTGTTTGATATTAAGAGAACCAAATTCATAATTTGTAGGACATTCAGTCAGGTACGCATACCGTATAACAAAAAACTTCAAACACTCAAACAAAAAGTAATTATTGCCAATTTACGAAAAAATTAAAAAACGGGTATTGTCAAACAGGTCTGATAATATCGCGCCCAGGGTTGACAAATCCGTGCTACATTAATTGCACAAAAATGGGTAAGTCATAAAGTAAAAAATAAAAAGAATACCATTCTAAGTGATTTTCTTTATTAGGATCACGCAATAAGTAGTAACAAAAACTTAAACTCTGTAGACAACAAACGGAAAAATAATCTCATATGAAATATCAGACAACAAGTTAAATTATTCAAAACAATAATCACATACAAAATCTTTGGCAGAATCTTTTCGGCTACATTCCTTATGTATCCAATTCGAGCATTTACAACAACGGAACCACATTTCCCCATTACGACCAAATTCTTGACATACGGCGCAAATATCACGATTCTCTAAGTCGTCATCTCATCATCATCGCACAGTTGAGTTAGGGGCACATCATTCATACTATCCATAGAAAAGATATACTATCTTCAGTGCTGCTGTCGATACATTTCTTAGACTTCCCTTTGCCCTTTATTTTTTCTTGCCGTTTTCTTCTTGCATTCATTTATTATATTCATCCTCACTACTTTCGCCTACTGTTCAAAACTTTTCTCTTGGAAAGATTTCCTTTATTTCATTTCAATTTATTTTTATTTTATTTTACTTACGTTTCGTATAGCCTAAAGTGAGATTTCAAATTTTCGGGATTCCCAATTCTTTTTCGCTTCGGTACAGATTGGTCCACTAAAACGGAAATAATTTATAAAGCTGCAATAATTTGATATGTATGAAGGTATTATATTTTATTATATATAGTATGTATTTTCATCAAAAAAGTCATATTGATCACAACAATCATATCACACACAATTGTTGATCTTAAACTAAAAATTACTAAAATTCAATCAAATATCAGTGTTTCGCTTAGGATACCTATACAATGCCTCCAACAGAAGATTGCACATACGGACACATCATACATAACTCTTTTGTCGAGGTATAGACAAGTAATGTAAATAAAACATACTTTTCAGAGTTTTCAATTTCGCACCCTCGACTGATACTACCGCGCCCTCGGCGCGGAATTACCGAAACTTCATCTTATATTCATTAACCTCAAAATATATGGAAAATATTACAGTACGTGAAAACATATCCTGTCATCTTAATTCCACAATATACAAGCATACAAAATATAAAGTGTGTAAGTATTACAATATAAATACAGTATTACTCACCTCTTAACAAAACTACACTAAAAATTGTTAAGGAGTGACGACGAAAATTTCTACAGCGTGTGGTATCTCCGTCATCCCGCCGACTGTTAATGGCGGTGCGCAGCGAAGGTTGTGTTCATGTCTGGCTTCGATGTATGTGCATTGGGCACAGAAAAAGATGGATAGTTTGAATTACGCTGAGCGCGGAATTATCAACAACGTGGTAATATCCAACTCTCTCCCTACAACGGTCTCAACTCATATCATACAAAGTGGTTTACACATAGTTCAGCACTTGAACCTATTTTTTTATCTGTTTTTCTTTGCGATAAGGCACATTGTAGAATTCCTGAAAGTGAAAAAAGGAAATTTTCAGCACATAATTATAAGGAACACTGGCCATACCTTTTGTGATTTTTATGAAGTATTGGTCACTGTACTTCAGAGATGATGACCACTGTATGCTCAGTCATACTTTGTACTCAAAAATGTCTTACAAAGAAAGGTAGGAAAAAATTCATTAAATGAATATGCAAAAAATACCTACATATATTGTCTAGTGTTTGTCAAGAGTTTTTTATTCCGCCATGAAACATTGAATTATAGTTATTTATACAACAAGTGAGTTAAATGAATAAACATTTTTAACTCACGTGTCGTATACAAAATTTTATCCCATTCTGATGAAATTCAAATAATGAATACTATTAGAGAAATATTAGGTATAATTCAAATTCATAACGAGATTTCCCTTCGATCGATGGTTGCTAGGGCACTATGTAATTAATTGTTTGCAAGTGTCAATGAAAATTATAGAACAGTCAAAGAATTTTTGTTTCGATAAAATGTTGAGCGGTGACGACGAGGTTGTAGTTCCTGTGTGCATTATACAAAAAGCAAATGAGGCAGCAGAAGCAGTAATTCCATTAAAATCAAAAATATTGTACGAAAAGCAATATACGGCTTTTTGTGCCTGGAGAAATAATAAAAAGCCAAAGGTGTCAACGAAAAAATAATTTGGAGTATATTTCCGAACAATCCAAGAAAGTTAAGTTGTCGTCTTTATGGTCCTACTATTCGCAACTTAAGAAAATGTTAGCTCTGAAAGAAAAAATAGACATCGGCAGATTTCACCGCCTTTTTGAAGCAACATTCCAGGGGATACGTAGCAAAGAAGTCGAAGGTATTCACAAGAGAGGAGTTAGAATACTTTTTAGATGCCGCTCCTGATGAGCAATATTTATTGATAAGAGTAGTTTTTTATTAGGGTGTTGCTGGAGGGTGTAGAATCGGCGAGCTGGTGACTATGACCGTAGATGAAGTGGAAGATCGGGGCAGCGTATTAGTTATTCAGATTCCAGATACGAAAACTTATAAGAAAAGAGTGTTCACTGTGGTCAATGGTACTAATAGGTTGCTGCACTCGATATATTCCGCAAGTATAGGACTTGAGGCCAAGCAAAGTTGATCACAAGCTACTATTTATAAATTATAAAAATGAAAAATGTACCGTCCAGCCTGTAGGTGTGAATACATTTTCGAAAATTCCCGCTACTATTGCAAAGTATTTGGGCCTTTCTGATGCTGAACAATATACAGGGCACAGTTTCAGGCGTTCTTCTGCAACCCTACTCGCAAATTCTGGGGCAGATTTGACAGTTTTGAAAAGACATGGTGGATGGCGCTCAAGTTCTGTTGCGGAAGGATATATTGAAGATTCACTACAAAACAAAATAAATATTTCTGAACAAATACTTGGTGGGGTCACAAAAACCGAAGTTTCTGATGCAGAAATGGATATTCCAGCAGGGCCTGAGAAGTCCTGAAACACATGTGCTATGACGACTGAGCGTGTTTCCTTTGGAGGAGGTGCAGGTTTCCAGTTCCATTTTCAAAATCTTAATAATTGTAATTTTTACTTTAATGATAGAATGACTGTTAATGTAGAATTTTTGATAAATTTTAATAAACATACTTTAAGATGAGTTTTACGTGCATTCTGTGTGGAAAGAATTATTTCCAGAAAGTGAGTGGTAAACATTTTATTCCACTAGTGAATTAAAAAAATTTTAATTCACTCAGTGGATAAACGTCAACTCATCCTTGTTACCATGGGTTGAATATTGTCGTCTTTAAACGTCAAAATGGGATAAAATAAAATTACTCTTCCGAAATTGGTTCACAACACGTGCCAAATTTCAAGTTAATGCGATTACCCAAAGAATAGACCCAAGAATACTACATCTAGCATCATGAATAGAAACAGTAACCCTACTAGCTACGTGGGCGTCCCCAGAGGAGGGCAGGGAGCAGCTGCCCTCCCTAGAGCTTCAAAAGTATCCCTTAAACACTCATGAAAATAATTTTTATTTCATCCTACACTACCTCCAGTGCATCATTTCTATGTTGATTTTTTTGCCCACCCCTAGCCCGAAGGCTGGGGACACCCTTGACTTGCTAGATGGTACTATCTATTATAGTCTTCGTAAATTAAAATTATGTTTGAAGGTGGTCACTGTACCATGTATATGGCCACTGTTACAGACTATTCTCTACACAGTAAATGCTAATACTTCAATCATTCATTTTCGCTTATAACCCATTGAATTTTTCGTTATTTACAATCAAAGATTCGACCTATAACACACTCTTTCTATTTTCATCCTCAGAAAAAATGTAATTTCAATAAGCTCATACCATTGTGAACATGTGTTCCCAAGACTTCCATAGATTTATCAGAACCCTATGGCTTGTATTCATAGTTCGCCCTTGAGGGTGAGTAAAAGTTTGTATCGCCCTTATGAATACTAGCCTTAAAAGGTGACCTCAACCTTCACTTATCCTCAAGGGCGAACTATGAGAATGAATGTATTCATGCACTTATTTATATAGTCCGTTCACGAAAGGTTGAGCACATAGTAGGCGTTTCTTTATTTATCTGAAGTTGGCAGTATTTACTGTCATAAAGTAAAATAAAGTCAACGTTGCCGAATGTACTCGGTCTCGTCCGACGAGCTTGCGAGTTATCAGAGAACTCTATGCAATATTGACAACATTGCGTATCAATCTGACAATTTTAATGTATACAGTGGAATATGCCAAATTTCCATGGCCAACCGACGGCTCAAACTTTCGTGAACGGACTATACGAATCTCTTTAAATGAGGAATTCGAAATAAAATTAGATCCGGACTCAGAAATTTTAGTTTTTCTGAAATTAGAAAAAAAACAACGCCCTGTATGCGGTTTTCAATTGACTTTCAAACTCAACTGTCATGCCGAATGGCACAAATTTCCCTGCTTTCTCTGATCTTTCGATTTTTGCTTCTTTCATATTTATTTCTCGACATTTCAGAAACATGAGATCTCATATAGTAACTTGTAAGTAAAAAATAAGAACATAAACGAATGAAAAATTTCATAAAAATTATCAGAAAAGCGAAAAACAGTTAACATGTGGAAAATTTACGAAATATTTCTAAAGTAATAATTGATGATTCAGTAGGAACAAAATTAATGATTAATTCTTCAAATATTATTGTTCGAAATGAAAATCACCAACTTCTACATATTTATCTGCTCTTTTCATTAAATTCAAAACTGCTTTCCTTATCACATTTGGGTTGTTTCGTATTTTGTCACATGCGTCTATTATTCGCTGAATTAATTGTTCCCTCGTATTTATCTCTTGCTCGTACACCATAGTTTTAGGGTGACCTCAAAGAAATAATCTAACGGTCAGATAACTGGAGACCGAGGTGGCCATGCTCTTGGACTACCACGACCTATATCCATCCATTTGGATAGGCCTCGTTCAAATGATTTCCCACTGTATTTGAAAAATGTGTGGGTGCATCGACTTCATCGACCTTTGCAACAGAGAGTATACAGGGTGTTCGATAACTGGACAGCCAAA
Organism: Propylea japonica; assembly: GCA_013421045.1. Taxonomy (NCBI): domain Eukaryota; kingdom Metazoa; phylum Arthropoda; class Insecta; order Coleoptera; family Coccinellidae; genus Propylea; species Propylea japonica. Next base: position 33,579,133 of record CM024239.1, read on the forward strand.
ATGAAATATTATATCTAAAATAGAATTCTAATCATAAAACAAAGAATACATTTTTTCCATGTCTAGCTTCGTTTAGGAGATATTTGAAAAAACTTTAAAAAAGCATATTATAGATAGTCTACAAAATTTAAAGGTAAACATGTAGGAATTGGAAGGCGCCGTCCAATTCATTGGCCTGCAAGGTCGCCTGACCTTAACCCTAAGACTTTTACCTATGGGGTCACTTGAAACAACTAGTTTATGTTGAACAAATTAAAACCATTGAGCAATTATCAGAAAGAATTTTAAATTCAGTGCATACTATTCAACAAACTGTAAATTTTGAAGAAGTTTATAATTCCCTTGTTTTGCGTTGCCAGGCGTGTATAAATGTAAATGGTGGTATTTTTGAACATTTACCATAGTTTTGTATTTATATACATAAATATTTGTAGCATTAATAAAATATGTTAAATGAAATATTGAATTATTTTTTATAAGTTAAATATCTCTTAAACGAAGCTCGATATGGAAAAACTGTATTCTTTGTTTTATGATTAGAATTCTATTTTAGATATAATATTGCATTTTGGCTGTCCAGTTATCGAACACCCTGTATATTCAGATCCAGACTAACTTTACTGACCAGAATTTTGATTTTTATGAAAACCTTAAATCTTAAAATACGATTCTCACGAAATATGAGACATATATGCGAGCGCTGCTTTAGTTCTGAATATCAAGTTTCATTGATATTGAAATTTCAATGAGAAGAAGTTTTAATGAGTGAAGAACTCTGAAACCAATCAACCGATTTTTTGTTTGTTTTGTTTTGTTATGTGGAAGTATACATATGTTATGTGAGAGTCTCAGCTCTACTTGCGGTGACCTAAAATTTCTCGGTTCACAGTCTGTTTCTGTTTGAATTTTTGCAGAGCTTCACCACGTTATTTCAATATTATATTTTACTAGGCCCGTGGTTTTATAATCTTTGTTTCATTCAAGCATGCATGTCGGTCGAAAAGTTCCAAAATGAGTTTGCTGAATAAGATAACCTTTGTGTTAATATTGTTTTACCGTCAAAATTGAATTACATGAATGAACTATCCAGGTTACTTCTGTGGTCAATCTGGATAGGAAAAGACTGATATGAATGTGTTTCTTTATAATGAAATCCAATATCACCGTGCACCACCTCTTGTAGGTCTCGTTTTATGGATAAATTTGTAGCCCGGGTCAGGGAAGTAAGCGAAAAGTTGGAATCACTTAATCTGAATGTCCAATTTAATTGCCTTAGTGTTGCCTATTGATATTTCATCATAATCTTATAACACCATTGTAGTTTATGAGAAATTGATAATTCAAGTTTTTGGTGCTGCCTTCACGATCAGCAAAACTTTCAAATTACGTAAAATTGATATATCAATATATGTTTCTAATTGGTGATTATTGGTGCTCTTATAACCATTGGAAAAAATGAATCATTTTTATAAATCAGAAAATATTTAGGTACTTTAGTGCTGACAGAACGGTCAGCACTAACATATTCGAATTTCTTTGAAATTATTGTTTCATTAATCAGTGCCAAATTTGTGCCTATCGGTGCCTTCAAAACGGCTGCGATATTTTTTTTAGTTTTATAGTGGATGAGTGTTATTTTGTACCAAGCATGAAATTGGCAGAAAAGTTAGAAGAACTACTTGTGAAACTTCGACAAATAATTAGTACCTACCTATGATTGAGTATATTATTCACACACACAATTCTTGAAAATTCGCCAAAACCCGTGAACATAGAGCGAATATTGATGTGTGCAATCTTTATTTTACTCATACAGAGCACGCGTACGTACCTACCTACCTGAATTTATAGGTACCTAAAAGGAAAAATAATTCAACAGAATCTAGAAAAACAGATGAACGAATTGGAAAATAGAAAATATGCTATCTTAGCAGAGAAACTATATAAACAATATTCTAAACAAATTGAGAAACTTCGTCAGATAATTAGGAAATAGATTAAGTATATATTATTGCTTCAAAAAACTTTCATAGCTTCATTCTATCTATGGAGATCCATGCCATCCGACAGTCAAGTTTCAGTCACCGCAACAACATTGAAATCGTTTTCTGGAACAATTCTTGAATCTTCATTTTACTCATACGGAGCACGCCCACGTACCTGAATTTAATTATACCTAAAAGGAAAAAAATAATTTAACAGAATACAGAAAAACAGATGAAGGAATCGGAAAATATGATATCTCAGCAGAGTGTGCGTATAAAGACTCTTATACACTCGGTGATTTAGGCCACACATCATTATACGCTCCTTGCATAATACCTATACTATTATGGAGTATAATTCCCGCAGTATGATATTTGTGGTGAAAGCTTCACTCGTGAATATTGGCAATACCATCTTCATTCTGTATTTCCATTGACCAAACTTTTTCTTTACCGATCTTTTCTTTGGCTCGAAGCATCAATTCATACCTTCGTGAGTCACAAGGGCGTAGCCAGGAGGGGGTTTTCAACTGAGCTGTACTGAGAATCTTAGTTAATTACAGTTAAATTTAGTAAAATGAATGTAGCTCTCCTCCGTAATTCCAAATCGCTCATTGTCAGAGTGTATTGCTGCGTTTTTATGCAATACTTCGTTGGAGGTAATCTGTCGATCAACATGTTAATGAACGACTCTTCTGCCACTGCATCACGTGTGATAGGTATGGTGAGTCAAAGTCTTCAACAGTTTAGTTTATTTTCCTGTTCTTTGAGTGCATACCATTGCACCCAATTCACAAGATTTCAGATTACTACAAGATTTTCCCATTGTATCACTATAATTCACTTTGGGGCCCATTAGCAAAAACAAAGACGATAATTTAGCATGAAAATTTCAGAAGCCACAAATAATCGATGAACGCTTACGCTATTGCAGTCTGCCATAAATTCAGGATATTGGCGATGTCATTGTAAAGGGTGTCCACCGGAAAGGTATACTACTTTGTTCGTTTATAATTATGTATAGAATACAATATCAGATAAATGTCGCCTCTGTTAGCCTCACAAATGCGAGCTCATTTGAGCACATTTTTTCATTACATTAGCACACATTTCACGCAGTATTTCATCAAGAATATTTTGTTTGACTTGCGTTTTTGGTTTGTTTGCATATACTTTGCTTCCCAGATATCCCCTCAAAAAGAAGTCCGGATCAGTCAAATCAGGCGACCGCCTATCAACATCCCCATTTCTTGAGATTCTCAGTTGATGATTGATCTGTGTCAGTGAAGTTGGCACCCACTTTTTCGAAAAAGAACAATTTTTTGTTTGCATTTGTTAGTAAGTATTTTCAAGTCCAAAATTTTCGTTTGTAAGTCAAAGATGTTGGTAGAAAAACACCGCATTCCGCTGGTTGCTAACTTCACGGCCATCCACTTTTCGGAATTTCTAAAAAAATATATATTTGGAAAGTCAATGATTTATAAGTGTTTTTAAGACAGAAATCATCGTTTGTAAGCCACCCTACTATTAGAAAATGACACAAGCAAAATGCGAAGTTAGCACCCACATTTTTGAAAATTTGACTTTTGTTTTTTGCTTCCGATAGTACTTCGTTAGTAAGTATTTGTAACTTAAAAAAAATCGTTTGTAATTCACCCTATCATAGGGTAAACACCCCTCAAAGATGCGGAATTAGTACCCACTTTTTCAAATATTATATATTTCTTTTTTGTTTTTAGAAAGCACATCGTTAGTAAGTACCGGTTTTTTCACTATAATTTTACCCCCCTTTAACTTTGTTACTAAAGGAGTTAATAAAATGTTTCGTATAAAAGTTTCACGAAATAAACTGAGGTTTTTCGATATGAATCCACAAACTGAAATATATACAGGGTGGCCAACATATTGATGGCAATTTAATTTTTCAAATGAAACACCCTGTACAGGGTGGGCATATTTCGATGTTTTAGCACTACAACTTTTAAACCAGAGGAGATAGACAAAGTCTGATACCCACTTGTCGATCTCGAAGGGTATTTTTAGTTGAAACTTTTTTAACTTTCATTATTTCGCGAGATTTACATCATATTCATAAACTGTGATGTTTTTCCTTGAAAAAAAGATGCTCTTGTATATTTTCTCTCTTTCCACTAAGTCTTTAGAGTTAGTTAAATGATAAAAATATTTTTTTTCTCAGAAATGCTGCATCTGGGCGTTATTATACAAGAGCATCTTTTTTCAAGAAAAAACATCACAGTTTATGAATATATGATGTAAATCTCGCGAAATAATGAAAGTTAAAAAGTTTCAACTAAAAAAACCCTCCGCCAACCCCCCCCCCCCAAATGATACGATTGGGCTTGACATGAAAGAAATGCACTCAATCTAATCGATGCGTATTTTTGATATTAGCCAATGTGTAAACTTTCAGCACTTTATGTGACTCCGTTTGGCGAATATGTGGCAAAAAGTGTGGACAGGACGTCATCTTCAAAGGGCACTAGCTCCTTAACGAAGCAATTTTGCATTATATGATTTGGGTCGAATCTGTCTAAAATATGATCTATAATGTCCACTAGAAGTTTGTCGGTCTAATTACGGGACACCCTGTAGATATGATTAAAGTTATCAATTCAATTAGAAAGTAACAAAGGAAAAATATTTTTCAATACCTAATAGTGATTAGGTACAATAATTGGTCAGAAGGTAATAACTTAGAATGAGGATCAAGTTTCACAGCGGTCCATGAATCTTCGATCTTGGAGAAATTGAGTAAAGAGCATAGAAATGAAAAGACCACTGGAAAGAGATTGTGGTAATTATACGGTGCTAAATTTTTCTGTGCTCATCAACATTTGAAACCACAGAACATATTGAGGTTTTTGATCATTTTCTGTACTCATATTGATACCAACCATACAATGTTATATATTTTTGAAATCAGAAAAAATTAAGCTTTCAGAAAATTGCACAAAAATCTAGTATAACCCATTAAAAAAACATAACTTTGTGTCATAGCTTCGTAATTAGAAATGGTGCAAAAAAGGCGAGTATGCCACTGGATTCTACGTTAAAAAGTGCCTGCATAATGTTTTAATTTCAGAGCTCTATCATCAGTATTAGTGGAGATATGAATTTTTTTCGATATCGCCACTTTTCCAATTTTCGCTTATAACTCGAAAACAAAAGAAGGTAGCCAAAAATAAATACTACTCTTCTTAGTTTCTCAGAAAAGAGATCGACAAGTGGGTATCAGATTTTGTCTCCTCTGGTTTAAAATTGTAGTGCAAAACATCGAAATATGCCAACCCTGTACACACAAAAAATACTGTGCTATCAGCAATAGCAGATCTTTTATTGACATCTTATCAATAAAATATTTTTGAAGTAATTATATTCAGATAATTCATTGAATAATACGGTTGTCATTTAATTTTAGTCGTAATAATTTTGGAATAAGAGAGAACTACATATTCGTTTAATAAGACTTGTATTTGAATCAATTGATCAGAATAATATTGAAATGGGAAAGAACTATATTGGCTTTGAATACAACCTATATTTGAATGAATTGATTCATTTCATTCAATAGCTAAGAACATCAACGGTATAACAACTAAATTCATTCCAATGATGCCTATAATTGAATCAAAAATAGTAGATGAAGTTTGCAACCAACGCGGGGTTTAGTAGGGTATATCGCGAGATTTGCGTCCTCAGAATAAGAAATAATTTACTTTTTACTGTGAGTTTGCGTCATTTGTGTGTATTCACTGTTAGTTTGTATGTTTTCTCTGACTGTTACTGATAACAAAAAGTTGAAAATGGAAGAGTTGTTGACAAAGTGGGGAATGGAATCGCAAGTTCACCATTTTCAGGGTAAGCAGTAAGTACGTTCATCACTACATAGTATAAAACAAAGTCGCTTTCTCTGTCCCTATGTCCCTTTGTATGCTTAAATCTTTGAAACTACGCAACGGATTTTGATGCGTTTTTTTTTATAGATAGAGTGATTCAAGAGGAAGGTTTATATGTATAATAACATCCATTAAATAGTGGAGAAGTACTGTTATTTTTGAAGTTTCTAATGTGATGTCGTACCGTGCGAAGCCGGGCGGGTCGCTAGTTTTCATAATAAGAATGTAAATAATGTCTTACGGCCTTCCGTATTATTGTGAATGTGCGCTATATTGACGAAAGAGAATCTAAAGCCTCAATTACACTCAGCCCTCCTCACTGCCACTCGCGTTGTCGGCAATAATTCCCGAAATACTTCTGCAGCAATATCTAAAGCAGTGAGCATTTACACTCAGCCGCAACATTTTCCTCGTGACCAAGTATCGGCAACGACGGACAAAGAAATTTCACAGCAACCTAGTTAAATTTAATCACTTACAGCTGTCCACGCTGCTGTTCCTTTGACTTCCGTACGAAAGACCGCCAATTCAAGGAGCGTAGAGCAACACGAGTGGCAATGTGAGGCAGCAGGGAAGTGTGGTGATTACATTACATTCAGCCGCTGCCCACAGCATACACTAAAACGCACAAAACTTTCGGACCCGAAGCTGATATGTTGCAGTACGCCCAGACTACCTTGAAAGGAGCGGATTTTGACAGACTGAATCTGTTTACATTTTCGTCAGATATCAGATTGACATTTGGAAACATGGGTTTTCGATTATTTTACATTTGTAGCTTTAAATTATGGGATTTGCAATTAAAACTCAAGTAAGAGGAGATTGTTGTACCCATTTGTCGTAGTTCGAATCATATCGCTTTCGATTATGGTATGAATATATTGAAAATGGCCAAAGACGACTTTGCTGTTGGAAGGTAACTTTATCCTAATATCAATTATTGATTATTTTTTCAAGTGTTGATTTCATTTTCAGATTTTATCTTATTTGTCCAGTATGTCAGGAAAAAATCGCCATCAATACAAATTCAAAATAATGGAATAGTGTACTTTGGAACTTGTTTCAGCCATCAAATTGGTTTGATAAATGTATTCTTTTATTCCAATTGCCAATAAAGAATGAGAGAAATCCATGTATCAAGACAAAATTTAATTGATGGACCTACATCTACATGATTCACAAATAGATAAAATAGTTCGATGAGGGCTGAAGAACTTCGGTGTATAGTCATTCGACTCGGCATTTGATATGTTTAGTTTTTTTTTCAGTATGTGTAAAAGAATAATATGGTGGATATTGAATTAACTTGATTTGTACATTGTCCAGAATAAAGAGTAGCTACTTAATTTGTGATATCTAATCATGTGCTGATCTTACAAGATATAAATGAATAAGTTGTAACGATGGATTTGTTTGTAGTTTATTTTTACTGCATTGGGTATAATGTTAGCACTTTGTTTGTATCTTCAGATGACTGGAAAGTATGAATGTGAATAAAGCACCTTAAGTTTTATTTTCATAGGATAAGTGAACGATTGCTGATTACGATTGAAAGTGTTACTGCATACAATTTCTATGGGTCGTAATTGAAATGAATGAATGAGAAAACTGATGTATGAAAACGAAAAAACATTATTTGAACCACTATCTAATATTTATTTAAAAATAAAGAACAGTATCACTTTCTTGTCCTGAAAAATGAACAGGAATATTCGGAATCAATTGTTTATATTGATTTTGGCCTGGGATCTTGATGAACAGGTACTAGATATTTTGATATTCTTTTCGGAAAGTAGATCGAAGTCGATAACAATATCTTTATTTTAACCTACAACAAACAAGTTGAGCATGATTGTTTCAGAAACGTGTGAATTCTATAAACCTGATTCAGAATCTGCGTTTTACATGCATGAGAATGAAATAATTCCATCTAACGCAAATGCGTACACTAATCTCCTCGTACTTGAGTTTTAATTGAGAATACCATAATTCCAAGCTCTAAATAACGTTTAAAATAAGTAAAAACCGAAATGTTTTCAAATGCCAAGTTGACATCTGACGCTGACGAAAATGTAAACAAATGATGATCTCTCAGTTGCAGTTTCTACAGAACTCGTAGTAGCCGATTCACGAATATACCCGAATCATCGATCGTGTCCGAAAATTTTGTGCGTTTTAGTGTATGCTGCTGCCCACTTCCCTGCTCAATTCCCTGCTCCATGCCGTGGAAGTGAGCTGAGTGTAATCGGGGTGTAATAATCTAATAATGGTAGTTCACTGCTTACAGAGTTTGAGCTAAGTAAAAATTTTATCAAGTCTTTAACATTTCTACTTTCAAACACACTCTTAGTACTATAAAAAGATAGACAAGGTTTTACGTATGTAGTTTTTTGAGGTTTAGAAAGTGCCAAAATGTGTTGTAATACTTCGAATTAGAGAAAATAAGTTTGTGTTTCTTTTGACTTCAGGAACCTACGGTTAAAATATATGTACTAATCAAAGACTCACCCTGTATTCCATTATGTGAAATCATATTGTAATTATTTCTGTATCTCTCTTAGAAACAAAGTTAAAGGGGGAGTCAAATTATAGTGAAAAACCCTGTTCATATTTGTAACACGAAAAAAATTGGTTTTAACCACCCCGATAATGAAAAAATGACACCCCCAAAATACGAAGTTAACACCCACATGTTTGAAAATCAGATTTTTGTTTTCTGCTTTCGATAGTTCTTCGTAAGTAAGTATTTGTAATTAAAAAAAAATCGTTTGTAACCCACCCCATCATAGGGTAAACCCCTCAAAGATGCGGAATTAGTACCCACTTTTTTAAATATTATATTTTTTTTTGTTTTAGAAAGCACATCGTTAGTAAGTATTTCTAAAACAAAAAATTTGGTTTTAACCACCTCGATAATGATAAATGACACCTCTAAAATGCGAAGTTAGCACCCACCACCCACATGTTTGAAAATTTGATTTTTGTTTTTGCTTTCGATAGTACTTCGTTAGTAAGTAACATAAAAAATTCGTCTGTAATCCACCCCTTCATATAAACACCCCTCAAAGATGCGGAATAGTTATTAGTACCCCACTTTTTCAAACATTATATATTTATTTTTGTTTTGGAAAGCACATCGTTAGTAAGTATTTGTAACACAAAAAATTTTGCACCCCGGTAATGAAAAGATGACTGCCCCGAAATGTGAAGTTAGCACCCACATGTTTGAATATTTCATTTTTGTTTTTTGCTTTCGATAGTACTTCGTTAGTAAGTATTTGTGAAAATCCCCATCATAGGGTAATTGAACAGTATTCAATATCCGTGCAAATGATTTTTCGTGTGAGCATTTCATGCATTTGTATTTTTCTACCAGACTCTTTATTCCCTGTTCATTTTTTGGACAGCACATACACTATTATCCTGGCAGTATCTACTCTGGAGATTTTATTATTTATAGCCAATTTTGGCCTGAAATATTACTAAGGAAGTTACTTACTAACGATGTGCTTTCCAAAACAAAAAAATATATTATAATGTTTGAAAAAGTGGGTACTTATTCCGAATCTTTGAGGGGTGTTTACCCTATGATGGGGTGAGTAACAAACGAATTTTGTTGACTTACAAATACTTACTAACGAAGTACTATCGAAAGCAAATACAAAATCAAATTTTCATAAATGTGGATACTAACTTCGAATTTTGGGGGTGTAATTTTTTCGTTATCGGGGTGGTTACAAGCAAAGTGTTACAAATACTTACTTACGATAAACTTCCTAAAGCAAAAAAGAAAAATATAATGTTTGAAAAAGTGGGTACTGATTCCACATCATTGAGGTGTGTTAACCCTATGATGGGATGAGTTACGAACGAAGTACTATCGAAAGCAAAAAACAAAAATCAAATTTTCAAACATGTGGGTGCTAGCTTCGCATTTTGGGGGTGTCATTTTTTCGTTGTAGGGTGGCTTACAAACGATAATTTCTGTCCCACAAACACTTACAAATGATGGACTTTCCACCTGTATTTTTGTTTTCGAGAAATTTTGAAAAGTCGATGCCCGTGAAGTTAGCACCCAGCGGAATGCGGTGTTTTTCTACCACCATCCTTGACTTACAATCGAAAATTTTGGACCTACAAATACTTACTAACGATTTACCAACGAACGCAAACAAAAATTTGTTAGTTTTCGAAAAGGTGGGTACCAACTTCACGGACACGATTGATCTTGATAAAATGTTTTAACGATTGAAACGCATTGCTTCACCAAAGATTTCTCACGTCTTTACGAATGCCAAATATGAACTGTCAAGACTAATTATTACCAAAATGGCGGTATAACGAAGTAGTAGGTATACCTTCCCGGCGGACACCCGTTATATCAAGTAATTATTGTTTTGTCATTCTGATTGTATTTCGAATTTGTGGTTTTCATTTGAAATAGCTATTTCTAACTTATATACCCTTTTTGACTTTAAGATGTGAACTATAAGTTCTATCAGTTTTCTGATCAACCATATTTTCATATTGAAAATTATTCATTCTTCGAAAGAAGATTGTCGGAGCCATGATATACACTGCTCAACAATTGATAGGGATCACTTACTTGTTCTAAATTTATTTCTGAAATATTCGCTCCAAGATTATAAATTTAGTCAGATATCAAGGTATTTTCAGTTGATAATATGGTTCACTTGAGAAAAGAATGAAAAAATGGAAAGTTGGAGAGAAAAAAAGACTATATTAGGAACACTCAAAATTCTGTGTTTGAATAACATAAAAATTTTATTATGAAACCACAAGAAGGCTGAAGTTTCGGTTAAGCTAGTATACCTAGTTGGTCCCCCACGAGCTCGTCTCAAGCATTCTACCCTACTAGGCATACTTTCGATCAAACGATTTATAAAATTTTGGGGCAAATTCGTCCAAATATCCCGTAAAGCGTTAGAAAGGTCCTCCAGGTTATTGATCGGTTGTTCTAAGGTTGACAATTGTCTAGACATCTCAGATCAGACATGTTCGATGCAATTCATGACTGGAGAGCGAGCTGGCCAGTCCATCCTATCAATAGCATGAGTTTCTAGCGCTTCATTAACCAGACGACTACGGTGTGGACGGGCATTATCGTCAATTAAAATGAAATTCTCGCCCACGGCAGCCGCAAACGGAACAATTAAGGGTTCAATAATCATATCGTGATATCTCTGGCTGGTCATGGTGGTGTTCTGCAGAACAACCAACTCTGTGCGTTGGTTCAAACAAATGCCTCCCCATACACATATAGAACCTCCGCCAAAAGCTGTTGTGGGTACCATAAACTGTTCTGCATACCTTCGACCTCTTTCCCTCCAAGCAAGAATACGTCCATCGGAGTTGACCAAACGAAATCTAGACTCATCCGTAAATAAACATCGGCTCCAATCTTCAAGTGTCCAATTGCGGTGCTCCTCAGCCATTGCCGTCGATGAACCCGGTATTCCCTATTCAAACGGGGATGTTGTTCCCTCCTACGTGCTCTCAAACCACGAACATGTAGTCGTCGTCTTACAGTCTGCTTCGAAATTAGAACTCCTGTTGCAACTCTCAGTGATCTATTGAGCCGCGACGCCGGGTAAGTGGGATTTCTCCTAGCATTGAGGATCAAAAGACGATCTTGGGTAGCTGTTGTACTGCGCTGCCGACCTCCCCCATGAACATAAGCTACTGAGTCGTTTTGGATGAACCTATTCCAAGCCCGACTCACGACACTTTGCGAAACATTCAACCGCCGGGACACTTCTCGCTGGAAAGAAACCTTCCTGTATCCACCGTATGATTTGGTCCAGTTGACAGGAGCCAAACGTCTTCTCGGCATGACTGATAAGCTGATATTAAGCCCGTTCGGCATTGACCTCCGCGAGCAGACGGATTTTTTTAGTCACGTGACCACAGATCGTACAGATTCATCTGTAATATCTGGGAATAAACGAACGGTACAGAGCATCTGCCACAGAACATACTGCTATGTTCAACTTTTATAGATTATGTAATTTCAAAGATCACTATTTTGGGAAATATGCTCATCTTTTAACGATACTTTCACCCTTTTCGTAGCTCTTCCGTAAAATCTCAATTAAATAATTAGGTGCATCAAAGGCACTGAATGCAAAGGAAACGAGGAATGCAATATCCCCTTCTGGTAAATCAATACGGCGATAGTTGTACCGCAAGATCCTAATTAATTAATTAATTACACGAAAAAGAAACGAGAAAAGAATATCTCCTCCTGCCCATTCATAACTACGATAGCTATATCGAAAAATTTGAATGAATTAATTAAGTTTTTAATGAATAAATGGAAACAGAAGTATAAAAGTGTTAGGGGTCGTTTATACTGGCCCGTAACTTTAACTTTTCCCTTACGCTAAGAATTGAAACATAGACATTTCATGCTATGGTTTATACTCGAACTTTAACTTATTCCCTTACCTAGAAGTTTTTCATTCATAATTTAAGGGCATAAGTTACGGGCCAGTATAAACGACCCCTTAGAATTTTTCAATCTATCGGTTGTCAGATCAGGAAACTCAACATAAAACGAAAAAATATATAAAAAATATAAAACTCTATGGATAAAATCGCTTTGCTCCGTCGAAATAGACCGAGCGAAAAGATCGACGTCCGATTGCTCAAATTTTTATGACGAACGCTCCAGATGTGTATTCCCCTCATTCCGGATGTAATAAACGAACGGTTCAGATCGATCCGACACGTCCGATGTCGATGCCGAACGCCCCTATTGTTCTCATTTCTTCAATTATTGTCACCTTATGTGGTTGAACGAGAGAAAGAAGCAGATTTAATAGCAAATACCACATTGCTTTTCACTCCACCTGTAACAGCCTACAGATAATAATCGATTTTGTGAACAAGAGCCGACGAAGTGAGGAAGACTTTGATATAATCAACTCAAAACATCTTACTTTCTCCTTAGAGAACATATTATGTACAGATTTTCACGAGATAACTTGAAAAAAATACAAATGAAGAGAAGTTCATAAGTGATCCCTAGCAATTGTTGATCAGTGTAGTAAGATCCAAATACGTCATTTATTTTTATTTTAAATATTTTTGGGTTGCATGTGACAAGAAAAGTAAGAATCATTGAATCGATAATTTTTGAGAAACCATATGGTCTCAAATTGAAATTTCATTTATATTTTGATTCCTTGCAGAGAATACCTCACGCATTGTATTTGAGCTGAAACATAACGAATAAAATAACTAAATTAGTGAATTGTTCAGGGCCGACGCTAGGGGTGAAACAGTGAAGCAAATGTTTCAGGGCGCCAGCTTTCTGGGGGCGGCATTTTTCGCCAGCTGACTTTTCGTATTTAGGGTATGGTAGGGCTAGGGGCGCCCGAAAATTCCTTGCTTCAGGCGCCAAATTTACTAGCGCCGGCCCTGGAATTGTTCACTACAACCTTCAGACCTTCAGATCATAATGTTTAGGGTTCTGTCGCTAGTTCACTCACTTCGGAAAAAACAACTATTCGCGTAACGTGATGAATAGAAAAAAAATGAAGGGTAAACATTTAGAGCTGGTTTAATTATTCCTTAATTTCGTTTCATGGAAGTTAAGCTGGTTTCACTCTTCACTTTCAACAACGAGTACTCAGAGGTCTACGATCATTTCTCGAAATTTGGTTGAAGGAGAATTATGACCTTTAATAAATTCTCAAAAAAATATTCTGTTTGTGCTATGCAAACCGACAAATTTCTGGTAGATATATATGTGTTAGCCTACGGCTTTGAAAATTCCACGGTAGATTTGGGACGGCTCTGCTGGACTCACTGATGAGGGAAAAAAGTTGCTTTTGTTTATATTGGGAAAATGATTAACTCAATTTGTTATATCTCTAGGGCTGGTGGTTTCCATCTATTAATTCAGGAATTCATCTTTCGTTTTCTAATCTTGAACTTATCTGAAAGCCGGCAGGATCCAAACATGAAATCATATTTTGATTACTAACACCGCACAAAAATTAACGCATCACCAATGAATTTTAAAATTGCACGATTTTGAAATGAGGAATTTCATATTTTTCAGATGAAACAGACGAAATTTAATAAAAGCAATGAAATCTACCTTATATACAGGGTGAATGATAATTCATAAGATTTTAAAATTTATCAAAATAGAGATGAATTGATCACATTAAATGACTGATATGTCATTCAAAACCTCGTATTGCCTTCTCGAAATCTTACGACAGTGTTCATTCGTCTTGGTATACTTCCAAACAGATGCTGTATCTTCTTTTGCTCTATTACCTCCCATCCTCCCAATACTTTTCAGCTTGTGTTGACATTAGTCAAGTGTTCTACGAGGCGCTGGATGTTCTTGCTTTGCCCATCCCAGATGGTCCCAACATCGGATTTAAATTTTGGCTTCGTGCTGCCCAATGGTGGTATCACTGGTATCATATATCTCACTTTTACAGCAGCATATGGGGAAGCGCATTATCGTGCATAAAGACAAATTTTTCTCCTACAAACGGGCTATATGGGACAACATGGGGTTTCAGAATGACTCGTATGTATCTGTCTGGTGTCATCTTGCCTAGATTCACAGCCACTAGCTCTGTTCTCTCAAGAAAAGCCGCCTCAAACCATAACTGAACCGCCTCTCAGTTTGGCGAAAGTTACATTGCAAATATCGCTCACCCGGACGTTTATAAAATGGCACATGTCTATCTGAGGCATATAAGGCATATCTGGGTTCATCAGAGAATAAAACGTTGGATCATTCCTCCAAGCCCCACTGAGTGTGTTCTCTCGCAAATTGAATTTTATTAGTATTTTTTATATATTAATTATTGACCCTGATAAGTGTTTATAAAAAGTATTTTTTAAGAGCGGAGAGTACAATTGTCATGATGTGGATACTGAGATCATTCTTTTGTTTATATAACTTATTTTTTTGTGTGTAGTTAATAAATAAGTTGAAGTTATTATTTTTTTATTTACTCATTGAACATCACAATATATTATTATATTAATTACATATTTCTACCGAAATGACAATGTTGAAGTTCTTTCAAGATAAACAACTTAAAATTTAATATTTGTATATGAAGTTAAGTGCTTATACATGAATGTGCACATTCATAGGCACTAAGCGATCAGAAAACCCAAGTTTTTCTATTTCTATTGGATGATTGGTCACTTTCACTATTTCAAATTGAAGTTACTGAAAAATAGAACGGTCATGATGTGCGGTCCATCAAATCCATATCGATCTACCCTCTTCCAAATTATGCATATTTTCAATAAAATAATAACCAGGTGTCAGTTTGAAAACTTGCTGCGGCAATTATGTCACGACAGGATTGTTTTCAGTTGTAATTTAACTAGTGCAATGAAAATTATCGAAAATTTTTGGGAAATATGCTCGAATGCAAGTTAAGTTGAAAAAGAGCACAAGTGCGCGGAGTGCTCGAGTGCCTTTTACAGTTTAACTTGCATGAGAGCAGATTTGTCAAAAATTATCGATTCATTTTCATTGCAAGAGTTAAATTTAATAAGAAGATTTTGTGAATCCATCAAATCGTATTGTGTCGCTGTAAGTTGCTTTCAGGTTTCATGTTACTCTAATAAGTAATAAACGTTCATAATTACGTCTGCATTTATTTTAAAGGACCTGATAATTTTGCACAAGTGCGAATTATCGATAATTTGCACTAATGCAAAATTATCGCCTAATTGTATGCTCATTGGCTAAAACAACAATAAAAAATCAGTCGGAACATTGTTGTCTGTCGAATGAATGAATAAAATTTTCGTAAGTAATTGCATAAGTGCATCAACAAAATTACCGATAATTTTGCATGACAGCGTGTTGTCTAAAAACCGCACGAGTTCATTTTCATTTTGATACAGTGCGATTATCGCTATAATTATAGGGTGGGTAAATGCACTTTATTTACATGGCATTTTTGACAAGAATGAAATATTCAGAGAAATTACTGGAACTGCTCAATTTTTCTTCGGAGGGGAAATATCTCAAGGAATAAAAATAAAAGTGTTCACAAAGGTTGCGTAATTTCTACGTTTAGTCGTTAACATTCGCTTCATGGAATTCAAACTCAAAATTGAACTGAGTGTGAACATTTCGCTTTGATTTTCGTAAGTTTCAATTTCGCGATTTTTACGTTCGAGTTTGAAATCAAACATCGTACGGCACGCCAATGCACATCCGAAACTAAGATTTTATGCGGCGTTGCCACCATTGAACTTATAACATAACTTATATACAGGGTGATTTTTTTAAGTGTTTCATTAGACGATTTCGAGGAAGGAATTGTAATACAGATTTCATATTTTGGATTTTCGTTTTAGAGTACATGAACTTTAATTGTAAAATATTTTCAAGAGAAATCTACTTCCGGTTTCACCGGAAACGAATGTAACTTCGTTATTTCAAATGCAACACCCTGTATATTTATACATATTCGAATTCTTCGTTCAATTCTACACTGATTTGATGTATGATATGTGCAACCACTTAAGCGGTTCTTGAATTATAGCCTGATTATCAAATTTTTTGAAAAAAAGGTTATCACTAATTAGTGTCCATATCTTCAAAATCCCTCAATACAAGAATTTCTTTTTGCGAAAGTGGAACAAAAGAAAGTACGCTGATACTGTTTCTTGTATAACTTATGAGGAAATATTATACAGGGTGTCTGAAAAAAGGCCTCAAAGTGAGCCTCAATAAAACTATGAAATCTCACTTTTTTCAAATGGCAACCCTATAATTTTGTAATTCAAATCGATTGCTCGTCAAAAACCAGTTATAGTGTCCCGAACGTTTCATGCCTCTAAAATCAGTATTTTGGCCGTTATTCAATAAAATTCGAATTTCACGATTAAAGACTGGTTTCGCACAGTTTGTAAGCTTGGATTTTTGAAGTAGGCTATGTTAGGAACTGTCATTCTTACTTTTTCTTACAGATCAAGCACTAAGCATAACATGCAATAATAATTTCACTGGAATGATATATCAAGGGTATGTTTTTTATTTGCGGCAAATGTAACAAATTCCTAGAACAGGTAATTAGAAATTCAACGAACGAAATTCACATTTACTGACTTTAACGGAATCAAAGTTCAGGAGGTATCAAAACAATTTTCTCCGGAAGCCTTAGCCCTAAACAGACTCGAGTGAATACAGTAATAGTAGTAATAGATAATAATGAATGATCTGTTACTGTATTCACACGATTCCGTTTTGGGTTAATGCTTCCACTACGGAGAAAATTGTTTTGATACTTCCTGAACTTCGATTTTGTTAAAGGTGGTAAATGTGGATTTCTTTCGTTAGAAGTTCTGACTGCCCTTTCTAATATTTTCTTACATTCACCATAAATGAAGAACATATTCGATACATCACTGTTACTGTAATTCATATTTTGCATAGTGCCCGATGAATAAGAAAAGTATAAATGACAGTTCTCTAAAATGCATTATAAATCATAGATCTATAATTACTATGGATGCAGAATCACGTGACTTAACAGAAGATCGAACACTTGGATACATTAGAGAGAGAAAGACATATGCGATATTATCGAAAAGAAAAGAGATGAAGCAAGTTTGTGGGCAACTTGTCAAAATCATATGGAGGATGTAAACAAATATTTATGTGACCACAGACTTTGATATGCCCACAAGGATTTGATTCGTTGAATATAATTCAAATGACATTGCCCATAGAACAAGTATGACATTGCCCACAATAGCTCCATCACATTCGACCAAGTGACCCCTCTTTCTCATGCGGTGTCCATTCTTATTAGGTCTATGTTATAAATCAACAGACATAGCCTTCTTGAAAATTTCTTTCCTTATAAATCCATGGTTAGACTAAGAAATCTTGATTCAGTCCTGAAATCCGAATTTTATTCAATAACGGCAAAACTACTGATTTTAAAGGCATGAAATGTTCGGGACGCCCTAACTAGTTTTTGACGAGCCATCGATTGGAATTACAAAATTATAGGGTTGCCATTTGAAAAAAGTGAGATTTTATAGTTTTATTGAGGCTCACTTTGGGGCCCTTTTTCAGACATCCTGTATAATATTTCCTCATGAGTTATACAAGAAACAGTATCAGCGTACTTTCTTTTGTTCCACTTTCGCAAAAATAAATTCTTGTAATGAGGGATTTTGAAGATATGGACCATAATTTGTGACAACCTTTTTTAAAAAAATTTGATAATCAGGCTATAATTCAAGAACCGCTTGAGTGGTTGCACATATCATACATTTAATCAGTGTAGAATTGAACGAAGAATTCGAATATGTATAAATATACAGGGTGTTGCATTTGAAATAACGGAGTTACATTCGTTTCCGGTGAAACCGGAAGTAGATTCCTCTTGAAAATATTTTACAATTGAAGTTCATGTACTCTTAAACTAAACTCCAAAATCTTGAATCTGTATTACTATTCCTTCCTCGAAAACGTCTAATGAAACACTTAAAAAAATCACCCTGTATACATGTATGTATATGTATAAGTTCAATGGTTGCCACCCGAGGTTTCTAAACAAAGAGGTCCGATCTTTTAAGTCGCGTCCACACTATGCCGAACGACATCATTCGACTTGTGTCGTTCGACAAAGTCGAATAAGTGTGGACGTTGTAGAAGTCGAATCGAATCATGTCGCTTCCAACCCGACTGAGCGCGGTCCCGATCAAAAGAAGTTGAATCGAATCATTCAGTCTGGACGTGTCGAATGGGCCGAATGGGGTTCAGTTGCATCAAAAGCGCTGCGTATTCACATGCCGTTGGATTCGGATTTGAACTGAATTTCTCCCGCGTCCCGGCTCCGTGACGAAGACGTAATTGTTGAAGGCTCGCTCACAACTGAGTCGAACCGTTTATCGTTCGACACGTCCACACCGATTATCGAATCGAACGTGTTTCCCCGAACGTGTCGAATGATGTCGTTCGGCATAGTGTGGATGCGACTCAACACGTTCGATTCAACATCGATGTGGACGTGAATCATTCGATTCGACTTCCTTTGATCGGGACCGCGCTCATTCAGGTTGGAAGCGACATGATTCGATTCGACTTCTACAACGTCCACACTTATTCGACTTTGTCGAACGACACAAGTCGAATGATGTCGTTCGGCATAATGTGGACGCGACTTTTGATTTGTTCCACTCCTTGATGAAGAGGTTTTCAATGTGAGAGTCAAAACAAATCCACTTTTTACAAGGGTATGCGCTGTCTATCGGGATATAGGCACAGAACATAAGGTTAGACTCACTGATGAAGAAACCGTGATCAATGAAAATTCTGTTCAGCCTGCCGGTCGTGAACACGATAACTCCCGAAATGATGAAGAATCTAGTTTGGTTTACTTCTTCGACTGCCAAAATTTATTGAAACTTTCAATCCAATAATATCCTAAAACTATAATAATATAGCAATATGTGAAGCATTATTAATTTTTCCATAAACAGTGTGAAAAATAAATTGCATATTCTAGAATATGTAATCTATAGGAGTCGCAAGTATTACATCATACTATACTTATCAGTTATCACTGACCTCTTGGACAAAGCTTGAAATAATTTGGTTTTCTCGGAATTATTCGGAATAATTGTAATTATTCAGAATTATTGAAATTCTTCAGAATTATTTGGAATTAATCGGAATTTTTAGAATTATTCGGAATATTTGGAATTTTTCGGAATAATTTCAAATTTAACGTTATTTGTGCGCTTGCGCCTCTGTTCTGACCTAACATCATCATAAAGCACGAATTTCAAATAATTCCGAATAATTCCAATAATTAATTCCGAGAATTCCAAATAAAGCCTGGTTCTCAGAGCTTCGACGTGAATCCAGCTACAATCCCCACTAATAGACTTTTATATGTCTATGTCCCCACTACTCCTATTTTCTCCCTCGCTGTCGCAGAAATACAAGTGAAGTTGGTTGATTTCAACTACAAAAGAGGCGTGTCGCGACAGATTTTGACAACCAGAAACCAAAAGGAGGGGGTCAGGGGAAGTTTTGTTGACATTCTCTGATTGGATGAATTGCTGTCGCTGGCTTCACGTCGAAGCTCTGAGAACCAGGCTTAATTCCAAGCTTTGTACACTAAAGTTCCAGGGTGAAATACCCCTCGGGATATACCTTAGACTAAAGAAAGAGTCTTTAGTCTAAGGGATACCTATACAATGGCGGGTTCTTAAAGATGATAAACGTAAAAAGCGATCACCTGCAGGAGTAGGTCATTCTTTTTTTCCATTAAAATTATGATAAATAGTTTATGAAGAGTCATAATTGTATCTTGCACTATAGGATTAAATTCAGAAGGAAAGAGGACCATCCGTCAATTTAACATGTCATCAGCAAATTTAAACATTCAACAATTAAAGCTGAATAATATCTGCCCTTGTATAAGTAAGTATGAGGTGGAATTAATATTTCCCAAATGTAATCAAAAGAAATGTAATGTTTAAATTTATTTCAATCTTATTAAATATATACACTTCAACCACGATTATTAGGGCCGTATTCATAGTTCGTACTTGAGGGTGAGTGACAGTTGATGTCACCTTTAAAGCTAGTATTCATAAGGGCGATAAAAACTCACACTCACCCTCAAGTACGAACTATGAATACGGCCCTTATACTTTATTCTAGTGAAAGCATAGTCTCAAACTGTCAACCAAAAAATTTCACTTTACTTCGAATATCCTATAGCTGAATTAGTCTTGATTTCATACAAAAATTCTGCTATATGAAGAGCTTGTTTATTCAGAGTAAACTTATCTTTTCAGCATTTTTCATCTGTCTTTCAGTATTAATTGACATATCTTCCAATTTCAACTTATAGAAAAACTATGGTAGAGGTACCTGTTCATAATGAGTAATTGTAATGAACCATTCCTAATACAGTACAGTCTCTATAATCCGGCCGTGCGCCACTCCGGCACGTCCAGTAATCCGGCACTCGGCGTCAGAGGAGGGGTCAGCTGTTTTCATGTTTCTGCATGTCAACAAACCGTTTTTTTACATTGACCTTAACTGTGTTTTGCTTATATGTAATATTTTTATCGATTTATACATAATATTTTGTAATGATTTTTATACTGTACTTGTTTTGTAGTAATTATACGATGTTTTTATGGTCTATTTAGCTTTTTTTTACCATATCTCCACTAATCCGGTAATTTCGGCAATCCGGCACTACCGATCTCAATATAGGGCCGGATTAGCGAGATCCTACTGTACGTAAATTCAAACATTCTTAGTTTTCTTTAATAATTCAGAACGCAATTGTCAGTTGAAAACTACCCCAGGGGCTCGATTCTTGAACTTCGTAGAGATGACAACTCTCGTTCGACTATTCCTATACGAGATGTCATCTCACTTCTCTCACGCATAATCCGAATAATTTCAGTCACACTTCACACTAGACACAGAATAGTTGCTCCCTTTGTCTAAGGTTGCTCCATTCTGTGATTCTCTCCTATGGAAATAGTCATCTCTCTTACCAGTTAGTAGTAGAGAACTCGTTCTTGGTCGGGAGAGAATTCGAGAATACAGATTCCCTCGGTCACTGAGAGAGAAATGCAATTCTCGCATGAGAGATTTTTCAAGAATCGGGCCCCAGTAGGTCATTAAATACTATCAGATTTCGAACAAACTTGTTTATTTCAAGAGTTTTAGCATTCATATCTTTTTTAATAATTTTGATCATTCTTTCAAAATAAAAATGATTTGTTGTTCACAGCTCAAGGTCTGAGGTTGCACTCCTTTTATACATTTTTTCACTATTTCACTATTCATACGTTGAATATACATGAAATAAATGACTCGATATAATTTATTTCAAAAAATTGGAATCCATGGCAAATTTGGATCTCTGTATATTATTTACATTAGATTTGATTCTATCTGCAACAGTGCTAATACTGGCTGCTTTCAATAGTTGATTTCTCACGAAATTCTTGTCATGTTCCTTAACAATTTCTGGTTTACTATGTTCTTCCTTATACTTTTTGAAGTTTTTAGCACTTTCAGCATTTCGAATTGCAGCATGTTCCATCATACTTTTACGAAGAGCTCCTTTTTCTTCATCAGTCATTTTTTTCTTGTTTGTTGATAGTTTTTCCTTATTATTATTAGACTTATAACGTTCTTTGAAATTAGACGCTTCTTTGAAATTTTTATTTTTTTCAGGGGTATAACTATTGTATTTTTTAGAAGACCTGTTAATTTTTCTTCTATGATGTTCATCAGACTCTGAGTCAGATAACTGTTTTTTCGTATTGTGTTTTTTTATTTTGCCTTCATCATCTCCACTACATTCACTTTCACTTGAATTACCTAGCAGAATATTCTTCAAGTCTTCTTCAGATAATTCATTTTTAAGTACATTGAATTTATGCATTAGTATAGTATCTAATATAGCTTCATCATCATCATCGCTTCCTATTTCCAATTCCTTACTGCCATTTTTTTTCCCCAAATGTTTATTCAACTTCTTCAATTTTCGTTTCAATTTTTTATCTACTTTAGTCTCATTCTTCCTCTTTTTTTTGTTCTTCATCTGAGCTTCTATAGCATCTTGTAATTTCTTCAATTGTACAGGATTTTGAAGAAACTGTCTTCTTGTTTCATCTTCTTGTCGTTTGATGAGAACTAATGGATCTTCTTGAAGTTTGGCTTGTAAATCAACCTGCTCACTGTTCACTATTTTATTATAATCTCTTATAGATGGCTTATCATGAATGTTCTACATGATTTTTGGGTGGTGCAATTAACTTATCCGTGCCTTTTGCTGCCTCTTCTCTGTTAAGTTCTTCAAGAGTTTTGTCCACTGTACGCCCAAGTAAATAGGATTCTCTGTCTACCAATGCATTTGGACCTTTATACATCCAATCAAGTTTCTTGTCCTCATTATTCGAAAACATTTTTTGAGATAAAACAAACAGATACTATGAAAAGTGTTCAACAAAAGCGACAAGTTCGCACCTTTACATACAAACAGTAACAGATGATTGATGTTTGCCAGTTTAGTTTACCTATTATGATGATGTTTACTTTAAATTAGAATTTGAAACGATTTTTGCACAGAACTTAAATATTTTTGATTTGATTTTGAAGTTTGAATTTCGAGGTTAGTTGTCAATCATCAAGATCCATAGAACTAAATGAAGAGAGAGTGGAGTTGAATGGAAAAGAAAAGTGTAGAATATTTTTTCTTCAATTTAATTATGATTTTTTTCTAATACATGCTCATTCAGCATAATTTTTTTATATTTCGAATAGGAAATCATCCATATATGTTGTTATTCATGAAAATCTAGTGATTTTTTGGCACAAGTTGCTCTCAATTCTATGGCAAATACGTGGAAGTAACTAGGACATGCGCAGTTAAGCTTTACGTGGCAGATGACTGTTTAACTTTGATTCTGAAATTTTCCCAATTTTTAATGAAATAAACATATTCTGTAAACAATTTTACCGAAAATCGAATTGTAGACGATTAATTCTTGTAAGGTTCGTGCTGTGTATTAAAATTAAGTTATTTGACTTGCCAGTTTTCAATTTTCTACTAAATAAAGGTAGACGTCAAAGATTTTTATTGGATGAGAAGGATTTAATCAATTATTAGTTAATGTTATGATTTGAATTTTTGTATGATACACTTTTAATAATGTTATGATAATTTCCTTAATATTTTTCCTATGACTTCGTAATATTTATCATATATCTTTATGATTCCAGATCGATGAATCCACAATATTTTTCTAATCAGCAATATGGTGCACCATCACAAAACTATCCACATGACGGACAAAATAATCAAGGTTTTGAAAGTGTACCATTAGGTCCATCGAACAGTCACACACCGTTAAATCTACCACCAACATCTGTCAGTTCATCGAATCAGTTGAACAATTTATTGGGGAAAGTACCTAGTGGAAACTTAAGTCCATTTACTGTTCTACCACAAGGTCATAATATGTCCGGAGGAGATGCTCAAAGTCAAAATGTAGCTAAGAATATGGATAGAGTTGGATCAAATAATAATATTGTTACTGGGCACTCTCGAAATGAGCACTCACAAATAATTAATGGTGCATCACATAATAACTCGAAAACAACTGCATTTTCCATTCCACAGAGTGAGTATTTTCAGACAAATTTACTGACAGTTCTTTGTATTTAGAAAGTTATGGAACTATTATCAAAAATGTAAGGTGTGTGTTAGAAGAGACGATTAATCTTTTAGGTAACATGAATCAGCAGTTTAATAGCCTCTTCGTTTTGAAGAGTTTCGTGCTCCTGAGTAGCTCAAAAGCTTGAAATACGGCTTGCCATTGGTTTGCGCAAAAGCACTGGAACAGCTCAGGAGCTTGAAACTCTTCAAAATGAATACTATATAAATGTTTTCAAATATTCTTATAATATGTGTAACATTTACTTCTTATTCAAGTGTAAAATTGTTAACACAAATTTATCAAGAAATCATTCTATATTTAGGTTCACACTATATTGTGTAACTCAGACATCATCCACATCACCTTATTAAAAGATTGACTATAATTAATCAGAGAACATTTTAATTGTGGTTGATTGGTATATGTAAGTATAAACTTTTTTTTTCCTTTTAGGTCAACTTCCACCTGGAAATTTGCCCATGAAACCACCAGGGCCCCCCTTATCCCAATTGCCACCTTCATCAGCTTCATCGTTTCAACATCGTACTTCTCCAAGTCTAGCTAAAAATGTTGGTTATCCCGCCACCTCTCAAGCGAATCAAAATTCTCCCTTTCAACCCATATCAGCACCGAATCATTCTAAACCTCCAACTAATGAACCTGCACCACGAACGATGAGCAGCGAAATTTCTCAAAATCAGAGTACTTCATCTATTCAGTCATCGGCCACTGCAAATAATGTTGAACTTCAAACTCCAACCAGTCAATTCAACTCAAACTCCAATCAGCACACGATTGGAAATGATTCAAATAATCCCTTTGTTGGTTCTCCCTCTATGGATTTAACCCCTTCTATGTCTGAAAATTCCCAAAAAACACCAGGAATGCAACAAAATCAACCTTTTGGAAGCTCTGCTGGTTTGGCTTCATCTGGACAAAATGTACCGCTCAAAAATCCACAATCATCTGGAAATCATCAAGTATTTGGAGGTACTATTGGAATGTTTTTTCTGTTTTAAAAAATGGGACTACAGGTAGCATTGCCATTAATATATAAACAATGAAAGCAGAAAACAATATCAATCGATTGAAATCAACCAATTTCAAACTTCAGAGCTAATCACGTCAATGTTCAAAGTAAATTCAAGAAGCTGATATCATACAGAGGATCCATGCATAGCTATTCAACTTTATTAGGGCTCATGTATACTTAGATCCTAGAATGCCTCGTATTATTCAAAGCTGTTCGCCATATTGATGAGCCCCCAAAAGGGCGGAATGGCTATCTATGGATGCTCTGGAATCTGGATGATACTTTGAACGCTGATATGATTAGTTCCGAAGTGTGAGTAATCGATATCTAATTTTGGTTTTTTTCGGTCGATTAATATTATTCTCTGCTTTAACTGTTATTCTATGTTCTTCTAAAATCAGGATGTAATTGAAATTTTAAAACACTGTCTCTTATTGGCTGTTATTTAATTTGTCCCAAATCTTCAATAAGATATGTCAGAACTACAAGAGACTCTGTAGATTTGCTATCGAAACTGGCATGTCACATAGTGTAAACTCTCAATTGTAATATTTATGCCAAATTTCAGTTGAATAGCTTGTGAAGTGCAGATAATATTAGAAAAAAACTTGAAAAAAATTATTATTACATTATTGCATTTTGCCTTGAACGAGGACGAGATTAGATCCGAAGTATTGATTTCAATCGATAAATAGTATTCCCTGCTTTCATTATTTTTGTATTCATGGCGATGTTACGCGTTAAACCTCTGCTTATTATTATTATTATTACCATATATTGGCTACCTAATAGAATAATAGTATACTCGTTATATTGGAAACGTCAGGATAGCATTCAGCCACAGAACACATTTTATATTCGAGAGCAATCAAAAAGTAAACCTCTTTATTTTCGATTCGAAACTTCAACAATAAAGAGTGCTATTTGTTTGTATGTTATTGCTGGCCAGTATATTATTATTCGACACAAGTTTTCCTTCACGGCTTGCCCTTATTTACATTAAATTGGACAATTACCAGAAAATTCTTTAAATGTTGTTAAGAAGAACTGAGAAAATAGTTTTATTCACAAAGGGATTGTCCTACTAGGTATTCTTAATACAATGATATTATCACCTCCCAAAAAAATTCATTAAATTGAAAATAATAATCACTCTAGTCTTTTGAAATTGATTTAAAACTCTCTCTTGGTCTGCTTTTCCAAGTGCGAAATAATTGATCAGATATATTAAGAGAATATAAGTTCACTCAATTCTTTACTTGTAAAACTGAATTACTATGAATATTTTCATTCATTTTGAGTATAATAATGATATACAGGGTGGGTCGGGAGGAACGGACAAACTCTAGGAGCGTTTTGTACACGTGAAAATAATCTAAAACATTCTATATGTTCATATATGATTCTAATTTGTTTTCGAGAAACAGTGTGTTAAAGTTGGAATTTTTTTTGATGTTATTCTCTTATAGTACCTACCTATACCTCACAGGATATCCTGATAACTAAAATTTGGCATGAATATTATCAATGATAGTTCACGCCATGTGAACTATTTTCATTCATTATTAATTATTTTCTTGATCTGTAGCAATGTTTCATAAAGATTCAATAAACTTGTATAATCATTACAAAAATATATCTCGAAGACAAATGAGAATCGTATAAGAACAAATGAGTTTTTTATTATTTTCATGTGTACAATATGCTTGCTGAATTTGACCCGCTCCACTCGATTCACCTTGTATAATAATAAATCCTAATGAAAAATGTATGAGTTTTCATTTTCGTTGTAGCATCAGGAAACCTTGAGTCAGCCCCATACAGACAACAGCCTCACACAGGACCTCCATTACCCGGACAATCTCCGATGCCAGTGCGTGCCCTTTTACCTGGTCAATCACAGATTTCAAACCAACAACAGCAATCATTACAAGGGCAATCACAATTTTCAAACCAACCAGGGCAATCTCAACTTTCTTCAGTACCTCCGAATTTCCCAGGAATTTCTCCACCAGCTGGCCAAAGTTCATTGTCTGGACCAAATCCAATGTCAGGTCAATCGAGACCCCCTTTACCTGGTCAACCACCATTACCAGGACAACAGATGCCTGGACAACCTCCATTATCTGGAAAACAAATGCCTGGGCAACCACCATTACCAGGTCAACATATGCCTGGTCAACCGCCATTACCAGGACAATATATTCCTGGACAACCGCCCTTGTCAGGTCAGCAGATACCCGGGCAACCACCATTACCAGGACAACAAATGCCTGGACAATCTCCATTACCAGGACAGCAGATGCCTGGACAACCACCATTACCAGGACAGCAGATGCCTGGACAACCACCATTACCAGGACAGCAGATGCCTGGACAACCTCCATTATCAGGACAAAAGTTTTCTGGCCAACGTTCACTACCAGGACAGCAGTTGCCAGGTCAACCTCTTATGCCCAACCAAAATCCATATGGGATTCCCCCATTACCAGGACAATCTGCGGGTGTTCCACCAATGCCTACTCAGCAATCTTTCACTTCACCCTCTGGCCAATCTGTACTGCAAGGACAGCAGCCTTTCAGTAGTCCACAATCTCTTAATCAACACAGCAGAAGTGGAATTAACTCCTATACATCAGGTGGTAATCCTCCAACTCAATATCAACAGCAGTTGTCCAATCAAATGCAAAATATGAGTGTGTCAGGTTCGAAATATTACTCTGGAAATGCAGCAACAAATGGAGATAGTGGACCTCATATGCCTCCACCTATAAACAGTCAACAAATGAAGAGTCCTGGAGGCTATCCTCCAATTCAAGGTCAGCAGCCCACTATGCCTCCTGGAATGGGTGGTTATCAACAGCAACCTGGATATCCCCAACCACCTGGTTATCCACAACATGGTTACCCTCAACCAGGATATCAACAACCAAATCAACAAAAGCGTTTAGATCCTGATCAGATGCCGAGTCCGGTATGTGTATTTTACTCTTTTTTTTTACATTTAGTGTATGATACATAAATTTTAGAGAGGGTACAATTTATGGACATATGCATTTATAGTTTCCTTTAACTGTCTGTTCTATAGTGCCTTCCTTGACTGAAGAAGACTTGAATAGAGATTTATTATAACCACAAAGCAATTACGTCAAATACTCTCACTCTCAAAATTCCTGCACCCTCTAATTATTGAGGCTATCATTAACTTTGAAAAAAAAATTGAAGTCTCGGGTTCAAGAGGTAATGAAAGGCATATACAGAAATAAAATAATATAAATTTCTTTTCATAGAATTATGAAGTTCAAATAATAAATACAAATTAGGAATCAAAAATTTCACAAACTAAAATCAAATTAAAACTCAATAAAAGGGCAAACTAATATGCGGTATTTGAGTCTCTGTTGCTTAGCAATGCATTCACTCTTCCCCTGGGACACTCAGGAATCTGGGGAAACGAGGAGGCTGACAATCTCGCCAGGGTCCTAAACTTCTTTAATAGAACCACAACCCTCTTGTTGCGTGGAGAAGAAGAAAAAATATTCTTCAGAAAGGAGTGTACTGTGGCTAGCTCTTTCTGGCCTGGACCACTCCAAAGAATTCCTCAGGAATTTTAAGGCTTTCTTATTGACCATTCTCTGGGGCTCTGCTAGGACAGGCTGTACATTGCCTTGGGGTTTCTCATTGTCATCTCAAAGGGCACCAGGTTGGACTGGAGCTTACGGATATCAATGAGTTTATATTCTGTGGAGAATAGAAAACAGGTGTACATACTCCATCCTTGAACACGTTTCAGTTGCTAGATTCATAAAAAGTCTGGAATTGTTTGGCGAGCTGTAGGGAATACCCAAATCAGATGGTAGGAAGGGGAACAAAATAGAGCTGAAAGTCGAAGTGATACACACATCTCAAATCTAGAGAATCATCTGAGTATGCCCAGTAGTTAGTCGTATCAGATTCCAGGTCTTCTGACAGGTCACCATAGCACGAAACAAACTGAGAAATTTATGTCTCATTAAAAGTATTGGATTCATCTAAAATTTTAACCTCATCAGGGAGGTATAAACTAGAGGTGAACGACAATACTCCTCACAGACTCAGTGATAGGGATATGGTGCGCCTGCCCATTATGAATAATATTTATACATACAAAAAATGCTTCTGACTTTTAATTATGCATTTCACAGAAAGGGCAGTGGCATATTCATTCAATATTGTTTTATTTTTTTAGATACAAGTTACAACTGACGATCAGAACAACAGATCGGGCGTATTTGTCACCAATCAGAAAGGTTTGATGCCTCCTTTGGTAACCACAAACTTTGTAGTCCAGGATCAAGGAAATTGTAGTCCTCGTTTCATTCGTTCATCTATGTATAATGTCGCTATTACCAGCGACATGATGAAGAACACTGCTGTTCCCTTCAGTTTAGTTATAAGTCCATTGGCTAGATTGGCTCCAGGAGAGTATAGTCCACCTATTGTCAATTTCGGAGAACTGGGTCCTGTTCGGTGCGTAAGATGTAAAGCTTATATGTGTCCCTTCATGACCTTTGTAGACTCTGGAAGAAGATTTCAATGTGCCTTTTGCAAAGCTACAAGTGATGGTGAGTGAATACTCTTGTGTCAAATCTATTTAATTTATTTATTCAAATGTTGATAATTAATTTTATCGAGTCTGGTAATAACACATCCCATCAAGACTCAATTCTTTTCAAAATCAACTAGCTTCTTTTAGCACTAGCTAAAACTTCTGCAGAATTATCATTCCTGATGTGTGTTGGAGCAGGCTTAGTTGAAGTAAAAAGCATAATTATGCTTTATTTATTTATTATATAATTGATTCAAGTTGAGGGTGAACCTATAAACTCGGTAATTTACAAAATAATAAAAGCATGTGAAGCATGTCGGAAATCAAATAACAAAATAAAAAGAAGAACAGGAGGTTGAAACTTGTTAAATTGGTGAATAAGAAAACAGCATCCGATGATCCACCATCACGTACACCTCCACCTGTCGTAACTGTTCTTGAATCCATTTACTGAGGATGACCAAAATACCATGTCAGGTAGTCGATTCCAAGAGTAGAAAATTTTGACATTGAGATGTTCTGGAGTGCTCACGTTTCAGTTTAAAGATATATGTCCTCTCAGGTTATTTGTGTTCAGAGTGTAAATATTACGAATGCTGTCACCGAAGTGTCCCAACATGGCCCGGAATGAAAAGATTAAGTCACCGCGCATACGCCCACTACCTTACTAGAACACATAGTAAGGTAGTGATACGCCTCTTTCCAAAACTACGAACTACCGTTATTCATATCCTTAGAAGAGTGCAATTTCCCTATTTAATACCTACGTCGGTTCGAGTCCCAACTAAGTTTCACTGATTTTTTTTTGTATAAATTCATCTAGAATGTTTGGACATGCCAATAATTGATTATTTTGACTCTAGAACTCAAAACAAATTGTTTTTCATTATTTCAGAGGTCTGAACGAAACATTTGAATGACTGTAATATCGAAACCGTTCGATATTTTACAATTCTGTTTTCATATTCGTGATTGATAATTCAAGAAGTACAATTGTACAAAATTTCATCCATTTCAAGTGAAATTTTTTCATCGCTTTAGACATGTAAAAAAAAATTGTGTTCGATTTTGAAAAAAATTTGGAACATTGCAGGTCTTCCGCCATTTTGGAAATTATTTTTCGGAGTTCGTCAACATTTCTGAATAGAGGACCCAAAAATACTGAGATTTGACCAAAAACCGTTACTTTAAGTGTTATACATAACTGACCACACTCATAAGAATCTTGCTCAAAAATGACGTTTGACACCCTGTATCTATCTCGCTTATGCTTCGAAAAAGGGATAAACTGTATAAGGCAAACATGATTCTCCCGATGTCCTCTACACGAAAATATATGTTTGTCCAGTTTATGATGAAACACCCTGTATAGTCTGTCCAAAGTCATTCGAAAAGCTCGGGAATATACAGGGTATTTCAGAATACGGTACCATAAATTCGAGATCTTAATCCTTAGATAATTTTATGACATAAAGTTCTTATGGACTATAGGTTTCTGACGCATTGTTTCTGAGATACGGGTTGTTGAAATTCAAAGAAAAAAATTATTTTTCATAAATATTTTCGACACCGTCATGATTTTTCTTTGAGTTTTGGTAGGTTATGAATTCGCATCAAAAACATTTTTTTCAATTCAATATTATTTTCAATTCTGACCAGTAGCGTCTGCACAGACTTCAGTCCGATTAAATTCAGTGAAAATAATGGTACCTACGCCAATGTTTTTCTTTTAATTAAAATAATTTTCGTAATCACCCCATAATTCTAAGTCAGAATTTTATTTTGAGTTTTCCAACTGCAATGAATACTGAGATGAAAAATAAAATGCTATTTCATCTAAAAAATCATTATGAAATCCTTTGTTTATTTCCAAAATCGTCTAGACACAGATTGAGGCAACACATACCTTCATTTTTATTTTTTTTTTGGCAGAGGATATTCCACACAAAATAAGAGAAAATAATAAGATATTTACCAAGACCAACTTTCTGTTGATGTATGGATTGAAATGCATAGTTGTTGATTATTTGATTGGGCCAATAGATTAAATGGAGAGTCATATCACCGCTACTCGGATGAAAGTTCTCTAATTTTGTTGGAAGATGTCCCCATTATGAAATTAGAGTTCTAGATTAATGAGTTCTACATAATTGCTGATGAGTCCTGATAAGGGCGAAATGGCCATCCATAGGTGCTCTGTTTGATACCACTTCCTTGCATTTTGTCTCGAACGAGGACGACATTAGCTCCGAAGTATTAGTTTAATATTCGTTGATTTCTATCGATTAATATTATTCTCTGCTTTCACTATATTGATATTCATGGCGATGTTACGCGTTAGGCTACGTTCAGATGATGAGCGCTCAACGCGCGTTTTGCTAACGCGCGTTGAGCGCTCATCAGTAGAAAAGGTTTTAGGGTACGTTCAGATGATGAGCGCGTTAGCAAAACGCGCGTTGAGCGCTCATCATCTGAACGTACCCTAAAACCTTTTCTTAAAAAATAGTATGTTCACCTCGTAGGAAAAGCCACATTCTAGGACTCTGTGTTGCCAAGTCTCGGCTCACTCCTAGACTTCACAGTCATCCAGGGCCCGTATTCTGGACAAGTGATCTTTCGATGCGTGAACGAACTTCATTGAGCGAGTCCCTCTTTTACCTGCAAAAATGCACACCGCGCAATGAAGTTCGTATTCGCTTTGAAAGATCACTTGTCAAGAATACGTGGTCAGGAATGTTAGACTTTTCCTATCTGGTAAACAATATAATATTATTCATTTGCAATGAAAGCGGAGAATAATATCAATTGATTTAAAATCAACCAATATTAAACCCACACTTCGGAAACTAATCCCGTCAACGCTCAAAGAACATGCATAGTGGTAATATCAAACAGAGCATCCATAGATAGCTATTTCGCCCTATTTGGGGCTCTTCAGTATGGAGGAGCTCCGTCTGAAAGGCATTCTAGATTCCCTTATTTGAAGAAATGTCGCCTAGCTCTGAGTATAACAGAACCAAAACGCCATCTCTTGGGATCCTTACGAACACCTACCTCCTCTTTGAGCGTTGACAGTATTAGTTCCGAAGTGTGGGTTTAATATTGGTTGATTTTAGATCAATTGATATTAATCTCCTCTTTCATTGTTGATATTATGCCCGCGTTACTCTTAAACGCACGAATTTTCATTTATTACTATTATCACCACGTCTGGTTTGCGACAAAGAAAAGAGCGTTTCCACTTCATCGACTGAAGGTTAAGTCCACATAGTTGGACTACCACCAGTTTGTATGAAAAACGGATAAACATCTCCCACTTCGTTCAGAGTTCATGCATCGGAGGTAGGTGTTCGTAATGGTGGCCATATACGCTACGAGAAATCGTTACGATCAGACTGTACAGTTCGAACGGTGCAGTTTATCGTAGCTGGCATACAAGCTATACACGCTACGTGAAATCGTTGCGATTAGACGGTACAAGAAGCGGCGCCCCGCATACGTGTAGTGATGGCGTCGACGGACGACGGTTTAGCAATTATTAGATTAATATTCGCCCTGAAGGAACAAAAAGTGAAGCGGAAAAAACATAGCATCTTGTGTAAAGAATGGCTAATGAAAAGAAGAGATCATTCTCATGTGAATTTGTTGGCAGAATTAAAGCTGTTTCCAAAAGACTGGCATCATTTTCTAAGAATGGATCACGATACGTACTTACATCTACCAAAATCGACCAAACTGAACACGAAAACGGAAACACGAGCGCATACACGTTTCGATCAGTTCGCACAGTTCGTCCGATTCCGATAAATCATTGAAATTTTGGTACTGTTCCGTTCGACTGTACAGTCTCAACAAATCGTGCGAAACTGCACAGTTTTATCACATACATGTAGCAATTTATCGGCACCGTTCGAACTGTACAGTCTGATCGTAACGATTTCTTGTAGCGTATATGGCCACCATAATGGTGGCCATATACGCTACGAGAAATCGTTACGATCAGACTGTACAGTTTGAACGGTGCAGTTTATCGTAGCTGGCATACAAGCTATACACGCTACGAGAAATCGTTGCGATCAGACGGTACAAGAAGCGGCGCCCTGCAACGTGTAGTGATGGCGTCGACGGGCGACGGTTTAGCAATTATTGGATTAATATTCGCCCTGAAGGAACAAAAATGGAGCGGAAAAAACGTAGCATCCGGTGTAAAGAATGGCTAATGAAAAGAAGAGTTCATTCTCATGTGAATTTGTTGGCGGAATTAAAGCTATTTCCAAAAGACTGGCATAATTTTCTAAGAATGGATCACGATACGTACTTACATCTACCAAAATCGACCAAACTGAACACGAAAACGGAAACACGAGCGCATACACGTTTCGATCGGTCGGCACAGTTCATCCGATTCCGATAAATCAATTGAAATTTTGGTACTGTTCCGTTCGACTGTACAGTCTCAACAAATCGTGCGAAACTGCACAGTTTTATCACATACATGTAGCAATTTATCGGCACCGTTCGAACTGTACAGTCTGATCGTAACGATTTCTCGTAGCGTATATGGCCACCATAATGGTGGCCATAATCGTTACGATCAGACTGTACAGTTCGAACGGTGCCGATAAATTGCTACATGTATGTGATAAAACTGTGCAGTTTCGAACGATTTGTTGAGACTGTACAGTCGAACGGAACAGTACAAAAATTTCAATTGATTTATCGGAATCGGACGAACTGTGCCGACTGATCGAAACGTGTATGCGCTTGTGTTTCCGTTTTCGTGTTCAGTTTGGTTGATTTTGGTAGATGTAAGTACGTATCGTGATCCATTCTTAGAAAATTATGCCAGTCTTCTGAAAACAGCTTCAATTCCGCCAACAAATTGACATGAGAATGAACTCTTCTTTTCATTAGCCATTCTTTACACTAGAAGCTACGTTTTTCCGCTTCACTTTTTGTTCCTTCAGGGCGAATATTAATCTTATAATTGCTAATCCGTCGTCCGTCGACGCCATCACTACACGTATACTCCGTTCACGAAAGGTTGAGCACATAGTAGGCGTTTCTTTATTTATCAGAAGTTGGCAGTATTTGCTGTCATAATGTAAAACAAAGTCAACGTTGCCGAATTAACCCGGCCTCGTCTGACGAGCTTTCGAGTTAATAAAGAACTATATGCAATATTGACAACATTGCGTATCAATCTGACAAATAAATAAATAATATAACCTAAAATTCTAATATAAACAGTGAAATATGTCAAATTGTCATGGCCAACCGACGGCTCAACCTTTCGTGAACGGACTATATGCAGGGCGCCGCTTTTTGTACCGTCTGATCGCAACGATTTCTCGTAGCGTGTATAGCTTATATGCCAGCTACGATAAACTGCACCGTTCGAACTGTACAGTCTGATCGTAACGATTTCTCGTAGCGTATATGGCCACCATAAGGATCCCAAGAGATGGCGTTTTGGTTCTGTTATTCTCAGAGCTAGGCGACATTTCTTCAAATAAGGGAACCTAGAATGCCTTTCAGACGGAGCTCCTCCATACTGAAGAGCCCCAAATAGGGCGAAATAGCTATCTATGGATGCTCTGTTTGATATTACCACTATGCATATTCGTTGAGCGTTGTTGGAATTAGTTCCGAAGTGTGGGTTTAATATTGGTTGATTTTAAATCAATTGATATTATTTTCCGCTTTCATTCTTTATATTATGCCCGCGTTACTCTTAAACGCGTAAATGTTCATTAATTATTATTCATTTGCGTTCCTACAAACGCTGTAATCCTTATTTTATACTATTATTGTAATTCTTTTCAGTTCCTGCAGAATATTTCCAACACTTGGACCATACAGGTCAGAGGATGGATCGTTTTGAAAGACCTGAGCTTGTTCTTGGTACTTATGAGTTCATGGCCACAGCAGACTATTGCAAGACCAATGCTTTACCCGAGGTTCCAGCTATAATATTCATAATAGACGTTTCATATAACTGCATCAAATCTGGATTGGTCCGATTACTCTGTTCTCAAATGAAAGAAATTATACGTAATCTACCAGTTGACGAGGGAGAAGAAGTAAGCAAGATGAAGGTCGGATTCATCACTTATGATAATACAGTACACTTCTATAATATAAAGGTAAGTGTCAAATGTCATGGAAAAGTTACCTAATGGGTATTTCACAGTACTTGAAATATGCTGTTTTTTTTTTTTTAAATGATATGAAGGTGAAAAGAAACAAGCACTATCTATTATTCAAAAGAGCCAGTAATTTTTTGCTATCATTCATATTATATAGAATTGATTACCTGATACAAAACAAGTTATTATTTCATTTCTGTCATTGTTCTTTGGTCAAGAAGTTCATGACGATTAAGTCTTTGTGTTCACATCGAGAGTTCTATGTACAATTTATACAATATTATAGTCCGTTCACGAAAGGTTGAGCCGTCGGTTGGCCATTGAAATTTGGCATATTCCACTGTGTATACTAAATTTTAGGTTATGTTGTTTATTTTCTTGTCAGATTGATACGCAATGTTGTCAATATTGCATAGAATTGTCTGATAACTCGCAAGCTCGTCGGACGAGGCCGGATTCATTCGGCAACGTTGACTTTATTTTACGGTATGACAGCAGATACTGCCAACTTCAGATAAATAAACAAACGCCTACTATAGTCCGTTCACGAAAGTTTGAGCGCATAGTAGGCGTTTGTTTATATATCTGCCGAAGTTGGCAGTATTTGCTGTTATAACGAAAATAAATACACGAATATGCCAAAATGGCTCAAACTTTTGTGAACGGACTATATGCGCTCAAACTTTCGTGAACGGACTATATGTATAAGTCAGGATGAATTCAATTATAATATGAAAAGGCTGATAAATTAATAACTCTCATAGTCCAAGAGCTAGTAACACGTGTTTCATGAAGTGTTTGATGCACCCTGAAATTTTTCAATTCTAATATGTATGAGATAAGAAGCCAGAATACCTGTGTTGGCTTAGCCCAACCCGGGACATCAGGTACTGCGCATAATAGAAAGGTGTAATAAAATTAAACCCGAAAAAAGTGTTTGATTCAGAGGCCAACAAACTTTAATCGAAATTTTGTATAATTTTAAAATAAAATTTAATTAGGCAGACATTTTTGAGAGGGTTGGTTTATAATTAATTCTCCCCAAAGTTTTTTTTTAAATACAATTTGAAGTGTTTGATTCACTCTGAAATTTTAATAGCCTCTTAATCAAATATTAAAAAATTAATAACAAAAAGCCAGACACTTTTTCCGGGGTTTAATCACCGGCAAACATGAAAATAAGTTTTATTTAAAATAGAAAGAGATAGGTAGCGTGTGGCTGGCGGCGTCAGTGAGAGCACCGATCATCGGAGTAGCTCACTGGCTTTCTACGCTCTCATTGGTTGTTGGTCACGGTGATTTACTAGCTGTAAATTTCAAACTCATATTTGTGAATAGAACTAAGAAATTTTTAATTATTTACACAATTTTTTTTTAACTTTAAATTTCTCAAGATACAACAATTGTGCAATTAAGTGGTAATGTAATCCTTGATTTAAAATTTTATGGAAGAAAAAAAAGGAAGTTGCGAGGTTATCATTCAAAATTTCACGAGTGTAAATTCAATTTTATAGGTTTATTATTATTATGAAAAATATTTTTTACAAAGAGGATTCATAAAAGCATTTTAAAAAGTCTCTTCAATTTTCCTCCTCATCACTGTCCTCTGAATTTTCTTCGGCAGAATCATCACTCGAAAACATGTCGTCATTATAAAAAGTTTGTTCGTTATCTGAAAAAGATGAAACATAATTAGCATTATGGCAAGTTCCGTGTAAAATAGAAATAATTTGCCATAATGCTAATATGTTTCATCTTTTTCAGATAATGAAGAAACTTTTTATAATGACGACATGTTTTCGAGTGATGATTCTGCCGAAGAAAATTCAGAGGACAGTGATGAGAGGAAATTGAAGAGACTTTTTAAAATGCTTTTATGAATCCTCTTTGTGAAAAATATTTTTCATAATAATAATAAACCTATAAAATTGAATTTGCACTCGTGAAATTTGAATGATAACCTCGCAACTTCCTTTTTTCTTCCATAAAATTTTAAATCAAGGATTACATTACCACTTAATTGCACAATTGTTGTATCTTGAGAAATTTAAAGTTAAAAAAAAATGTGTAAATAATTAAAAATTTCTTAGTTCTATTCACAAATATGAGTTTGAAATTTACAGCTAGTAAAGGACACGTGACCAACAACCAATGAGAGCGTAGAAAGCGAGTGAGCTACTCCGATGATCGGTGCTCTCACTGACGCCGCCAGCCACACGCTACCTATCTCTTTCTATTTTAAATAAAACTTATTTTCATGTTTGCCGGTAATTAAAACCCGGAAAAAGTGTCTGGCTTTTTGTTATTAATTTTTTTCAATATTTGATTAAGAGGCTATTAAAATTTCAGAGTGAATCAAACACTTCAAATTGTATTTGAAAAAAAAAAACTTTGGGGAGAATTAATTATAAGCCAACCCTCTCAAAAATGTCTGCCTAATTAAATTTTATTTTTAAATTATACAAAATTTCGATTAAAGTTTGTTGGCCTCTGAATCAAACACTTTTTTCGGGTTTAATTTTATTACACCTTTCTATTATGCGCAGTACCTGATGTCCCGGGTTGGGCTAAGCCAACACAGGTATTCTGGCTTCTTATCTCATACATATTAGAATTGAATAATTTCAGGGTGCATCAAACACTTCATGAAACAAGTGTTACTAGCTCTCCGACTATCAGTCAAAATCGCTGCTTTCATTGTTGTGGTAAATGTTCCTTACTTTTTATTTTCAAACAAAAATGGTCTCAAACTACTTAATTGACTTCACTGCTGAAGAATCTGTTATCAAATCATTCTGCAATAAATATAAATACTTATTATTAATAATTTCACATTAAAAAGTTCCGTTTTTTGAGCACTCGTTCTACTTAAACGAGTGCTATATCGTTTTGCCAAATGTCTGTAATTTTCTAATTTTGAGCCGAAAATGGTCTATCGTTTGAGACCATTTTCGGCCCGAAATTCGACTCCCTGATGACGAATCCGTGGTCAAATTCAATTCTGTCCTTCAGTTAGCACGATTACTTTCGAAGGGATTGTCCTAGAGACTTGAGATTTTCAGGGAGTTCAGGAGTTCGGTCTCCAAATGCCGCAGCTTAAATTAGTTAACCAGCCAAATCATACAGGGTGTTCCATAAAATATGGCCATACAAATTTTTGTTCCTCAATATCTCAGATGATCAATGAAATTTTCCGGCCACATGCAAGATGCTCATAAAAAGCCTCATGCAAAATTTTGTGGCCATTGTGTTAACAGAACCATAGAAAGAATATTCTTTATGTTTCCATTACAAGATATCTGATTCGAGTGAACTTTATTTTGTGAATGAAAATTGAAATACTGAATTTTCATGCAAAATTTCATAGAATTAAATTTTTTTCATTATCGACTTTTTACATAATACATTTTTTGAGTAAGTTCCAGACTATAATTCCGATCTTGCTGAGATTTTGCATTCGTGAACTTAGCATGAATCTCAAGTTCTACAAAATTTTGGGGTAATAGCATTGCTCCACTAATAAACGAGCGCCCAAATACACCTGCTCAGGGCTTTTCTTAAATTTTTATTATTATAATGCATAGCTTTTCCCAAGTTGAACCTAATAAATCAAACTATGTTTTCAATTTCTAGGGAACTTTAGTTGCACCACAAATGTTAGTTGTGGGGGATATACATGAGATGTTCATGCCTTTGCTTGATGGATTTCTTTCCACTCCAAAAGAATCTGAAGCTATTATTGATGCACTAATGGAACAAATTCCAAACATGTTTGCAGGAACTCGTCAAACAGAAACAATTCTTCTGCCTGCAATATTAGCTGGTGTTGAGGCCCTAAAGGTATAGTTTAAAAGTTTATCTTTGGATTTTTTTCCTGTGAATTTGTTTCTATAGAGATTGGGGGATAGTTACCTTATAAATATATATTCGTAGGCGTCTGGATGTTCTGGAAAACTTCTGGTATTCAGTTCGAATTTACCAACAGTGGATGCCCCAGGAAAACTCAAGAGTAGAGATGATCGAAAACTTTTAGGAACTGACAAGGAAAAAACTATTCTAACACCTCAGAACCAAGCTTATAACAACTTGGGACAGGAATGTGTTAAGGCTGGTGTAGGAGTTGATCTTTTCGTATTCAATAATTCTTACATCGATGTGGCAACAATTGGGCAAGTTTCCGGATATCAGGAGGGGAAGTTTTAAGTACACCTATTTCCAGGTATGAATGAAGTGTATTTTCATATTTTTGTGCTATCAAAAAAAAAATATTGTTACTTGCAGTAGGTCAATTGATAAAGACATAAAACTAGAGTAGGCAATTCACTAGGAATATACAGAAATAACCTGAAAGTGAGTCTAAAATAAGATATAATATCTTCTCAAAGAAAAATCTTAGAGACTTGAAATACATATGCACTTCAAAGACTATTCTGATATACTTTTTTCTGGCAGTTTTGCTCACACATCTGATCAACTTAATACTCGGGGTATCTCAAAAATTTTCTCTTCTCTGGAGCACTCGATTAAGCTTAGGAGTGATCAATATAAGCACAATATTTTTTAAATGCAATTTGAAATTATTTCCAGGCTGACATAGATGGAGAGAGACTTATTCAAGATGTAATTACCGATATCAGTAGGCCAATTGGGTTTGATGCAGTAATGAGGGTACGCACATCCACAGGTGTCAGGCCAACAGAATTTTTCGGTAATTTCTTCATGTCGAACACAACTGACATGGAATTAGGCTCTATAGGTAAGTAATATAAATATTTTTCCTATTCAAGTAGACCTGTGTTGTTGGCATCTTTTTTTTCGATCCAAAATATCCGCCCAAGAGACATTATCATAAACACTAATAAACGTCACGAACTTTCTTAAAATCTAAATAATTATCTTAGTAAAGGAATATCTATTCTATTCGCTAAATATTCGAAGACTTTAACGTCAACCTCGAATTATTAGACTTCGGCAACAAGGAAAGAGAAACCAGAAGTGACAGATACAGATATCAAAAGAACAACTCGACAATCGAACTACCGAGGGAAACCTTGACAAAATCAAACGCCTCAGGCCAAACAAAAACATCACAGAATGTTAATTTGACGGAATCAATTTGTGTCAATACTGTCAATGAAGCATTGATTAGTGAAAACATAAATGTCATAACTAAAGAAATGGTTCCAACAACAGTGAACCAACAAAACAAACACAATAGGAATTCTGAACAAGAACAGAGTGAATTTCACCTGGTAAGAACAAAGAGAAGAAACAGAATGAAACCTCATGTAGGAACAGAAGAAAGTCTCTGCCTGAAGTACAACTTTGAAAGCAGAAGCAAACACAAAAAACCAGAAGAAAAGAAAATATGGTTATATTTAGGAAGATTTAAGGATCACGTCAACCCAGAAACCATAAAAAGATATATACATGAAAATCTGCAGACAGATATAGCAACCGTAAGTGTTAAACATATACCAATTAGAAACCCTCAGAAAGATAATAAATGTTTTCTGATTGGAGTGGAAACTGAACACAAGGATAGAGTTTATGACTCAAAGTTCTGGCCAACAGGAGTTGCATTCTCGAGATTCAACTTTCGAATGGGACATCATCTGTTAGATGAAACAACAAACGAAGAACCTTAGCACGCTAATAATAAACCGATCTCATCTCATTTAAGGATATTGCACCTAAATGTACAATGCATCACGAATAAAATAGAAGCATTGGAACAACTTAGCTATCAACTTGAAATTGATATCCTATGTATTACTGAACATTGGCTCAACATAAACATTAAAATTTATATCATATAAAAAACTACAGCGTTGCCAATTGCTACACCAGAACCCAACATGAACATGGAGGAGTCTGCATATTCATTAAAGACGGTATAAACTATATGCAACTGGAAGAAATTGATAAACTTTCATGTGAAATGATCCACGAAATTAATGCAATCTACCTTCCTGACCACAATCTTATTGTGATGGTATACTATGCACCAAAATGCCAAAAGAACCTATACATTTCTGGTTCCAAACTTCCAAATCATTGAGTACATATTTGCCACTTTTAGTGCTAAGATAGACATAATCATAGTTGGCGACTTCAATGTAGATTTCAATTCGGAAACTGATCAAATACTCCATGTCCTCAATATGTTTGAAAGCTTTGGCCTACATAGAACTATTTTTACATATACAAGAGAGCACTATAACGGCAAAAAGTCTTGTGTAGACAACATACTGACCAATATTGAAGAATGTGATGCTAGAACGTATAATGCAAACATATCTGACCATCTAGCGCAAATAATAGATGTCAGTACTGAACCATGCACGCATAAACCCAACAAAATGTTTAGAAAATGTTATCCTCAGAATATTATGTCTTTAAAAAGGCAACTCTTGGATGTTAACTGGAAGATAATCTATGAAATAAATGACATAAATAAAAAGTTTGACACATTTCTGAGCGTATTCTGTCTGCATTATAATAATGCAATACCGTTTCAATCAACATCAACAACTTGTGCTTACAAACCTTCATACCATCTTAAGCAAATTAAAGAAACACTGGACTTTATAGGGAAGTATACGCTACTTTAGAATTATATAAGAAATATAAAAAGTTCTATCTAGATGCAACACAACTGGAAAAGAAGCAAATGAATTAAATAAGAATCGCTCAGGCCAAAAACAAACAAAAAACCACAATATGGCAAATAATAATCAAGGCAGAAACACGAATGGAGAAACAAAAGGCAATACAAAGTTCGCCGTCAGCAAATGCTTTAAATGCTTTAAATATCCATCCTCCCAGTATTTTCAAAAATCATGCAAATGTTTATGGCAGAACAACTAATCTCCTTTCTAGATAAACACAACTATCTTACAAACTCCCAATTTGGATTCAGGCAGAATAAATCTACAATTGATGGTATAAAAGACCTATACTTTTTCATATTGGATGGCTTTGAAACACATCAAACAACACAAGCTCAATTTTGTGACTTATCAAAAGCATTTGATTGCATGGACCACAAGATATGCCTAGAAAAACTTGAGCATTATGGTGTTAGGGGGGTAGCTTTATCATTGTTTGCTTCATATTTGAATGGTAGGAAACAAATGACCTATCACAAACAAGAAAATAGCTCTACAACAGCTGTTGTGCACGGTATTCCCCAAGGATCAATTCTAGGACCTCTTCTATTCATTGTATATATTAACGACCTCCTAAAGAATGTCAATTCTCATGTTGTATTACGTATATGCAGATGATACCACATTAGCTGTTAGAGATAAAAACCAGGACAATTTACTCCGAAGATCAGAGTAAGCAAACAAACAAGCAGCCAGTTTGTTCAACTCAAACAGATTATGCCTAAATAATGAAAAAACTAAAATTATGACCTTCATATCGTCAACTGCAGTGCCTGCAGATGATGCTTTATTCTTGGGCATTAACTTCGATACTAGACTGACCTGGAAGGCATATTGCTCACAACTGAAACAGAAACTATATCCCGCTATTTATGCCATAAGACGTGTAAGACAGATAATTAATCACCAGACAGCATTACAGACATATTATGCATTATTCCATACTCGAATGACTTATGGTTTGGAAGTATGGGGCTGCTCAAGTCATATCCATGAGGTACTAATCACCCAAAAAGAAGCTGTTAGGGCAATAGTGGGAGTGGATTCTAGAACTCATTGTAAGCTTATTTTCATTAAATACAGAATTTTGAAAGTAATATCTGAACTTATGATCAAACTGATAATCAATGTCGCCAGAAATAAAGCAGAATATGCTAAAAGATCCGCCTGCCATCCATACAATATACGCTCCAAAGAAGACATGAATATAATTGGAGCTAGACGTAAAACCACTGACAGGAAATCTGAAGGATTAAGGCTCTATAATAAGCTACCATTAGCATGGAGAGAACTTGAGGTGAATTCTTTGAGGAAACAACTGAAACATCACCTTCAAGAAGACCCACCCTATAGTATAAACATTGATATTGTGTGAATTTGAATTTGTTTTGACTTAATCACTATGTAATTGTTAATAAATATTATTATTATTATTATACAGATGGGTTCCTAACGCCCAATTCACAACAGGCGTAAGCGTAATTCTCCCATACAAATTACGCTAACGCGTATGTTACGTCCACCGTGCCTAACAGAGCAAGGTGTAGGCATAGGAATATACGATCCCAAACACAGGGAATCAGTGACTTTGAAGGAACCAATAACAACGCTCCAAACTGAAATTCTTGCCATAGAGAGATACTCCTGAGTCTGTGTGTTGAAATACAGTGTAACCTCTTTAATCCGAACAATTAAATGCAAGGGGTCTCTCCAAACTAGAGAAATTTCTGGATAACCGAACAGTATGTTGGTAGTGGTTTTTCGAACGCCATATTCATCAGCACTAGATCTAATACTTTGTCCCGATTCAATTCGACCTATGTCATTTCCGCCTTCATTTGAAAATATAAAGAAACGTACTCATCTTCAGGCATTGTTCAATAATACCATATTACGCGACTACTTCAAAAGTTGAACTGAATGAATTCATAAAAATACCACCTTCTGAGGGCTATCATTCTGACAAGTTCAAACTTCGAATTCCATATCGTGTCCGCAGTATCGAGGTGGGTCCGGATTATGCTTGTAATATTTGAGCGTCCGGATTACTGGATGTCCGGAATAAAGAGGTTACACTGTACTTTAAGTGAGCCAGAATCGGCATTGCCTCTGATTGTCAGATAACACTGAGGCAACTGATGGCCGATGATTGTATACAGGCTGTCTCAAGA
This sequence comes from Propylea japonica, assembly GCA_013421045.1. NCBI lineage: Eukaryota > Metazoa > Arthropoda > Insecta > Coleoptera > Coccinellidae > Propylea > Propylea japonica. Next base: position 33,623,890 of record CM024239.1, read on the forward strand.
GTACCAGTACATACTCTTATCAGAGATAGATCGCGCCTAACTGAGTACAGATTCAGTATGAAAAATTAATTTTCGGCTTTCCCCACAAATCTACAGAGTGATTTCGAAATTCATGGAAATAATGAGACCACTATGAAAGCCAAACTCATGGACATAATTTGTTAAAACTCAGAACGTTATTGACTCATGCTAAGATCGAGTCAGATATACCCTGTATAAAGGACCGTTTGGAGCTGTAAAAACTGGCGAAGTACAACAAGCTACTTTTAGTTTGGGTACCTACCCGCTAGAACATTGAGAAATTGTTCTCAATTTCTTCAGCTTTCCAATTCCAGCTGACTCCCTTGCAAAAGGGAAACAAACATTCCCTTCACCTGACCTGTGCCATCACGTTGGGTTTCACCCACACTGATCACGGCGGAGGTCGATGATCCTGAAGAAAAAAAAAGCTTTCTCACTGGATTCACACAAAGGCAAAGCAAGTCACCTTGAAAAGAGAAGCCTCACAAGCTCTAACAATGTCAAAAACGACTTCAAACCGCTTAAGAGACTTCTAACAGGTCATTGTTACATGAAATATCACCTGCATAAGATCGATAAGGAAATCTCCGATATCTGTAGGTTATGTCAATGCGTCATGCTGCGCGTAATACTCGATTCGATTATACCACTGTTCAAATGCACGGCAAAATTCTCTCTTTGATGCATCATATTTCCTATGTTTTCGATGTTAAATTCCAAACCTGTAGAACTCTCATCGTTCATGTCTTCAATACTATTGAACAATAAATTTCCCTTCAGCATAGTTTCTTGTAGTTCCATACAAACATATAATTCAAAATGAAGATGCTTATTATTTGGGGTTTCAGATTGTGAGGCGGTAAGCGGTAGCGGTAGAGATTAAACACGACGACAAATTACATGAAGATGATGGTGTGTATATTCAGGCTGCATTATTGTACACGTCATGCTCTGGTAAGAGACGCTTGAGAATCTGCAATCTTTCCTTGAAAACCTGCGCCCAGATGACAGATCTTTACAGAAGCTGCGATCTGGATACTCTTATCAACTATTGGTCGAAGCAAGCAATAACCAAATTGATGGATAATAACCCCAAGGCAGTTAAGGACAGTATAGTGTCCAGAGCAGCACAAGTTTTGGCCACATATAGGTACGTTAACATTTATCGATATGTTAAAAGTTTGTAATTTTTGCGCGTTTTTTGTTAAGGCAATAGCATTATGATGATATGAAATTTATTTTCGAATGTTCTTAAACGTAGAAATCCAGATCCTATATCATATCTGATTTCGAGTTAAAAATGTGAAACTTCTCAAATATTTTCATAACTAGTCATCAGATTAGTCATAATATGCACATTAACTTTTGAACGAATGAAGCTAGGGACTAAATATTACCAAAAGTAGAAATCCGACCTTGTCCAAATTTTATGTAGCTGTTCAATAATATAGCAAAGGTCTGTGCAAAAATTTATGAAGATCCTTGTATTGAAAATACAGAATTAAAATCAAAATGTTCAAAATAAAAGGTTTTCCAATAGGAACTTGACTACTTTTTAGTGCTATGAAATGCAAACCATTCGAGATATTTCAAAACACTTCATAATTGGCTTGAAGTAGAATCTGAATGGAACTCGACTTGTTCACTGACCAACATGGGCACGTTTGCAGCGGTTGATTCGTTGAATCCAATTTTCGATGACTATGCCACACACTATTACGAGTTCAATGTTTGATCTGGGCTATCCCACCTTTGTCGGTTTATTGACATAAAATATTGAATTTGCATTGCACCAATGAAAATAATCTAGAGGCGTCAAATCTCATAACTGAACCTACCTAGTGATGATGACTGATAAATACATATAAATATACATAAATATAATTCTGGAAATAATTCAAAAACTGAAATATGTAGAAACTTGACCATTGAAAAAATTAAATTCTATGGTTCAGATGATGCGATCTTTTTGAAATTTTGCATGAACGCTAGTATATCAGTCTTTATTCACAAAATGAATTTCACTAGAATCGGATATCTCTTTATGGAAATATAAAGTTTCTTTTCAATATTGCAATTGAATTTTCTATGGTTTTGTGTACACTATGACCACAACATTTTGCATGAGGCTTATAATGAGCATCTTGCATGTGGCCGCAACATTTCATTTCGATTGGAGTCGAACCCTATTGTTTGAGACCATTTTTGGCTCAATATTCGAAAATTACAGATATTTGGGCAAAACGATATAGCACTCGTTTAAGTAGAACGAAGTGTGACAGTGTAGTGATTCATTCTGATAGACAAGTTGCTATTAAAACACTGAACTCCTTCGCCATTCACTCCAAACTGATATTGGAGTGCCAAAGTTAAATCAATGAAGTTAGGCAAGAACAACAAAGTCTCTTCAATTTGGGTTCGTGGTAACAAAGGAATAAAAAAAAATGAACAGGCTAACTCACTAGCCAGAAACCTGTGGTATAGGCCAATGTACCTTCAAGGAAGAGCCAGAAAGGGAGGACGAACGCCACTTACTGACGCAGAACCCTTCTGTGGTGTAGGGAAATGTACCTTCAAGGAAGAGTTTTTGGGAAATGAAGAAACTGTAAGAGAAGCTGTCAGTAGTAAACTTCCAGGAATGGATAATTTCCTTCGAAACTTTAAAACTGAAGGGTCCAAAAAGTATTTGGATCTCAGTAAGAATAAGTTGAGCTTAGTTCAATTTGTTAAAGAAGAGCGAGCCTGCGCAAAGAATGTATAGGGCAGAAGAATTTCAGGAGAAACGCGGATCTAACCCTCTTAAAAATTTACAATCATAAAATCAAGCATAGTTATTCATTTAAAATTTCTTACATTATCTGAAACTTCGTGGATAAATCTCAAAATAACCCAATGAAGAAGGAAGAATCGAATAAAAGTGTTCATTTACTAATTAATTTTATAGGAAAAACTGTGCCAGTCCGAGCAGTGCTGGTCAGCTAATCTTGCCAGAATGTATGAAACTTCTACCGTTATATATCAATTGCCTCTTGAAGAGTGACGCCCTCTCAGGAGGATCAGACATGACTATTGATGAAAGATCTTTTGTAATGCAAGCCTGTATGACGATGGATGTGCCAACATCGGTGTTTTTCTTCTATCCAAGGTTGATTCCACTCCATGAACTAGATACAACCAATCCTGACATCCCACAACCAATCAGATGCTCCATTGAGAAAATGAGTGAGCATGGAGTTTATATTTTAGGTAAGTTACTATGATGAATAGATTTTATGTATTTTTCGATTCATTGTTTTTTGTTATATTATCTGAAAAAAATTACATATACATGGAACTGAATACTTAAAAACTTCCACATTATCGTACAATAAATTGAGGCTCAGCCCTATTGCATCATTGGTTTACTAACACTTGCAGGCTGATAAACATGTCAATTCAGAAGAAAAATGAAGCTATGAGGATAATTGAACGAACACCGTGTTGAAATTCCCACCAAAGGAAAGAAAGTACACTCAGACAAATGTGAATGATATGTAGACCATTTATGAGGAACAGTATCCTAGTAAATTAATAATTTACAATCATCATTTTTAACATACTTGGGAATTAATTAAAGATAACCCCTGCTCAGAAAGCCAGTTGACGCCATCACATTAGATATTGTCCAAAAAGTGGAAAAATGGTACTGAAGAACACCCCTTGAAGAATAAACAGTTGTCTGCCTTAGTTGAACCATCAGATACCACCCTTTTGCGAATCCTACATGATATAACTCAGTCAAGATGGGTACGAGATGCTCTCGCCTCTTCAGAAACAGCGGTGCGTCGATGCGTCAAAACAATTTTTGGAGACAAACCTGCACACATTTTGGACGGGATTTTTAGTAAAAATGAAATTAGGCTTCAGTATTTTGAGCCCGAGTCTAAACAAGTGACTATGCCATTGGATCAAAAGGGGAAACCACCGCCAAAGAAATTCAGAGCGTTGGATACAACTGGAAAGTTGATGCTGTATTTTGGACTTGTGAGATGTCACTACGTCACTAGAAACTCATCAAGAAAAATAACGAGGAAAATTGACTGAAGTTGTGTTGCAGTTGCAAAACAATGCATCATTGAAACACCAGTTTTCAATTATTGTGAAGGCAGTTTTTAGACCATGTGTAACTTGTTTAGCATCTTACAATGAAACGATAACATTCGCGTCATCACTATAAAGTAGGCATCACAAGAACAGAGTTGCAATGGCTGCTCTACATAAGCAAGGCTTTAAAACGGGTTCACCCACCCTACAGCAATGAGGTGAAAGAGGCAGTTTCAGCTCAGTCTGAGGCAAAAGATAACAAATATTTTTCGAATTGATTTTCTAACTTAGGACCAGGAAGAGAAATAGAACAGAATGAAAGAAAGTAATTTATTGTATTTGAAATTCTATATTATATAATGGAATGGAAACTTCTACCAAAATTTATGATTTTGTAGTTTAAAACAGATTTTAATTTGAGTGATGAATCTTTGTAGGCCTATTCTTTTGATCGGATAGTTGCTCCTGAGCAACTCAAAAGCTCAAAATACTGGTTGCCATTGGTTGCGCACTGGCACTGGAACAGCTCAGGAGCACGAAATTCTCCAAAACAAATACTATAAATAACACCAAGTTATTAAAGGATTTTGAAGCCGACATTCTGATTTCTTCGTTCTACCGATTTATCTGCAAAAATTAAATAGAAAATGACTAGTATGACCTTCCGACTATAGTTTACATTTAAAAAAATCGAAAATCCTACTCATTTCTTGAAAATGGCTGGACTAAAAAAATCAATCATATTATATTTAAATTACCCTGGAAAATGTGCTTCTAGAAGTCTAGAATGTAACAACGGATTCTGATTACGGGTTCAAGAAAACAAGTTATTCGGCATTATTGAAAGTGACAATTTCTCTAATTTCATTCATAACTCAAAATCTATAAAAGACTGAACTTGACTGGATCATTAGTCATGAAGAAAGAGTCCTAAAATATGTTATCAGTTTTCCTCTAGCTGCTATAGTTCTCGATATACCTTCAGTATACAACGAATTTTGCACAACCTGTACATGTTGTTCAGCCTTGAAATATTTTAAGATTTTGAACATTTTGAAGTTGTGTTAGATTCATAGTATAATTGATGAATTAGTAACGCGAATAAGCGTGTTAATGCTTAATTTTTTATTCTAGAAAATGGTATCCACATGTTTTTGTGGATAGGTTTAGGAGCTAATCCAGATTTCATTCAGAAGTTATTTGGTGTTCCGTCAGCTATACAGGTCAACATTGAACAGTTCGAACTACCAAAATTAGATAATCCAGTTTCTACGGCAGTGAGAAATATCATTGAAGAAATTAGGATACAAAGACATCGACACATGAGGGTAAGCATTCTGAGTATTTCTGCATTTCTATACCTTACTCATAGCCTATCATTCACAAATTTCATTATAATCTCAACAAAAACTAAGGTGAATTCGGAAAGAAATTTCTGCGCGCTGTTTATATTTGGAAAAGTTTAATCTCAGCAGAATTATTACTTCATTCAACCTATTTTTAAACTTGATTTCTTCATCCAAACCTTGAACTATAATGAAAATTTACAGATTGTACATAACTTTTCAATTCGAATTAATTGAAGAATGAGCTCGTTGAAACGCAACTGCTTTTCTGATTTAATTTTCCAATTTATATTTGATGGTCTTACAAAAATGTATTATGGTTCCACTCATTTCAACCTCACTCTTGCACTTTTTGACAAAATCTACTCCTTGCTAATTGTAAATGCATAGTTGAATATCAGTATGTATATCTGCTTTAATAATACCTCATATTATACTGATATCAGGTTTTTAGGTTTTTTTTTCAAAGAGTTTCGTCTTATTTCCTAATATCTACATAATCAAAATACAAGAATCATAGATTATAGAGTATATTATATACTATATAATCTTTGACAAGAATATACTACTGTCAGATTCCATCTGTCACAAGGTGTTGAACAAGTCTAAACACAACCATTATAATCAAATTCAAGCGAATGACCAGTAATGACTGTGGTCATTGTTGGTCCTGCCCTTGGTCTTGGCACTTGAGGAATGACCGCGAATGACCAGCTTCCGCTCAAATGCAGTTCTGGTCATCTTCGCCATTTTCGTTAATGTAGGTTAGGGAGAATGAAAACAAACACATAACCAACGATTTTCTGAATTAGAGTTTCGTTTCAGTAAAAATGCATGTATGGGACTGAATATCGTTTGTTTTGAAAATTACCATTACCTAGTTATATTTAATGAGAACCTAGAAAAATCCCCAAAACCTACTGTATTACTCCCTGGACAAAAATTTGAATACTATTTTCCATACCACATCCGTACAACCACTTAAGTTAATTACATGATTTATTTTTATTTTTGCTAGCTGAATGTTGTTCAACATTTCTATTTCACATTTACGCTACAATTGAGTCATGTCCAGTTTAGAAGTTTTCATATCTGTTGTAATTGCAAGTGAATGTTTATTTGAATCTGACATTCATGTGTTATCATATATATAAACATAAAACTTAACCTTATTTCTTCAATGACCAGAAGCTTGACTCGGCTCTCGAGTATGTTCATCTTAGGTCATCTGCGGTCTTAATCGATGACGTTGAAGGGCAATTCATGACGTCATATGATAAAGACCAGCAATGACCAAAAGCGCTTAAATGGGTTTGGTCATTGTTGGTCATGGTTGGTCTTGACCAATGATGACCAGGTCTTCCGCTTGAATTTGATTTAGTTTGCATTTGAAAAAAAGAGTGAGGTTGCAGCTAATGTACTGAAGAAAAATATTTCATTTTATTGCCAAAAAATACGTTTAATTCCAAAGCAATTCAACCATTATAGACCATTATAGAATCTATAAATTTGAATATTTTTCAGCTCACACTGGTAAGACAGAGAGAAAAGTTAGAACCAGTGTTCAAACATTTCCTGGTGGAAGACAAAGGTTTAGATGGATCTCCAAGCTACGTTGACTTCTTATGTTATATGCACAAGGAAATAAGAAGTCTTTTAAGTTAGCAGTGAAAAAAGAGCAAATAAATTTCCTGTAAAGATTATATTATTAGATATGTTATCGGTATACTCTGGCATAATCATTATTTTCCATTCATTTATTTTCTTGTATAGGTGGAATTAATTCAAAGTATATTTTATTCTACGTTTCATTTTACAGAGTTATGTAATCATAAAATTTATTACTTAAATTGTATTTATTAGAATAAAGTCGAAACTGATATAATCTGAAAATGTTTTAATATATAAATTCTACAAGTTGATGTATGTTATAATTTGTATAAATAAATAATGAATTTTAAGTTTAGCATAGTTTTCCTCTAACTGAAATGAAAATATGACTAAAGCCTGGTGTCGCATAGAACAGAAACACTGAATTATGTTCCCGTTTCTGTTCTATGCGACAACCGAGCTTAAGGAGTTTACTGTAGTAAAACCATATCACAATTAACTACCTCATGGCACTTGTGACCTATAGTCCGTTCACGAAAGTTTGAGCCGTCGGTTGGCCCTGGCAATTTGGCATATTCCACTGTGTATATTAGAATTTTAAGTTATGTTGTTTATATCTTGTCAGATTGATACGCAATGTTGTCAATTGTAGTATTCGTTTTGAAGAGTTTCGAGCTTCTGAGCTGTACCAGTGTGCGCAGCCAATGGCGAGCCGTATTTCGAGCTTTAGAGTTACTCAGGAGCCCGAAACTGTTCAAAACGAATAGGCTAAATATTGCATAGAGTTCTCTGATAACTCGCTTACTCATCAGACGAGGCCAGGTACATTAAGCAACGTTGACTTTATTTTACGTTATGATAGCAAATACTGCCAACTTCAGATAAATAAAACAAACGCCTACTATGCGCTCAAACTTTCGTGATCGGACTAAATACACATTCATTGAAAGATTATATTTTTCAATAATTCAATGAATTAGCATATTTTTTAACTACCTCATAGTCAACAAGAATTCGTAATATGGAGCGATTATTTTTCGTGATAAATGTGCTCTGCAATAATAGCCAAATTCGAAGGAGAAATTAAAGTATACAGGTTCGGAAATTCACATCGGAAACCAACGATATTCAGTGCATTAGGCGGATCTCTCTGAACTACCGCTGTCAGCGACCGATGACGGACGCGGATCCGCCGCCGTCAACTTCCAAATGACACATTCGGTAAATTATGGAGAGAGATTGTAGATCAAGGACCATTTGGAGCTGCAAACAGTCCCTCAAAACACTGGCGAAGTACAACAAGCTAGTTTTAACTTGGGTACCTGCCCACCAGAACATTGAGGGAAATGAAAAAGCTGATGCCCTTGCAAAAAGAGGAGCAAACACACCCTTCACCGGACCCGTGCCCTCCTGTTGGGTATCACCAACACTGATTAGGGCAGAGGTAGGCGTTTGGGAAAAAAGGGAGAAACACTCTTACTGGATAAACACATCCGGTCAAAGACAAGCAAAGAGACTAATCGAACCTTCCAAAGAGAAGGCTCAACAAGCTCTATCGTTGTCAAAAAACGAGTTAAGGCTGCTAATCGGCCTTCTCACAGGCATTGTCCCGTGAGATATCACCTACACAAGATCGGTAAAGAAAACTCCGACATTTGTAGGTTATGTGAATCGGCCACTGAAACCACCGAACACATACTATGCCAATGCACTGCGCTGGCGCAAACCAGACTTACTCTACATATATATATTCCGTAAATCAACCGATGAAACCAGACCGGTCGATAATATTTTGACAGCGGTCATCTCTGGTTGTTTTGGTTGAAGTTTATTTACGGAACGTATTTCGGTTGCTGTCTGACTATTATATTTAGGTTAGGTACAACTTCAAAATAATTTTATTCACTTAGTCCACAGGAACTGGAAGATGAAAATGATGATCAACAAAAGAAGGAATCATTTGGTATACAAAACAGAAAAATTTTCATTCAACCAGATATTGTTCCCTCTAAAAATTTGAAAAGTACTTAAAGTACATTTTATCCTGCTTGTTTCACCATGAAGTAAATATTGTCAGTTTAGTTATTTTGATATTTACAATTAAAAAATAGGGTATCTACGAATATTTTCTTTTGTAATGAGAAACAATGCATTGATAAAATATATATTTTAATACAACATATTTACAAGGAAGAAATACATCGGAAAAATGCTAAAAATCTGAAGTTAACGAAACAAAAAAATCTGAAAATAAATCGACACGACATACAATGAAAAAAATATTCAGTCTAATTCAACAACACAAATCACAGCACAGAACATAAAAATCACAGCAGCACAACGATTCAACTCTGAAATAACCCATGATATTCATCAAATAACCTCAATTCCAAAAGACAAAAACAAAACAACAAAGAAACCAAAGAACAGAAAAATCCTTGGTTGTTCTGGTTCTGAATATTACCGCTTTTTTCTGTAACCAGATTCCGTAAATAAACTGTTCGCAGAAACCAACCGAGAATTTCATATTTACGGAACAGAAAATTACCAACCAAACCAACCAAGTTGATTTACGGAATATATGCTAGGTGGCGCGTTATTAACGCCAGCCGACATAAGAGCGAAGTCTCCTAAGGAAGTAACCAGCTTTGCTAAGGAGGTTAGATTCTGGAAAAACGTAGTTTTAGCATGGTAACGCACAAAGACCTTATTGGTCGCAGTGCAGAAGGGTAATCAACGTGCCGATCGACCACTATCTAATCTAAATTATGGAGACGGTCTCTCTCAACCGTTCAGTCGCGTTGACTACAGCCGACAGCGTTCCCGTATGACACCAGCAGCATGTCGCTGGCAGCGGGTGAGGGAGACCAACTCCGGAGAGAAGTGGTATTATTCGACACATTTACGTGCTGTTTCGGACGGCATGGATGTTAAAATGAACGAATATGGTTGTTTCTCAAATCGACTTACACCAGCCAGACGCTTTGTGTCAATACGTCGGGCTACGTGGAAACTCGTTTCGAGTACTTTAAGATGCCTACCATAGTGGTTTATTGGCCACTCTCAACGCTAAGACAATTGCATAATCCGCATAGGACCTCATTTATGTCCGAAACGTAGCACGTTAATCTTTCGAATATACCACTGTTCAACTGTACGGCAAAATTCTCTGTCTCTGATGCATTGAATTTTGTATGTTTCCGGTGTGAATTTCCAAAACCTGTATATTATGTAGATTTAGGATCGTCAGGACGCTAAACCTAATTTGGCCCGATATTTGGGTAAAAAAGCCAGACGCGCTACATTTTTCAGAAGTTTGTATCAGTGGGTATGAAAAAATTTTTTGTAGAATCAGGCTTTTTCGATTATGGCGATAAATTATGTTGAATTCATTATAAGAATGTTTCTTATATCATATATGACCACTGTGTTAATTGCATGTTGAAGAGGAAGCTTAAAGTCCAGTCTTTCAAAAAACATGAGGGTGGGCCATCCATAACTTTCCACTCGAATTTTGAGGATGGAATAACGAAAAAACGCTCGGACAGGTAAAATTTTGTTGTTTGAGTTTGATATCATTAACCCTCTAGCCGCAACCCCTAACAGCTCTCATTTTATAATAGGGAAACCGGAAAAGGGAATGAGCACCACCTTGTTGAAAAAGGGAATTCAATTTCCTGCACGAATCAACGCTTTATTATTATACAGAGTGACTCAGTATTCCATCAATAACAACTTTCCACCCGAATTTGAGCTTGGGATGGAATAACGAAAAAACACTCCGACAGGTCAAATTTTGTTGAAAGAAGGACAAATAAGGGTGTTCAAATGAGTTTGATATCAGTACCCGTCCAGCCGCAAACCCTATAACAGCCCTCATTTTTTAATAGGGAAAAGGGCAGAGCAGCACCTTGTTGAAAGGCAATTCACTTTCCTGAATCAAGACTGAAAGAGCCATTATAGAGTAATTTAATTTTTTTAATTCTGAAAATTGCGAGAATTCTGAAACAAATATAAGGTTTTTCCTGATATATGATAAAGAAAGAGAAGATTCCGAGAGATAATTGCATCAAATAAGATTATTATTTTTGTTGTGTTCCTCACAGAGAACTAGAACTATTTCTCTGGTTCCTTATTGTCAGGACAAGGTTTATACAAGGAAACATTTTCAATAGATAGAAAGGTGATGAAAAAGATGGTTTCCTTTGACCAAGGGAGCAATTATAAATTATTTTTCATTATTAAAGGATCTTCCGAATTAAATAATAAGGAAGAAGATTCCCAGGAGGAGACATCGAGTGAAATACAGAATGTCTCATTCAAAACTGTCCCCCCTCAATAACCCAACAACGAATCAGAATTTGTGAAATCACTCAGAAGGGAAACATGCAATGGGATACAAAGCTTCTATCTACTAGCAACCCCCTGGAAAGGGTTGCAACCCCATCAGGAATCTGAATAAGTGTGTGGTTTTGTAGCGCATATTGTATGCTGGATTAAAATTTGTATGAACCTGCAGTTTGTGTTTTATCAAATGAAAGTTTCATTTAATTTTATAGGTACCATCATTCCATTAAAAACACCATGTAACTTTGTGCATGTTCACTTTATAGAACACAAACTGCAGGTTTATACAAATTTTAATCCATACATACATTTGTGTTAAAAAACTATTCAAATTTCTGATAGGGGTTGCAACCCTTTCCAAGGAGTTGCTAGTAGAAACAAGCTTTGCATCCCAGATCATGTCCCCGTCATCAAAAATTGACCTGTCTGTGTGTTTTCATCAATTGTGATTCGTTGTTTAGTTACTGAGAGTGGACACATATAAATGACACACCTGTATATAGCATTTTTATTTCAATGAAAAGAACGATTTTATTAAAGAAAATATATCAATCCCAATTTAACTAAACAGCACTGTTAAAGCGTCCACCCTCAATAACAAAACATTGAATCAGAATTAGTGAAAACACTCAGCCAATAATAATTATCGTTTCCCGATATGATCAAGCGTACAAATGACATATTATTGTTCTAACAATGCTTGTACGATGTTTTTTGTTACTTGTTCCTAGAATAACATGTTATAGTTTTGCCCAAATGTCTGTAGGTTTCGAATTTTGAGCCGGAAGTGGTCTCAAACGATTCATTAGACTCACGAAAAATCAGAGGTCAAAAATGATTCAGTCCAGCCCATAACTTACGAATAGGAGGGACTTGAAATTTTCAGGGTATTTGCAGGTTCCGAAAAGTTAGGGTTCGTTAATGGACTAAACAAATAAATCACAGAAAATGATGAAATAATTATTTGTCTATGTACCTATCATGTTGTGATGTTGCATATTATCCTCAGGAAGCAGGACTTGAGCAGAGAATGAATAACTTTCTTCTTTATAGTGCAGCTCAAGTCACAAGTTCATTAGATTAGAAGCATACTTGCAGAAGAGATATATAAACGGTAGAACCTTTACCTTATGCCCAGTGGTGGAACATAGAAGACATGTTTCTGTAGAGTATTGGCACTACGACAGAAGGTGTCTTCAAGATTTGGCACTGGACACATACCAAAGTATCAGGCTATTTTAAATTGAACATGAAGCCTTTAAGAAAATAATGAGAGTTTTCAACCACAAATTTGCTAACATTGGCCGTTCTACGAACGTTTCCAGAGAATACCACGTGGAGGTTGTTAGCGTATTCTCCAGACCCTTCAAACTTCAAGAAGCATATCATTAGGATCTCGCCTTGAAAAAGGCGGTTTGTCTTTCTGGTGGAACTAAACAGGGTATTGTGATTTCACGGCATCTAAAACGGCAACAAAAATATCGATGCTGTTTTTTCGACAATAGCGCCTCCACAAATATTCGCAGAGTCTGTCTGCATAGTGGTCGTCGCAGAACCTGCTTCGACCTCGGAAAAATGCCTTGCCTCAATTTTTCGTGTACCAGTATCATCCGCTGAAATAGAATAAATCATTCAAAAATAAAGTATATTTTCTCTTTGAATGTAACTTACTGTACTCTGGATTGTTATTGTTGACCTTTTTATGAACATATTGTGGAGTAGTAGTAACAGGTAGATTCTCCAATCCGTTAAATGCTGGCCACGAATCCGTGTGGATCACGGACCCAGGTGCAACATATTTGAGAATCTCTCTATGGAGAATAGCCGTGTCTCTCTGCTCCACCACAACCATTCTCACATTTTTATTCTGGTCGATCATGCCCAGAACCCATGATCCTTGAAGTATACGACCCCGCTTAAATTCACGATGAGCAAATTGACTTTGATCAATTTGGACTATGAGACCTGGGCCACCTAGTGGGGAAGACTGGCGACCATATCATTAAAATGGTTGATCACCACCTCCCGACAATATCTGAACCTGAAGGAAAAATAATAAAAAGAATAATAAGAGAATTAATACCGCTATTGTCATTATACAGAACAGATTTTTTATCCGAACTTCGCTCATACAATGCTATTCTCCATAGTAGTTTGATATTCGATGAATTAAATGAAAAAAGAGTGCAATTGAAAATACTTATCAACCTTTATGAGCAAAATTACAACAGAAGAAACGCCGTCCTGAATTAATAACAAGTAGGAACACGCACTTTAGGTATACAAAATTAATCTTACCAATGAGCCGTAGTTGTAGAGCTTAAGTTGACCTCCGGACTCTTGGACTGCCTCCTCAAACTTCTGATGATGGCTTCACATTGCTCATAGGAAAGGCCCCATGAGAAGCAGAACATTATACTGGAAAATGCGAAAATGTTAGTGAATACTTGGAACAATAATATTCGGTAATTATTTAGATCTAAAAGAACTGCGCTGGAAATGTGAAAAAAATCGTATAAGTTATACTGACCCTAGGGCCACATGTGTTTCCAGCCTCGTATCTTCAAAAAAAGATTTTCTTGCTCCGGAGACCGTTTTGTTGCACCCGTTGCGGGTGCAACGGAATCTTCCATGAGCCCTATCTTTATACAATTTCATAAGGAACCTTCTGTGGGAAGGGCAATTCATTTGCTTCGGCAGAATACCCTTTTCCCTGCAGAAATCATCAACTTCTACTGAATTAAAAGGCAAATCCAAAAACGTTAAGTTATACATATTAACAAATTACAATCCGGCACTATTACCAAAAAACTCGTAATCAGGAACTGTCAGGCGATAACATGTCAGGAA
>CM024239.1:37760174-37881608 GCA_013421045.1 Propylea japonica
TGAAAACTTACCTTATTATGTCTCAAATACACTGTAATTTATTTGATTGAAAAATATTTATGTTTTCGTCTTATTTTTATTTCTTATCAAAAAAGCACCCCAACTTTCAATCGAAAATTTCTGACGTCAAAATATCAGCTTTTTTCAAAAAGTTTAAAGGTTTTTTTCTTCATTGAAAAATCTACTTCTGATGGTGTGAAAAAAAATATACATTTCTATAAGGAGTGTTCTCAGAATCAACGATTTATGAAACCTACCATTAGAGCAACTCAGTCCCCATTCTCTATGAAAAACTTACAATGGGTTAAAAACTAACCAAAAGTCACTCAGGTATATGAATTATCTCAAAACAGCAATAAATAGTCATCCTCATTGAAATATCTACTTTCTGATGGTGTAAAAAAAATATACATTACTAGAAATGTTCTCAGGAAAATGCAACCAAAAAATTGAAAAAAACCCAAATTCGAAATTTTTTTAATCATTAGTACAATTTTGAGGTTTTTATTAAAATTTACTCTTCAATTACTCGAAAAACGTAAGATTTTCTGTTTCATTCATAAACGAAAAAAATTACAAATTGAAATATACTTCTATAATTAACAAAAAAATAAGTTAATAAAGTAATATTTAATAAGACATCTACAATATTCTGAAAAAGCTGTAGAATCTGTTTAAATAATATTTTTAGATGACTATATTGCTGTTTTGAGATAATCCATATACCTGAGTGACTTTTGGTTAGTTTTTAACCCATTGTAAGTTATTTCATAGAGAAATGGGGACTGAGTTACTCTAATGGTGGGTTTCATAAATCGTTGATTCTGAGAAACACTCCTTATAGTAATTTATATTTTTTTCACACCATCAGAAAGTAAATATTTCAATGAAGAAAAAGCCTTTAAACTTTTTGAAAAAAGCTGATATTTTTGACGTCAGAATTTCGATTGAAAATTGGGGTGCTTTTTTGATATTGAGTAAAAATTAAGACGAAAACATACATATTTTAAATCAAATGAATTACAGTGTATTTGGGACATAATAAGGTAAGTTTCACGTAATTTCGTAAAAAAAAAAGTTTTTTTTGAAAAAGATATAAATAAAAAACCAAAAACTTGGTTTTTGAATTTTTCACCTGAATTTTGAGGTTATGTGAAAAAATTGTCGATACAAAAGTTGTAGATCTTTCATTACCTACAACTTTGCCATTCAATTTTTTTCCATAGAACTTGTAGTTTTGCCCGAAAACCTAGGAAAACAATTTTTCACCCTTAAAAACTCACCCCTCCCAGTTCCCGAACCAGATCGACCGTAATTTATTTTTTCCTTTCATTTTGATCATATTCCCCTCCTTTCTAATGGGTTTCATCCTACTGCGATTTTTTTTCATTTTTTACCATTTTGAAGGTTTCGGCCCTGGTCTATTACTCTGAGGTTTAGATGTGTAAATTTAATTCATAAATGAAAGATATGAAACGAACAGACCATTCAGAATCAAATGAAAAAACACCTAACGTATTCTGTTGAAATTTGAAAAGTTTGTAAATTAGCAAATATCTTCGAACTAAGTATTGTAGTAAACTCTGGACAAAAGCAACGCGCGCTCTAGCGGGTGCTCAACAAGGAAAGTAGAAAAAACAAGGCAAGCTCCCTTCAGCTGCGTAAGTTTGTTCTTACGGAACATCAATTATTCAAACTAGGGCTCCACTTGTTAGACTGGGGGAAGAATCGGCTGCATCCCCCCAGCCCCCTCCACTTCCGTCCTGTTCTTCATTCGAAGTTTCCGGTGCTCGACTTGTAATTCCGGTTAGAACGGGGATAATGATAAGTTGGAATTTTATCGCGTAAAAAAATTTACTTATCGTAATCCGTAGAGGAAATGGAACTTGTGCCAGGTTTGTTATTATTTCATGAATTATGGATAATGGTGAGAGTTATGTAAGTTAGGACGGGAGGCGCGTACCTGGAGGAGGAATGAAATAATTTTAGCAACAATTACATTTCAAGCATCGAATCTTCAAAAACTATAGGTACAGAGTGTTTCAGAATGAGTTGCCCAATGTTCGGGAATGTCATCCTTAGATGATTTTATGACATATTGTTCCTAAGAACTATGGGTCTCTGACGCATTGTTAAAGAGATGTTCGGAAATATTTTCGACACGCATCGAAAACACATTTCTTTCAATCTAAAATTATTTTCATTTTCATCAATGGCGTCCGTGGAGACTTCTGTTCAAATTTAAAATACACACAATGAGAATACTATCTTGAGTCTTTTCACCTGCGACGAGTACTTTCTGAGATAAAAATTAAACCTGAGAGAATCACGAAATTTTAGATCATTTCCAAAATTGTCTTCACACAGATAAAGGCAGCTCAGTTCCTTAATTTTAATTTTTTTTTGGAGGGAGATAATCCAAAAAAGATTCGTGAAACTCATCACGAGTACAAATTTGCTATGATTGTATGGATTATAATAAGTGTTAATTATTTGGTTGGACCTTCCTTCCTACCCAGTAGATTAAATAGAAAGTCATATCGCCGCTTTTCGGATGGAAGTTCACCAACTTTGTTGGTAGATGTCCCCCTTATGAAAAGAAAAGCGATGTGTTTTGTGCACTACATTTACTAGACGATTTCGGAAGCTATCAAAGAATTTCGTAACTCTGTTAGATGAATTAGCATTTTATTTTTGTATCTCAGAAAGTATTCTTCGTGGGCGTGGGTAAAATGCTCATGATACCATTCTCACTGTAAATTATGTGGGAATTACGAAAAATATTCTAAATTCGAAAAAAGGAATGGGCGTATTAATTTTTCATCAAATTTATGCAGACACAAGTTTAAAAAAAAAAAGCAAACAAAGATCATGTGGGGCATCGAAAATATTATCGTAAGGCCTTTTTTTCGAAATTAACAGCTTGCATCCCAGAAACAATGCGTCAGAGATCCATAGTTCATAGAAACTCTATGTCATAAAATCCATATATTATATGAAGATCCCGCATTTTCTTTATTATTCTGAAACAACACATATATATCAAATAACCCAAATTTAATCATTTGGGCTGTTCGATACATAGTTTATCGAAGTTTGAAGTTTGAATGCTTGAAGCATTGTTTAAGGAGTCCTTGAAGTTTAAGGGGTGATCTTAAAAAAATCACTAATGATAGCAATTGCAATAGCAACTGCATCAATTTTGATGAAATATCGCTAATAGATGAAGAGCTCGCGATGGGCAGACCATGGTTATTTTATAAAAGCTGAACCCCAATAATACAGCTAAGAACTATCACCAGCTAGGGTATACCATCACTGGCCCAAAAGAACCTTCTGTGGTATAGGAGAGAAAAGAGTTTCTGAAGATGGAAGAACTGGAAGAGAGGCAGTTTGAGGAAATCTTCCGGAATGGGTCATTATGAAAAGTTATAACGGAACTTTGAAACTGCAAGGTCGAAAAAGTATTCGAATCTCAGTAAGAATGAGTACCGCCTCTTCATTGGTTTCTTACAGGACATTGTCGCCTCAGGAAGCATATGATGAGGATTGGCTTAACCGCAACTGACGAGAAGATTATAGGTTGAAGATGGAGTCTCTAATTGATGGTTATAGTATGAAACCCAGTTTTATTAATATTTTTCGTACAAACATAAATAATCATTTCATCCTTCTCATATGCACTCAGTACGATTTCAACTCCCCGCCTAACTGGCGTAAATTATAATGATATTCATACTTACCTTTATTCTTTTATGAAAATTGGAAATTTCAATTCTGCTCACGAAACTATTAAATGATTTTTCCCACGTTGGTGACAGTTCTGATGTAAAACGTACCATAAATACTATCAATTGAAGCTTAAGGGTGTCTGATCAGAAGTTGGAACTGTACTGAGTGCCTGCCAATGGACAAAGTGGTTTCTCATATGATTACAAGGAAAATATATTATAAGACTGGATGTTATACTTAAACGGATTTGAAAGTAAAATTTTGACCCCTTATTACCATTTGCTTTTAAAAGATACCTCAACTCAAGTTTCATGGTGGGTGATAATTCTTACTTGTGTTAAGGCATATACCTACGTAGATATATAATTTTTAATTTGTTCTAAATAACAAAGGTGTGCCTGTTGCGGGTTTTGGAGATATAACTACTGATAACAACTTCAGAATCAAATTAGAAAAGTACTTAATGGAACTTCTGAGAGTTTCTTATTGCCATTGTTAATAAAAAACCCACATATGGTTTCTTACGAACAAGATAGAGAGTTGGGAATTTTTTTCTCCTGATCTATCGACTATTCATAATATGTACTATGCAAATTTCAGATTAACAATACCTATACAGGGTCTTCCTAAATTGAATGTACAAACGAAAAGGGGAGATTCCTTAAGTGAGTTAAGAAAAAAAGTCCCATAAACATGGGTCGCAAACGTTTCGTTTTCGAGATACAGAGTGTTGAAGTTTGAATTTTTTTCAAGTTTTTTTCTCATTGATTATACGAGTTTATCGAATCTTTATGAATGATCGCTACGATCAGGAAAATTTCCATAAAAAACAGACACTGAATTCATTCACCAAAGCTTACAAAGTGGCATTCCCATCATAATTTGGATTTTCACGAGGATATCGAAAGAATCGTTCAAAATTTTTTTCTCGAAATCGTTGGTAAAATACTACAAAACTACAAGAGACCGAAAGGTTTAGTATAAGAACAAAGCTTCTTTTTACAATTTTCCAAATTAACAGTTGCTCACCAAAAAAAGTTCTGCAGAAGAACAGGTGGCAGTGTTCCAGAAAAAATATCACCCTGTAGATCTTCTATCGAAATTGCTATGTCATGTGATGATAACTCTCAAAATGTATATCTATGCTAATTTCAGTTAAATATATTGTGGAGTGTAGATACATGAGAAAAAAACTTGAAAAAAATTCAAACTTCAACACTCTGTATCTCGAAAACAAAACGTTTGCGACCCCATGTTCATGGGACTTTTTTTCTCAAACTCACTTAAGGAATCTTCCCTTTTCGTTTGTACGTTCAATTTAGGAACACCCTGTTATTAAACTCAAGAAAAAATTCATTCAATGTATTACTCTCAGGATTTGAATATATTTCACAAACGGTTTATCGTTTGTGAGGCATCCAAAAATGAATTCTGACCCGATTGGATTCTGGTGGTATACCAGAAATGAAATTTCAAATATTTGTAACACAAGAACTGTTTTTCCGATACTGCCTATTGACGAATCAGAACATTCATTAGATTCCTTTCAAAAATGTGTTTCTAAAATATTGTGTTTCAAGTTCCAAGCCCAAACCGGATCGGAGATAATGACCAAAGTTGTAATTGCCCAAATGTCACCGATTTGGACCACACTTTACACATATATGATTTGAAATGTTTTTATCATTTTGATCAACAAAAAATGAGGCAAATAAAATAAAAAATAAATTGTTTCATACCTTTCACATTCAAAGCAAGCAATATGAAATTTTTCATTCTGTTATGTATAAGGTACTCTGAGATTGAGGGACATAGCCGAAACTTCAATTACTTCATAATTTCGAAATTAAAATGCTCCGAAAATAGTACACACTATCGAGTTTCACAAAGATTACCTCTTTGGTGTAAATTGAATGTGTTTAGTGTACTTAAAATTTTGTTTTATAAATATAATAAGTATGAAAAGAGTTATGTTCAATAGGTATCAGACATACATAGTTATAAATCAAGAACGTTAATAAAGACATTGACTAATAACCTAGTTGATTACAAGATTTTTCGGCGATCTCAATATGAATTGTGTTGAAGTTCTAGATAGAAATACAATTTTTCTTTTTCAAAAGACATACATTTGACATAATGGAATTTCTATGTTTAAGTAGAGTTTTGACATATCTCATAGTGCTTCTGAATACTTTGTGTACGGTTTCCGTGGGGATTGCACATTCAAATAGCATAAATTGAGCATTAAAATGGGTCATGAATGTTTTTTCGTAGGTACACATTAAAATCACTTTTTATTTCGAGGTCGGCGGAAAGAACATTAATTAGATGTATCAGCTTCCAAAACATATTCGTATTAAATTTCATAACAATCTCGCTAATAGTTTCGGCAACATCGTTAAAAAATTGTATAATTTTCTTCTTCGATGTCCTTATTTATCTGAATACAGATTGCGTCACTTTTTTTTTCCTTTTTTCTATCAATCCTAGTTATTAGATCACCTTTTGAATAACCTTGTATTCTATATGAATAATTCACCAACAACTAAAATTCTAAAACTTACGTTATGCCTCGGCGACCAGCTATTGCACATTATGGAGGCATCTTCCAATATCCGACTCTAGAAAAAAAGTAGGCATGTACAGGCAATTCCCATGAATTTATAGCAAATACTTGTTACACGTATAAAGATTATAGTGCATCAGAGCAAGGGAGCATTACAATATAGGCCCCTCTGTTCGGCTCTTCAAGCACGTTTCACTGACAGATAGACAGGATGGATTGAGCGCAAAAGGCATTTTTTGCCTGCCAACATTAGGCGTTTTCGGAAACTTACTCAGGGTTACTAACTCGATCCATCGAGTCACGTGACGGATCTACTCGGGTCTCGGACCCGGGTTCAGTGTTTTACGAACACATCAGGTTAGATTGAGTGACAGTCGTATCAATAACATAACCAAAAACAAATTAATGAATTTATTTTTTCGATCCCAGTCTATTCTCGGATTGTCTCTAGATATGCTTGCATTTATGAGCTTCTGTTGAATATTCTTATAATTTCTCGTGTGCCCTTCCATTTTTAATACATTTTGACTACCTATGCTTGAGAAGTAGAGAATTTATTTTTTCAGTTCCAATTTATTCACTTATTTCCTTTAGCTTTTGCAGGATTTATTGACTTCTGTAAAATATATCTCTGGTGGTCTTGTTCAATGTTATCTTCGAGTACCTACCTATATTAAAGAAGTAAATAAGGCTTCAGCTTTTACGCAGAAAGATCTGCATACGAAGTTATGAAGAAGTTTGTTGCACATTATTTTCTCGGCTCAAGAAACACTCATTTTACACATGAGCCAAATTCTCTTCTCTTTTTCCATAATTTTTGGGAATAGAATATATGAAATTATTTAGAAAGGAGTAGAAGACTTATTCCGCTTTTTTTTCAATAAAAATGGACTGCAGTGCGCATGCGGTGCCTCCAGACCCCTACTCTCGAGTAGGGTTACGATAAATCAACCTGGGTCAGTGATCGAGTTAATAACCCCCGTTCTTTCCGAACGGGTTGGATGTTCGGGGTAGGTAAACGAACGCCAAGGTTAGGGATCGATTAACCCCGAGTAAGTATCCGAAAACGCCTATTATTGAGTCAGTTGAATTTTTATAATATGGTAAATTCACTGAAATAGGTACCACTATCTCTCACACATTACCTGAATTCACTAGAAAAATTCCAGAGAGTATGAGCGCTGCATTGGGAAATTACAGGTTTTTAAATCTTATGCTCGTAGCGGAAATTTCCACCATCTTCTATTTTTATAAGAAAATAATCCTTAAAGGTAAGATGGAGTGCATTAAGACCACCTTTCTGAAAATTTTGCTTTTCGCTGGTCATGTACAAGGATATATTGAAAAAATCTAAGCCTATAGAACACAACAAAATTTCAATGTCAAATATTTTATTACTCAACATATTCTATCTTAATCGGATAAATTTATTACAGCGAAAGTGCAACGTCTTCTGGAAGTTTCAAGAAATGTTTTTCTTACTATACAAAACCAGACCTACACAGCTTTTATTACCTTTTCGTTGGAAGAAAATTCACGACCTTTAAACTTTTTGCAGTTGGGGAAAGAGATGATGTTCGGTAGGAGCCAAATCTGGTTAATAGGGTGTCGTTCTAGTATTTCTAACCCTAAATCACGAATTTTCAGAATGTCAAGATGATATTTGTTGTGCTGGGGCGTTGTTCTGCAATACAAACACCTTTGGGATAGCTTTCCACGTCTTTTCTCTTTTATTTTTCCCGTAAGGTCGGTAATGTCGAATAGTAATCTTCAGTTATTTTTCTACCCTTATCCAAAAAAAATTGATCGTGATTACTCCAGGGCAATCCCAAAAAAATTGACGCAAGAAACTTTTTAAGCAGATTTATGGACCCTGAACTTTGTATCCAAGTCTCATCCATGGAAACAATTCGGTTAAGAAGTCTACATCCTTTCCAAATCGAGCACAGATCGAACGCGATGCTTCTACCCTTGAAACGCTTCACGTTAAAACCTTTGGACATCCATTTTGCAGAAATTTTCTCATGTCCAAATTGTCGTGAAACTATACTCCATTAACATATATTGAGCGCAAAGTAGGCGTTGGTTTATTTATCTGATATTGGCAGTATTTGCTGTCTAACGATGAACAAAGTCAACGTTGCCAAATGTACCCGCCTCATCTGACGAGCTTCCGAGTTATCAGAGAACTCTATGCAATATTGACAACATTGTGAATCACCGCGGGTTTCACAAAAGCTTGATTGGCAATCAAATCGTTGATTTCAATTGTGTCGATGGTTTACGTCAAAATGAACTGAAAATTGCACAGAAATGATGACATTTCGATAATCAAGCTGATTGGAGTTTTGTGAAACCCGGCTTCAATCTAACAAGAAAATGAAAACCTAACCTAAAATTTTAATATACACATGGAGTATGCCAAATTGCATGGCCAACCGACAGCTTGAAGTTTCGTGAACGGACTATAGGGGGTGTTTTCATCATAAACTGGACAAACATATATTTCGTGTAGAGGACATTGGGAGAATCATTTTTTCCTTATACATATATATCCCGTTTTCGAAGCATAAGCGAGATACAGGGTGTCAAAACGTCATTTTTGAGCAAGATTCTTATGAGTGTGGTCAGTTATGTATAACACTTGAGTAACGTTTTTTGGTCAAATCTCAGTCTTTTTGGGTCTTCTTTTCAGAAAACTTGACGAACTCCAAAACAAAAATTACAAAATGGCGGGAAGACCTGCAATGTTCCACATTTTTTTTGCGGTTGTCAAATGACTTTATTTCTGAATGAACATAATTTTTTGGAGAATTTCTGTGAAAAAATTTTTTCAAAAATCGAACACAAATTTTTTTACATGGTCTACAGCGATGAAAAAATTTAACTCGAAATGGATGAAATTTTGTACAATTGTACTTCTTGAATTATCAATCACGAATATGAAAACAGGATTGTAAAATATCGAACGGTTTCGTTACTACGTCATTCAAATGTTTCGTTCAGACCTTTGAAATAATGAAAAAAAAATTGTTTTGAGTTCTAGAGTCGAAATAATTAAATAAATGGTATATCCAAACATTCTAGATGAATTTATACACAAACATCAGTGAAACTTAGTTGGGACTTCGAACCGACGTAGTATTAACTAGGGAAATAGCACTGTTCTAAGGATATTATATTAGTTGCCAGGCAACGGTAGTTTGTAGTTCATAGAGTTTGACTACTGTCTAAATTATATTCACTGAAATTCAAAGACCAGTCCAACTCTATGAACTACGAACTACCGTTGCTGGCAACGAAATAATATCCTTAGAACATGCTATTTCCCTATTTAATAACTACGTCGGTTCGAGTCCCACTAAGTTTCACTGATTTTTTTGTATTAATTCATCTAGAATGTTTGGTATACCAATTGTTTAATTATTTGACTCTAGAACTCAAAACAAATTTTTTTTCTTTATTTCAAAGGTCTGAACGAAACATTTGAATGACTGTAGTAACGAAACCGTTCGATATTTTACAATTCTTGTTTTCATATT
This sequence comes from Propylea japonica, assembly GCA_013421045.1. NCBI lineage: Eukaryota > Metazoa > Arthropoda > Insecta > Coleoptera > Coccinellidae > Propylea > Propylea japonica. The sequence continues at coordinate 37,770,018 of CM024239.1, forward strand.
CGTGATTGATAATTCAAGAAGTACAATTTTACAAAAATTTCACCATTTCGAGTGAAATTTTTCATCGCTGTTGACATGTAAAAAAAAATTTGTGTTCGATTTAAAAAAAATTTTTTCACAGAAATTCTTAGAAAATTGTGTTCATTCAGAAAACCAAAGTCAATTTGACAACCGCAAAAAAAAATTTGGAACATTGCAGGTCATCCGCCATTTTGTAATTTTTTTTCGGAGTTCGTCAACTTTTCTGAATAGAGGACCCAAAAATACTGAGATTTGACCAAAACCGTTACACCAAGTGTTATTACATAACTGACCACACTCATAAGAATCTTGCTCAAAAATGACGTTTGACACCCTGTATCTCGCTTATGCTTCGAAAACGGTATATTTGTATAAGGCAAAAATGATTCTCCCGATGTCATCTACACGAAAATATAATATGTTTGTCCAGTTTATGATGAAACCCCCTGGTATATGATGAACGCGTTCGTATGAACTATTCAGTTCTTCAGATATCCGTTTTAGCCAATTCGACGGTCTGATCAAATGATGTCATTTCTAATTCAATTTCATCTTCCATTTGTTTGCATCATCTTCTTTATATCAATACAGATACCATGGTATTCTTTCGGAAATATTCCAAAAAATACAAGCTTATGGTGAAATATTAGGTTTGTTCCAACTCAAGAATTGACCGTACAGTGATCGTCAGGATTCTGCGCAATAGATAAAAATGTGTTCCACGAAAATGTATCGTTTGAGAACGGTTTCGTTTTTGTTCCATCCTGCTTCGGGACCGTGAGTGGGACGGTTGTTGATCGTCATTTCGATCCCTGGTCTGGAGCAAAGTACTGTTTGGACTGTCATGCGCAGTCCTTTGTGCTTTTGATTTAAAAGACCGTCACAGTAAGAGTAAGCGCGTGTTTCAGATTAAACACAATATTTTAACTATGTCCGTGTTAAAAACAGCAAGCCGTGTTTTGTTGGTTTTTTCGATGCAGCAAGCAGTGTTCTGGAGTAAGCACACACAAATAGTTTTGTTTGTAAAGTACAATTTGTTTTTCCCATTTCTATCGGTAAGTGGTTTTGTGTTCTGGAAAGGATTTTATTAGTATTAATTCGTAGTTAAATTGCAGGTATTAAAATTTCAAACATGGATGATGAGGGAATTAGTGATGTAGAATTCACTGATTCAAGTTCAGAAGATGATGACCTAATGCCGGATGAAATAAAGTCAAGAATGAAAATCTTGAACTGAACGTAATTTATTTTTTTAGACGTTAATCTACCTCTGGTATATTGGACATCAGACGGCTAGTGTCAGAGATGTTGCCGACAGATTTAATATTTCTCTTAGTTCTGTTTCAAGAATTATAAGAAGGAGTGACGTTTTTCTTAAGCAATTCATCACCTGAAATAATAGTGGCCAAATGAAGCAGAGAAATGCATATCAAAATCAATTGTTCACAAATCGTGGTTTTCCGATGGTCATGGAGCAATTGATGGGACACATATTAAAATTGATAAACCAAAGGATGATCCCGAGTCTTATATAAACGGAAAGGATACTACTCTATTCAGGTAAAGAAGATTTTCTTTGTAGCAAATTTCATTGATTCTATTTAATTATCAGGTGCAAGTTGTTTGTGACCCCAGGATGAAGATAATGATGTGTTTCTTGGTTATCCGGGGTCGGTTCATGACAGTAGAGTTTATCGACAATCAACGCTTGGAAGAACACTTCACGAGAAATGTGGCAGATATTTTTCCTGCTTGGTGACATTGGATATCCTCTGGATATCAATCTAATGACGCCATTTTAAAAATCGAGGCAATTTAAATCGAAGTCAGCAGCGATATAATGTAGCCCTATCATCAAACAAGATATGTGATTGAACATTGTTTTGGTGTATTGAAACAAAATTTTAGACAAATGTATCATGTCAAATTGAGAAATATTCGCTTAATTTGTCATTTTATCAGAGCCGCTTGCTGTCTGCACAATATAGCTCTTGACGATAATTTCCCATTTCCCTATAATGACCCTGTAGCAAATCATCTCCTATATTGATGATGAAAGAAGAAAGTGAGGATGCGGCAGCCAATCAAGAAACTCAAGCACTAAGAAATCACATTGTAGAAACATATTTCACATAAATAAATTTCATTAACTTATACTTTTATACTTTATTATTATTCCAAAAACTTGAACATGTTAAATCTATATATATATGTATATTTAAACAGTCCTCTTTCACAGCAACAAATAATATTATATATTATTAATCTTTCCAAAAACTTACTTAACTTAACATCTTAAATCTATAATATATATATGTATATTTAAACAGTCTCCTTTTCACACAGCACAAAATATAATAATTAAAAACAAAAATCAGAATACAGAATTTCAAACACTATTTCATATCTTTTCCAAAAACTTAAACCTATGTATTTATAAATAAAACAGCACAAATAAATTTGTTCTATAAAAAATGAGATCATTGCCTTAGTAAACAATTTGTACAGTTTTTTTTCATCAGAAGAGTCCTTCTTCTCAATCAATTGATTCCTCTTCTGTATGGCCTTCAATTTCTCCGTCTCAATCTGTAACGCTTTCTTGATAGACCTTGCGATCTAGCCTCATCTTTTCCATGATTGATGATCTTTTCTTACCACATCAGTTTTTTTTTATTGTGTTCTCCCCAACGTTAGTTCTTTCGTTGTTATTTAATTCATATTCTCCATCGGCCAGTCGTTGCTTCTTCCTCAATGGCCATTTCGAGATTTTCATCCACTGCGCTACTGTCTAAGAGAATTTCTGGGTGGACGTTCCTTTTATTTTGAAAAATCTCCTCCATTTCCTTTTGATATTCAAAACATTTCCGACCTCTCCCTGTATTAAAAATTTAGCATTAAATTATTTAATTCATGACAAAAGAATATCTATAAGGGAATATATCGGGTGTCCCAAGGTGAGTGGCCTATCAGATTTTGTAACTTAGCAAATGATGATTTTTTTTGGTCCATCCTGTATAACTGACCCCTATAATTGAAAAGCAGTGAAATTGATCAGATCATATCTAATGACTTGCTAAATTTTGGACTTAAATCTCAAATGTTGAGAGCGAACTAGAGTCATTTTCGTAACACGCCAATTTGATCTAATAGGCCACTCAACCTAGGGACACCTGATATAGGTATATAGGTACCTGTTTATTGTTTGTTATCTATAAATTTTTTATAGTTCCTCTCGAGAACACGCCATCTGTTTTGGCAATTACTCGGGGTTACAGGTATTTGATTTTCGTTGAGGTTCTGGCAATTTTTTCCCATATGCCTTAAAGGACTTGAATTCAAGTGTTCCAAGTGAATTTTTGAATGTTCCATACAATCTATCAACATTTTTGTTTCGTTGTAGTCCATTTGAAATCCTGCTTGTATTTATTGGGTTCAATTGATTCCACATTTGAGCTGGGGCCAGCTTGTTCCATTAAAGGGCCAGGAGCATAAATTATCCTATATTCTTGTAACCTATTTAAATAAAGCAGAGTTTAGTGAATAACCAATAAATGAATTGAATACTCACTATGATCCTGGTTTATTGTTTGATTTCATTTTGTTTTTCAGAAATAAGTATATAGCAGAGACTCTGATAATAATATAATTATTATTAATTATAATAGTTTATTAATTTCACCGCTTGTATGTTGTATCTTGTATCGCAAGAGAAAAAACAAAATGGTTCCATCCATAGAACAAATAGAATTATTTCTCTATGGTTCCATCTATCACGACTCTAAAAAAGATGTTTAGAAGGCCGTGCATCTATCTATCTATGTATGGTCAACAAACAGTCAAAATTCGTTCCAACACTTCCAAACATCTTCGACGGTTCTTGTACGGTCAAAGTTTAGACATGCGCATAATTCGATTACTACCAGTTTCGTGACTGCAAATTTGTTTTACCGTACAAAAGAATAGCAGTTGGAACAAACCTATTAATTTCTTTTCTTCATTGTTTTCAATTTTGGAACTACTACCTGAAACAACCCTTGAAAAGGCAGGTGTAAGAGTGCGACTCATTTGGGGGGAAATTTACCCAACAAATAGCCCTGGAAAAAGGCTCGAATATAGACATGAAAAAGGCATGGTGTAATGAGGGTATAACATATTCTCCTATGTGCGATACCCCAGTAAAATTTCCACAAGTTTGTAGCTAAGTCCGCCACTGTCCCAATTACACCAAACCTGTCCCGTACGTCGTCGAGAATCGAAATAAAAGATGCTCACACCAGCATCGCACACGCGGTGGCATGCGTCTAGATCCCCTCAGGACACAGGAAACGATATGCACGTGCCGAAAACACCCGTGTAATCAGACAACGAATCGCTTATTGAATTAGTTGCACCCGTCCGTAATCACGATGCATGAGACCTCAACCGGCCAGCGAGTTTGCCGCAATTCAAGTGGGGCCTTAATCGACTGCCTCGTTATCAATTTTGATGATGTTGTAGAGGCACGAAATTGACGCATTTCCATTCGATCTAATCGATTATTATGGGTGGATTGAATCTAGTCGCTGAAAGCAAATGTGATGTTTTGTTCTTTCAGGATGATTAGGAATTTATCATTTGATATTTTGCAGATTAGGCTTCTGAAGTTTTATTGAACGGAAAGTTATAACGGAGCCACAGACGATGGTACCCTTACCCCTTTACAGAGAACGGGAGGAACGGATTTACTGAAAATTTTGTTTCTTGTGCAAGAACCATTTGCTGTCATTTCGAAAATTCCTCATGTTGGATATTGGAACATGGTAATGAAACATAATTTGAAAGGAATTTTTATTTCCTTTCAGTATGTCTTATACAAAATAAGAATTGACGCCAATGACACAAGTGAGAATATCAACAATGAAGCATAATATAATAATCATTCATTTAATCGACCAATATCAAACTCATGCTTCGGAGTTTATCTCGTCTGTCTTCAACGTTCAAAGAATAGCTATTTCACCCAATAGGGGATCATTTGTATCGACTGCCTCGTTATCAATTTTATCAAATTTGATTATGTTGTAGAGGCACGAATTGACGCATTTCCATTCGATCTAGTCGATTATTATGGGATGATTAAGAATGTATCAATTGATATTTTGCACTGAACAGAAAAGGCTTCTAAAGTTTTATTGAACGGGAAGTTATAACAGAGTCAGAGACGATGGTATGGTACCCTTACTCCTTTACAGAGAACGGGAAGATTTATTGAAAATTTGATTTCTTGTGCAAGATCCATTTGCTTTCATTTCGGAATTTCTCATTTTGGATATTGTAACATGGCAACATCCTTTGAAAGGAAATTTTATTTTATTGTCATTCAATAAATCAACAATATCAAATTCATATTTCGGAGCTTATCTCGTCTATCTTCAACGTTCAAAGAATAGCTATTTCACCCAATCGAGGATCATCTGTATGATAGATCTGTGATCTTAAGCTTTATTAGGGGATCGGAATCCAATACAATGCGATTTTCATTCTAAATTATGCAAAACGTAAGCTGATGTTGTCAACTTAGTTGATGATTACTCCACAGACATTTTAGTTGTCAACATCGGGCTCCGCCCACCAAATATCAAATCGATTTGATCTCGCATCAACCTAGTCTTCAACCTGGAATATCAACCACAAACCAGCCTACACACATTCAACTTGGTAGTCAACACGGCGCGGCGTGTTGACACCTTAGTTGTCAACTAGGTTGATCGTCTGTAGGCCGCTTTAGGGATTCGTTCTACCTTGCCTCATATCAGAGTAAAAAGTAAACCTAGAGATGCATTTGTTGACGCAGCAGTAGAATCTGTTTATGCGAACAGCATTCGGCGTTGCGAACTTGTGCCGTATCTTTATTCCGTATGGGATTATTAGTTTACTACTCCCCTACCATGGAACTAACAGCTAGAGTGTGCTATAGACACTTTTATGTCTTTGGCAACATCGTTCTGTTACTGTTTTGTTATTTGATGCGTGATGTTTACATTTTCGATTCGATTCGACGTTCATAAGAGTAATTATTTTACTGATTTGGTGGTAGTTCATTGTTGCTAATTTTAGTTGTGGTAAAACAACGAAAATATTGTATTATATTCGAAATTATAGAAGTGAAAATCTAATGAATTATTTACTTCACCCCAGTTCGGCAGTAAAGTGCTTTCCGACTCACTCTAGAGCTTGGTTGATTACAATGCAGTACTATTCACGCGTAGGGGCATCTTTATGTCTACCACTTAGGTACTCTGAGGACCCTGTGTAGAAAGACTACAACTCTTCAATTTGCTGCGCTCAAATAGGGTGTTTTCACTTATGGAACAGAATACCTGAGAATCTTTTCAATTCATTCATCACCAACACCTCCAACAGTGGATATGACTGATAGATTACCCACATCGAGACCAACTAAATAATACGTTTCTATTTTTTCTGTAACCATAATATTTTAGGCTGTATTCGTTTCCGAATGTTTTCTGTATTATTGTTTTCATAGTTAGTTGTACCACTGCTCTTATTGAAAAGAATAATGAATAACAATTTCCCATTAGTCAGTCAGTTCGAAAATGTGTTATCCAGTTTTCTTCTAGTCTATAGCTGCTATAATTAATTTTTCATTTGACGCTGAATCTCTTACAAACTGATGCCAAATCAGGAAGGCAGCGTACCTATTGGTCGATTCAATTGAAGTGAAGTGAATTCTTCCAGTTAATGTCAAATTGAGAACCCCATCAATGAACAACGAATTTTGTCCACCCTGTATCTACGTTACCCTAAAAGGTTTTCCAATAAGAGGTGTTATTTTGAATAGTCCCGCTATTCACGATGTCACGTTTGAAGCTGCCATGTTTTGACATTTGACAAGTAAAAACTACGCCATTAATGAAAACTGAACGATACACCCAACTAACAATTTATGTTTTATAAATGTCCTGGGAACGTTTACAGAACATTTTTTATAAAATATCATGTCGCTATAAACGTTTTAAACAACGTTTACACAACTACTATAAAACCAAAAAGGGCGCACTCTTGTGCAGCAATTTTGTTCTTTAGTTTATTTTATTATGGCTTCCACAGCTTTTACCGGATAATTGTTGTAAACATTTATAAAATAATTATAAAACATAGTTGCAACAATTATAAAATAGTTTTATTGAAAACAGTTATAGGATGAAATTTACTTTTTGTTGCTAAAGTATACCCTCTGAGAATAATTTATTTTTTAATGGTCGTAAGACAACAAAAAGCAAGTAAAGTACATATGTTTGAGTATATATTGTCTCTAGTCGCCATAATACATTTAGTCCTGATAAATAGGTACATACCCAATACCAGACAGACAAAAATCCACTTGCTATCTGACGGTTGATTTTACTGCCAAAGAAATTTTTCTGTATAATATATGGGACATGTTATACAAAATTTTCAAGCGCTGCAAATATCTTGGTTTTTATAGAGTTTTACGAGAAAAGGTCAAAAATATAATGGTGTATTTTCCCTCATTTTGACCTGTATGTAATAAAATATTTCAAAAATGCATCTTTTATAATATATTGAATACTAAGTAGTCAGTTAATGCATTTCATCATTAAAAAATAATGTTTTGTAGTACACCTAATAATGGCCGCTGTAAACTGGAATTAGAACAACACAAAATATGGCTGCCATGTTATAAAATACTTTTTCCACCTTGAGAGTTCTTATAAAATATGTTCGCTCTATGAGGGAGTTTTTATAAAATATTTCAATCTGTGGTATATATTCGTCATACAGAGACGTACTGCAAGAAAAAAGGGTCGGTGTGTGTAAAAAAAACATAATTATACTTGTAGACCTATACGGGTGTCAACAGAATATGGAAACACCCTAGCATTCGAGTACTTTTCATGTTATCGATTTCGTTTTTTTAATGTGAAATACATTCGGATGGGAACAATTCAACTCAGAGGAAATGTACTTTCGGTTTGGTTTTACCAAAATGAATCGTTCTTTGGTTTTCAAATGGCACACTAGGTATATTTCTCATATACTCATTATACACCTCATTCTTAGTACAACGATGTGTCAGTTATCAACCATTTGGTTCAACAGCATCACTTGAAGTACAATCATTTAATTTATCTGATGGCGGGTCACCTGTTGCTTCTTTATAGGGAGATCCGGTACCGGTATATTATTACAAATAATAAATCATCACCAATAATATTTTGGTAACATTTTTAACTTTTCTGTAATATGCTCACTTTTTTTAGCTTTCTTCGATTTACCTAGCGAAATTCATAATAATAAAGAGTTCACGAGCGTGTCATGCACTTCAAGATCAAAAAAAAAATAGTAAAATAGCGATTTGTTTATAAATGTATCAATAAATGCTTCTGAGTCCTCACAAAACTTTTCTGTTCTATAATTATTTTATATGATTTGTATTATGACAGAGTCATCATAATTATAAATAGTTTTTTTAATGTGGCTTCTGAGTGCATTTGCTTTAGACAGCAGTAGTATATCAAAAAGAAAAACATTAATAAATTAATTTTATAAATGTTTAACATAGTGCTTAAACAACAGTTTATAGATGTTCGCAAAAGAACAAACTAGTATCAGATAACACCGGTATAAATCTATTATGAAACAAATTTGTTCGGTAGGCTGACATGTTTCTAACAATTGTTGTGTAAACGTTTATAAAACAATATTATGACTTGTCGTAAAACTGTTTTATATTTTGCACTAAGAACGTTCTTACGACTATCTTATAAAGCAGAATACTTCTCAAAAGCTCAATTGTGTCCCTGACAATTTCAATAAAACAAATTGCTTTCGACGAGCAGTCATAAAGCAATTATAAAATAAAACAGCACGAACAGTTAGGAATTATAAAATATCTGTGCTAGTTGGGGCAAGTACAGGGCGTTCTTTTCAAACCTTCAAAGAACGATTTATAATTGGGGGAGATTGGAATGCAAAGCACACTCACTGGGGATCAAGACCAATTAATCCCAAAGGACGAATCTAATGAAAGTCATATCTGATGAAAACTACGATGTAATCTCAGCCGGAACACCAACATACTGGCCAATGACCGAATAAAATTCCAGATGTTTTAGACTTTTTGGTTTCAAAAAGGGCATAAGTAACAACTATATCCAGATAGAATCAACTCCAGACCTATCATCACACACCATTTAATCACGATCAGTACAAATGCAAAATTGAATTAGGATAGAGCAACACTAGTGACGAACAAAACTGACTGGCAAATGTTCCAGGATATATGTCCACAAAATCTCATTGAACATTGATCTCCAACAACCTCAATATTGGAAATTGCTGCAAATTATATCACAGAAATAATTCAAAACGCTGCGAGAGACAGTACACCTTCCATAGTCGGAAACAAAAATCCTAGAACTCAGTTACTTACAAATCAGGCAACTATTGACAGAAAAAAGGCGAGCAAGAGGCAGATGGCAAAGAAACACGTAATCCACAGATAAAACTACATACAACGAGAAAACTCCATAGAACACTTCAGGAATACTTCAACTCACAATTCGAGAACTACATTCAAAACATTAACGATAACAAAGATCACGACATATGGAAAGTTACAAGAAGTTTAAGAGACCAATAACGAAAAGGCCACCAATAAAAACACGAACGCAGAATAGGCAAAATCAGATCAAGAGAAAGCAAACACTTTCGCTACTCATCTGGCTGGAGTATTTACCCCAAATGATCCACATTCAGGTAATAGTGACGCAGAAATAATTCCATTCTTGGAGGCTGCATGTCAAATGTCTCCTCCAATAAACCCCGAAACCTAAGGAAGTATGGCAGGAAATAAAAAAACTCAAAAATAAAAAAGCACCAGCTACGACCTTATCACGGAGGAAATACTCAAAAAATTACCTAAAGAGGCAATATCCCTCTTGAAAAAATATTTAATAGGACGATGAGCTTATCTTACTCCCACCATATGGAAATAAGCTGAAGTAATAATGATTCATAAACCGAATAAACCTGAAAACGATGTGGCATCCTACAGACCCATAAACCTGCTACCTGTCATTGGAAAACTATTCGAAAAGCTACTCCTCAAACGGTTAAAAACGACATCGATTTGCGCGAGCTGTTACCTGATCATCATTGGGATTCAGGGAAAATCACTCAACAACACTGCAGATTCATCGCATAGTCAACGCAATCTCAATAAGTCTCGAAGAAAACAAATTTTGTTCAGCAGTATTCCTGGACTCGTCCCAGGCGTTCGATAAGGTATGGCACCAAGGCTACTATACAAATTGAAAAAACTTCTTCGTCAACCGTATTATCTAATACTACGATCCTATATGAATAACAGACACTTTGCAGTGAAATATGGAGAGGCAAAATCGCATCGGTTTGGAATAACTTCCGGCGTACCGCGAGGGAGCATACTTGGGCCACTTTTATATCTTCTTTACACATCTGACCTACCAACACAGAAAAACGATGATGGCTTCCTTCGCAGATGACGTAGCCACACTTGCATCCCACGAAAACGCTACTATAGCTTCCGAATATCTCCAGCAGCACCTAAATGACCTGGAACAGTGGTATCGAAAATGGAGTTTCGAAATCAACGAAACAAAAACAGTCCAGTAACATTCACGGACAAAAGAAGTATCTGCCCTCCCGTCACCATAAACCAGAATCAAAATACCAGTCAGCAGCGATACAAAGTACTCCAAGCTAAAAAGACCCAAATTAATTTGAAGATTCGCAGCATGTATTGGCTCATAGGCAGAAAATCTAAACTCTCGCTTCAAAACAAGATCCGAATATACAAGGCAATCATAAACCGATATGGACCTACGGAATATAATTTGGGGATGTGCAAAACCGTCAAACGTACAGATTCTACAGAGAGTTCAATCGAAAATTCTTACGATCCCTAACAGATGCACCTGGTACGTCTCCAATTTTACAATCCACAATGATCTGAGAATACTTTCGTCGCAGACGAAATTATAAAACACTTCATTAACTATCACGAAGCTGCAGGCCACGAGAGAACAACCTCATAGATGAGCTGTCAAGAAATCATTCAATTCAGAAGACTGCAGAGAACTTGGCCGATAGACTTAAATTAAATTTTGTAGAGGAGGATTAATATTTTAATTTCTTCTACATGTCAATCACATTCATCATGTTGCTCAATATTCAATAGAAATAGATTGTAAACTTCAATATAAACGCTAAAAAAATATTTCATCGAATCAGTAAACTACTTCATATTATGGAAAATATAATTGAAATCAATACTCATGGAAAATAATTAGAGATACTTTTTTCTAACTCCTAAAAGCTCATTACTTTCAAATAACAAACTCAAAACATGTAGTTGAGCCTTGTCTAGCAGTGAGGAAATAATTTCTAGTGGGATCAGAACCAAACCTTCATTTCTCTTCATTAAATCGAGAACGAAAACCAATCACTTACGGCTCGATCTAGAATTTATTCTATGGTATAATAAAACCTCAAAGTATAGAGTAAACCTATTATAGATATGCCTTCAAGCATTTGTGGACGCAGCAACTAGAATCTGTTAATGAACGCGAACAACATTTGACGTTACCAACATGTGCCGTATCTTTATTCGTAACCCTACTATGGTACTAAAAGCAAAAGTCCGCTTTAGGCAATTCTGTCAGTTTGGCAACATCGTTCTGTTACTGTTTGTTATTGTTTAGTCATTCGATTGTGTCGTGTTTAATCTTCGTTTCAATTTGAAATTCATAAACTGAATTATTGTGTGTACTGTTGTGGGTGGCAGTTTATTGTGTTTTACAGAATCTCATTGATTATAGCTATGTTAAAATTATGAAAATGTCGTACTATATTTAGAAACTGTAGAAATGAAAATTAAAGATGATGTTTACTGCATATCCAGTGTGGCAGTGATATGATTGACTTTCATCTCACTCTAGAGCTTGGTTAATTACAATGCGGTACTATTCATGCGTAGAGGCATCTCTACGTTACTTCTTACTCTGAGAAGAAAACCCTATTTGCCGGACTTGTTACGTAAATATTAAAATATTTCTCGTATTCCATTATACACAATCCAATAATTTGTCGTATAAAACTACTTCATATTATGAAAACTATAATTGAAATCAATATCTCATGGAAAAATAACTAGAGATACCTTTCCAATTCCTAAAAGCTTTCCAATAACAAATTCAAAACATCATGTAGTTGAGCATTATTTCAGCAACACCACCGAACTACAGAGACAAAATACTAGGTACTTTATCGCAGGAAGTAAATGTGCCTTGTCTCGCACTGAGGGAAATAAATTTCTAGTGGGATCAGAACCAACCGTGTTTTCCCTTCATTAAATCGAGAACGAATACCAATTGCCATGAAAGTTTCATCGCATCCATATCGGAAAACGGTGCGAATATAGAACAATATCCGAACTGTCGTGTCAGTTTATTGGAATAGAGGATGTTGCGGATCTTGTTTTGTGTTTTTTTGCGGCAAATATGAAGTTATAATTTGTTTTTTGATTGCTTTGTTTCAAGCAGGCGACAATTTTTTCAACCAACTTATTTTGCATGACAGTATAATTCGAGAAAGTGGTTCACCGAATACAATTCAAAATGACGCGATAGAAAAAAAAACAGTTATTGCTACCGTGAATACTGTCGTGCTATAAATCCCTTCGCGAATCTATGAGAAAGGAAAGATGGGAAATAATTAAAAAATCTCATATACATATAATGAAAAATTCAATTGAAATTTTGAAAAAATACCTGAACATGAAATTTTCAGACCTTTTTTGGGAAATTCAATTTTTAATTCATTCGGTGAGGGCTCCATTGAAATATCATGAAAATTAACCAAATATTCGTCGCAATCTCAGAAAAAATCTCTTTTGATAATAATGAAAACTAAAGCATGAGCCAGTGACCACGGTCAGACCATCGTTTATTTCAAGATTCTTTGAAGGATTACTGAGTGTAGTACCGCAAAACTAACAATCTATTTTAGTTTCATACCCTGAGCTGTCTACGTCACTAGCCCTATACCTCGTCATCCAGTGCCAGCGTTTTGATGAGCTTCACAAACTGAAATAGTTTCAGGGAGGTGTTCTCTTTTGTTCTTGTTATTTTTCTTGCCAGGCACTCAATCCGTTAGAAACCGTTGGCCATGCATTTCAATATGAAGTGTTATAAAGTTACCTACATTTCGCCACAGAATCTGCATTCATTGTCTTGGACTACACCTGGTCTCTTTAGGTGTTATCTGTAAACGGCAGGTGACGCTTGAGAAAACCTCGTGAGAAGGTGCAGCTTATTCTTGGAGAGTTCGGGATCTCCCCGTATTGAACATTCCTAGTAATTTTCATGGGTATTCTTAGACTGAAAGGCTCTGCCAGAGTCTCTTCTTTCTCCCGTCTCGTAACTTAAGCCTCAATTGCACTCAGCCCCTGCTACTGCTGCTCGCGTTGTCGGCAAAAAATTCCCGAAATACTTCTGCGGCAATATCGAAGGCAGTGAGCGTTCTCACTCTGCCGCATCATTGCTCTCGCGTCCACCGTTCAGCAAAGACGGACAAAGAAATTGCGTTTTGTCTCGTTGATTCATACAGACTGAGAACCTCTGTTTTGGATTGGGATAATGCATGGTACTTTTTCCCTCTGTTGTTTTTTTTTTCTATGTTTTTAAATGTGGCGTTCTTCTTGTGACGCTTCAAGAACCGGTTTCAAATCTGGCTACAGTTGAAATAAGAGACATTCGCGGTCTCTTTATTGTTTTAAGATAAAGAAAAAATGACAAACAAAAAATTCTTTGCCTTTAAGGAGGCTAACCTAACAAATTTTGAAACATAGATAAATTGAAAATAGTAATCATCGAAATGAATACAATCTTCAATTTATAGGCTCACAGAACCTTCTTCTCATTGACAACATCTTGAATAAATCATCCCAGTCCGCATGAAGAAGGTTCTGTGAGCCTATAAATTGAAGATTGTATTCATTTCGATGATTACTATTTTCAATTTATCTATCTCTTATTGTTGTTGGGTCATCTGGATGATATTGCATTACTTCTGCGATAGTTGGATGGTATGGTTTTCGGCTTCTTTTTATTATTTTTCTGTTTCGAAATCGGATTTGATTGATTATCTTGCTAATCTGAAGATCATTCCTGATATTTCTATTCCTGATAAACCAAGGGGAGTCTGTTATTTGACGTAGGATCTTGCTTTGAATTACTTCCAAATTATTTAGGTGGGTCGCTGCAGCTTGTCGCCAGACTGATGAGCAATACAACATCACTGGCAGTATGGGCGCTTTTATAAAGTCGGAGCTTGTTGTCAAGGCTCAGGTAACTATTTCTCGCCATGAGGGAATACATTTGATTTCTTCTTATGTTCACTTTATGTTTGATATTCTCTCCAAGAGATTGACGTCAATAATTTTTTTTCAGATTCCTCAGACCGGTGGCTATCCAAAAATACCCCATGTATATTATGCGATTTTGGAGTTCTCAAGTTATGATTCTTTGAGTGTTTTTAAATGCGTTCTGCAGTTTTTATCTATTAACATGATCGTCCTGAATGTTGCTTCAATAATAAAAAATATTCAGCTTCCTGAAGTATCTGCAAGTTATCCAAAAAAAAGCTTAAAAGCTAGAACTTCAGTTTTCAGTAGGATGTACTCAAACATTCATTTTCGATTCAGAAATACAAATAGTGTCTTTTCATCTTTAGCTACATTTGAAAACTTCGCGGAGTCCTGAGCTACAAAACTCATTGGAAAAAAAGGTAATTGTTTCGACTTCTTTTGTTGTAATCGGCCTTTGAAGGCGGATGAGCTAAAAAATCATTGAATCCCCATAAATATTATTTTTCCTTTTTATCAATTTCATGTTGAAAATGGATTCTCAAATTTATTCGATTGAAATTCCTGTGAAATAACTGTAGCTTGTATGATTTTTGCAATGATTTCGGTCTCACTACCGATGGAAAATGTAAAACATTCGTCAGAATTGTAAGTTGTGAATTGACTTGCTTTGGGATAGGAAATAAAAGGCACATAATACTGAAAATTATTTTTAAAATCGAAGTTTTACTACACTCCGCGGGGACTTTTTCTCGGCAATAATAATAAACAATATTTTGCCTTCTTGTTTCCCTTGATCCTTGAATGTCCTGGAATCCATATTGAGAAGACAAAGGGTATATGTGCACAGCGACCTGATGGTCTTTTGTGTTTGTGTGGGAATAAAAGCGCTCGTTTAGTGTCATTGTACATAGGGACTCATCACCGATGTATAAATGGGGACTTAACCCTATTGAGCCAAATACAACTCTATGCGACCCTAGCGGCGTTACGTAGAACTATCCCGAAACGAGTATTCCAAAACGCGGGACGGTATATGACACTCGATTGTTTGTGCCTAAGAAATGAGAATGCCCGAAGAAATGAGATTGTATTGTGTGTTCATTATAATATTTGTCTAGTTAGTGGTTTTTAATTGATTTAAAGATGACTAAAGAAAATACAGTGAAGAACAATGTTGCTGTGTTTATGGATGAAGCTCTAAAGAGTTCTTTCACATGTTACTATTTTATAGGATAGTGGTTATGAAAAAATAATATTTATCAGTTGATCACCAGTTTGCACTAGAGGAAGCATTTCAGATGTTTAGTGCAGTAAATCAAGAAAACAAAGAGATTAGCCAGTTTCAGGTTTCATATTTGGACTTAAAGGAGGAAATATAGTAGTACATTTTGGATGTATTTCCAATTCACTCGTTGAAGAAAACAGATGAAGATTATTCGTTAATTGACAAAATTGTTGTGATAACTTAAGTTTTATGAATATATGCCCTGAAAATCATATCACTTGGCTAAAACTTATCTGGATGTTCTTTCAAGTTGCAGTATATCTTTTGTTTTTTTTTATGAGACAAGTAGAAGGTAACTGCTATATTCACTATTTATGAAAAATAGCATACACATACTACTTTAACTCTGTATTGTAAAATTAATTATCATTTCTTATTAGATAATTAAGTTTTTGTTCATACCAGGGAATAAATTTGTGGTTTGTATTGAATGATAAATGCTTCACTTACGACAAAATATTAATGAATTTTTCTGATTTGTATTCATAAAAATAGTTTTTGATGTTGTGAATAATTGAAATTAAGTTGTTTATTTCCATAAAGTCTTTCATTTCTGTAAAAATCATCATGGAATTCAACGGCTTTCATTTCAAAACAAATATTGTCATTTTTTCTTACTATATTTTGAAGAATAAATATTATAAATATAATTTGATTCACTGAAGCAGGATTCCTTGTTTCTACTAAATAACTAATCATATCAGGATACATTTTATCTTTGAAATGAGCCAAGTTAGATGGTTAAATATCTTCCCTCTGCAGTTGACAAGGGTGAATGCCCAAAACTGATTTTTCTACATATCGTCCTCGATGTATATGATATGAACTTAATAAATCATTTCATAGGTCCTTTTCACGATTGTTCAGTCAAAAGACTAAATAAATCAACTGAAACACTTGAGAAAACACCAGAATCTCTCTTGTTTTGCTTTGACGTGCACGAAACAATACTCGTTTCGGGAACAGCTGATTCGGCGATTGCAGCGCCGCATCGGTAATTATTTATCCCAATATAGCGTCATTCGTATACGATGGTTCGAGAACATCAATACATTGATATAACGTGCCAACGTGCGTTCAAAAAAATTCGTGGTCAAGTAGGCTGTGGATTCTATTTTCCCCTCATAGACTCTTAGGAAAAATTACTTCACTTCCAACTGAAGTGATTTCGGAAATTATTCAGTTGAATAGAAAGCTAGGATAGAATCTATTTCAGTTTCAGTTTAATGCCCTTGAATTGTATAAATCTAATAACGTGCGTTCAAAAAAACTGAAATAGATTCTATCCTAGCTTTCTATTCAACTGAATAATTTCCGAAATCACTTCAGTTGGAAGTGAAGTAATTTTGACAAATAGAGCAAGCTTTTTCGGATGACAGTCAACAAAACGATAAGTTTTGAAATCAGATTACTGAATAGGAATATCGATGATAGTTCAAAAATTCTAAAAGTAATATGAATTACTAGCAATAAAAACCGAGGAAATTAGGTCACTTTCTATTATGTTTAGAAGTATATTGTAAACTTTTACCAAAACGTTAGGTTATGTTATTGTTAGGATGAACTGGAGTGATTGTGGAAATTAAACTGATTTTGTCAGAAAGTGACATCAATTGGAAGTGATGCGGATCAGATCAAAATCACAACATTGTCAAATAGTAGAACGCGCATCAACTGATTTGGCATCAGTTTGGAAGTGATGCAGCATTTAAATAGGAAGGGCCTATTATTTCAATTTGTTCAAAATCCCTGCACTTCACAAACGTTAGGTAGGTATTCTTCTCGTAATTACATCTAACAGTGGTTGACAATTGTCGAATTGTTAAAAAAAAGTAAATCTGAAACTTGTGTCGTTAAAATATCAAGATATTTTTCAAGTCCGATATCATTCTTGTACTCTCAACCTTCAAATTAAATATTCGTTTACAAGCCGAGATATATTAAAGCCTCATTTATCAATCTCAAATTCCTTAACATTCAAGTTATATCTTTTCGAATGTGATCAAGTCTAGCATCATAATTGGATTTAATGACGAATAATTCTTTCTTCAATATTTTTTTGTCTCATTTTTATTTCTGATTGGAATTCGAGGAAGTTATCATCATCTAAAAAAACTCTAGAAATGTGGAAAAAAAAAGTATCAGAATGGATATCATACACCCTCACGATTCGAAAGTATTTAAATCTCGATTATCGTGTTATACGCGTATTCCAGGATGGTTCCAGAAAGTTCTGTTGTTAAATATAAATCCATATTGAACCGAGGAAGCGGGACATATCCGAAGCTCTTTCTGGTGTTTTATAGTCTGTTTTCAATAAGCATTCTTGTTCGATAAACTTGAGGAAAACCGTTGTCGAACTTTTTATGTGCTTTTCCCCATTTATTTGGTATTCATGTTCCATCAAAAGCTTCTGTTATAGCTCTAATATACCGTATTTCTCAGCCATAAATTGATTCCAAGTTTTCTCTTCGTCCTCAAGTTTATTTTGTTACGTTGTTGTTGTTTTGAATTATTTATTGAATGAAACGTAAAATAGGCAAAATGAGTATGGTATTACTTTTTATTTATCAAATAATCAATAGTCGAACATCAAACGAAATTTCTATATCTATAACATCTAGGTATATCCTCAACTTGAGTTTTCAAATAAGAATAAATTGATCTTAAATGGTTGCAAATGACTACAACCAATATCAGATGACAATTATTAAAAGATTAAGCAATTAATTGAATGAACTTTTGTGTTCACTTACCTCGAGAATTAAAAGGAAATAAATCAATCAATCTGGTAGCAAAAACGTGGTTGAGGATGGGAAAAAGGGATGATTAACCTTTTCTGCACCAGGTTTTGTGGTTATCACTTAGTTCGAGTCTCACACAGTTCACTCGAAATTGCTTAATCAGTTTTTAACAAAAGAACAGGAATTGAAATAGATGAAGATGATAGATGAATTTTTAAATTAGCAATAAACTTAAGTTTGATCACTTTTCGAGTATAAGCGTACAGTTCGATACTTGGTGAAAAAATTGTTCATTGATGGCCATGTTTGTTTTTCGACCGGATATATTCCACGGCCGCAGGTGGCGTCAACAAACATGACAATCCTCTCCACGATCTACAGGGTACATTCACGAGGTAACAGATCTATCAGTGAATTAATCATGTTTAAAAAAAATTTTATACGCCTTTAGTGAATATACAGGGTCTCTATAAATGATTGTAAGAGCGCAGTTGGCTTTGGATTATGCTAACCACAGAATTATGTGATCATGCTATACTCTGATTGGTTAGAGATTGGTATTCTGCAATCCAAAGCCAACTGCGCTGTTACAATCATTTATATAGACCCTGTAGAAAAGTTCTATCGTCATAAAAATAATTCGTCTTGTTCTACTCAGTCATGTTCAGAATTGCCTGTTCAAACTACACTCACCGGCAAAATAATCGATTTCAAGTCCGATTTGATTGAATTTTTTTTCAATTGTAGGCAAGAAGTTTATGCGAAATCAATCGCTAGTTTTGGAATTTCAAGAAAACCGGCGTACGTCATTTTATACAGAAGAAATGAAATCCGTTTTTTTACCCTAACTTTAGAACCACACCTAGTTTTCGGCTCAAAATTCGAAAACTACAGACATTTGGGCAAAACGATATAGCACTCGTTTAAGTAGAACAGCGCTAAATATATAACAGAGCTAAAACGATGAATTTCAGCAGGCGATAAATCAGGTGGTTCTGCAAATATTTTTTTCTATATAAATGAGTTTTTTCAAGCTTCTTGAGTTACCTACAGCGAATTTGAAAAACACTGAGCACCTTTAAAACGAATCAGCACTATATTTTATCAGGCCATAAATATGATTCATGCAGAGTAATATAAAATCGTAATTCAATGAAATATTTCCAACAGAATCTCATGATGCATTTCGATATTCTTTTTTCCGGCGAACCCAACGAATTAAGAAAAGAAATCATCCATTATTATGATGAAGTTTCCATAAATCGACTCAACTGAGAAGGAAAGTTAGTTATTTAATTAATAACGTAACTTTTCTGTCGGAAACAGCTACTGGGATCGTATATATTATGCACCATATGGCACACCTTTCCGTGGACTATGAGGTAGAGGACGATAATGAAGAGGTCACCTTATGTACTCTATGCTTGAGTTTGACTTATGGCTGTGTGTTCATAGCTTCCGGAAATTAATTTATTGCTTTAGTTTAAGTTCAATGCCTCGGTCGATACTGTTCTATTCTTTCGTATCTATCCGAGAGAATGGAAAGAACATTCATTTCGTCGAATTATATCGATTGACGTGAATGGAAAGATTAATTTTCCAAACGATTTCTGAAGAATATCGTTCTGAATAAAAAATTTTCCATTTATGCAACTGTTTATTCCAGATGTCCGTTTGAGTTCGTTAACCAGCCAAAGCGTACAGAGTGTTCCATATAATATGACCAATAAAAATTTTTGTTCCTCAATATTTCAGACAATACGAAACCAATCCAATTTGAAATATTGCGACCAAATGCAAGAAGCCACATGCAAAATTTTGTGGCCTTAGTGTGAACAGAACCATAGAAAATTAAATTGGAATATTTAAAAGAGTAAACTTCATATTTCCATAAAAAGATATCCCATTTTAGTGAAACTCATTTTGTGAATGGTGATGTTCATCCAAAATTTCGTGGCTATAGTGTTAACAAAACCATGAATAGTTCAATTAGAATATTGAGAAGAAGAATCTTTATACATAAATCCATAGCAGGATATCTGATTCGATTGAAATTGAAAACTGATATACTGAATGTTCGTGAGAAATTTCAAGAAGATCACATTATGTGAACCCTAGAAAATCCAATTGGAATATTGAAAGAAAGAATCTCCATAGATATTGCTACACAAAATCCAAAATCGACCTTTCTCGACTATTTCTCCGAAAAATCAAATTTGGTGATTTTATGATCCATACTAAAGACTCATCTAACACACTGTATAGAAAACATTTCTCAAAAACAAATATCTTTTGAGAAAATAATGATCCCCTGAAAAATTCAAATCTTCTGGTGAAAATCAAGAAAACGTTTTTCAATTACATACTTAATTACCAGTAAGACTACAATGGACTCATTTTCTTATTGGACAAACTGTTTGAAGAAGATTCCCGTAAATCAGACAGAAGCAATCCTCGTTTTCTGAAGTATCTTTCTTTGATCATCTTTCTTCTTTTTTAGGCTATGGTTTTCTTTTTTAAAAGCTTTGTGTAGATTTCGATTTTTCTTTATCTTCAAAATGTATTTGAAGTATCAGTCATAACTTCTGTGCTTTTCTCTTTTTTTTTCTTCCTGGGTTCTACTTTCGATGAAGGTTACACACGTGATAAAGTAACAAGTTACAACTTTCCTCCTTACGTCTTCAATTAGACGAACACATGCTCATACCTCAGAAAAATTCGTAGGAAGACTAGATTTCAAACGCATGAATAAAAAGATGAATAGTCATTCCATTTTATTAATATTTCACACATATGCCCTATAATCAAAATGGACACATTTGGAAAAAAAGTCGAAATTAAGTTTGGCGATGATATCGCGTGATCGACTCTATACAGGGTGTTCCTAAATTAAACGTACAAACGAAAAAGGGAGATTCCTTAAGTGAGTTTAAGAAAAAAAAGTCCCATAAAGATGGGGTCGCAAACGTTTCGTTTTCGAGATACAGAGTGTTGAAGTTTGAATTTTTTTTCAAGTTTTTTTCTCATAGTATCTACACTTCACAAGATATTCAACTGAAATTGGCATAGATATTACATTTGAGAGTTCCCACCACGTGACATGGAAATTTCGATAGAAGATCTACAGGGTGATATTTTTTCTGGAACAATGCCACCTGTTTTTCTGCAGAACTTTTTTTTTTGGTGAGCAACTGTTAATTTGAAAAAATGTAAAAAAAAGCTTTGTTTTTATACTAAACTTTTCAGTCTCTTGTAGTTTTGTCGTATCTAACAATGATTTCGTGAAAAAAATTTTGAACGATTCTCTCGAAATCCTCGTGAAAATCCAAATTATGATGGAAGGCCACTTTGTGAGCTGTGGTCAATGAATTCAGTGTCAGTTTTTATGGCAATTTTCCTGATCTGTAGCGATGATTCATAAAGATTCGATAAACTCGTATAATCAACACAATATGTTTTTGATTAAAACTTTAACACCTGTATCTCGAAAACGAAACGTTTGCGACCCCATGTTTATGGGACTTTTTTTTTCTTAAAACTCACTTAAGGAATCTCCCCTTTTCGTTTGTACGTTCAATTTAGGAACACCCTGTATGTGGACATACAGGGTGTTCCTAAATTTACTGCACAGCAGCGTGAGCTCAACTGAGGCGAAGGGCAGTCCAGAAAAAACATTTCTGAGATGAGTCAGCACCACAAAAATTATATGTTTGAAAACGCATTTGTTACGGTCATCTCGTGTTAATTTATATATGGGGCCTATTGCACCAAATACTTTGCAACTTTTCGCTTTGGACTTTTCACTTTTCAAATGAATAATGTTGGACGAAACGCATTCATAATTGAGAAGTGCATTGTGGAAACGCTTGTACACAGTGAAAAACACTTCGCAAAAATCAAATCTTGGCAGAAATGTTATGCAACATATTAATTTTCACTTTGCAAATTTGTCAGAATGCAAAGTGCAAAAGTGAAAAGTTGCAAAGTATTTCGGTGCAATAGGCCCCTGGTCTACCCATTTCGACAATGCATCTGGTGAATATAGCAAACATTTTCTCGATGATCTTTATTACCAAGAAAAGCGTTTATTCCATTGGCCACCTGCAAAGTGCCAATATTTACGATGAAACATCCACAACAAAAATGTTCACCCTTCCTCATCCGAAGATCATACAGCTTATCGGTGTGAGGCCTACCCCAACGCCTTATGAATAATTTTCAGCATGCATAATATACGTGTTAGAACGACCCTCCTTGAAAAGATCCTGGAGATTTGTTCTGAATATAAAGGACGAAAGTGTATCTTAGGGCCATCCACCGTCCCATAATCCAGGGATATTCGATGATATACGCAGGGGCTCGGGAAAGCAAGTGACCAGGATTACGTCCTGCACATAAATAATACTGGTTTAATACAACGCGTCGACCTATCGGAAGATTTCTGCTATCAGGAATTGTGATGCTCATTTTGGGTGCCACTATCCGGAATTAAATTCATGGGAGGAAGTATTGTTCACAAATTTCCAATTTCCTGAGTTGAACAGGGTAATTGAGTATTGGATATTACTCAACTACATACATACCGGGTCCGGCCTTTGAAGTGTCCGTCTCCATCTAACTGATATAAAATCCGAACCACTGAACCTAACGCAGCGAAAATTTGACAGGGCATTCTCTGACATGTTATTGTCAACACTTAAAGTGATTTTGATGTGAGAGAAAAACATTCTGCAATTTAGACGATGGATTTGAAACGTAATGCGGTGATTGCTCTCCATTTGGAAGGAAAATCGAATATCGAAATTCGTCGAGCGCTGCCAAAACTACAATTGAATGAGAAATTTGTGCGTCGCACTATCCAACGATAGGTTGAGACTGGTAGCATCAAGAAACGCTACGGTGGAGGACGACGCTGTACTGCAACAGCACCAGCAGTCGTCGAAAGGGTGCGTCATCGATTGGAAAGAAATCCGGAGCGCTCAGCACAACAGCTCGCCCAGGACCTCAACGTGACCGCAGTGTTCGTCGCATATTGAAGAAGAAGCTTAAGGTCCAGCCTTATAAAAAACATAAGTCTCAGGAACTCACAGCTTTGCAATGTCGCAAGAGGTTGGATCGATCGAAGGAGCTGATTCGCCTGCTCGATGGTGGGATGCTTCCGAACATTGTCTTCTCTGACGAGAAAACTTTCTGCATTGAGCAATATTTGAACAAACAAAACGATCGGGTTGGTTTGAAGAAACGTACCAGCAATCATTCGAATCGTTTACGGGTCACTCGACGACAAGGAGCCGACCAAATCATGGTCTGGGCGGCGATCTCTGAAAAAGGCCGTTCTTCACTCGTTTTCCTGCCAATGGGTCGCACCGAAGTCAAGATAAACGAACAAATCTACCGAGACAAGATCTTGAGACCTGAGTTAATACCGTGGGCACGCAAAACATTCGGTTCAGAGCATTGGACTTTCCAACAAGACTCGGCTCCTTCGCATAAAGCAATGGCACGCAAAATTGGTTGAGATCGAACGTTCCAGTTTTGATAGACCGTGATATGTGGCCGCCGTCCTCACCAGATTTGAACCCGCTGGATTACTGTATTTGGAGCATCATACAGGCCCAAGCTTGTTCTAAAAAACACACTTCATTGGAATCGCTCAAGTTGTCGCTGACGCGAGAATGGAACCGTTTAAGTGAGGACGTCATTCGAGCAGCGTGCACCTCATTCAGAAAGAGACTCAAGTTTGTTGTGAAGGCCAAAGGCGGTCATATTCCTTCGGAATAGCACATGAAAAACTTTGAACTTTCTGCTTTCATATGCAAAAGAGTATGTGAATAAATATTGAAAATTACCAGAAATTTTGAATTTTTAGAGACGGACAGTTCAATCGCCGGACCCGGTACATTACATAGTTGTTAATAATTTTTCAAAAATTTTTTTCGGTATTATGAAATTAAGTTCTATAATTAGGGCGAAAAATCGCTGTTTCAATCTACAGGGTGGTCCAGATCGTAACCAACAAATTTTAACCACGTATTCTACATCAAAAATAAGCCCTAGTTTGTCATATAAACATATGTCGAGAAATGTTTCCTCTCCGAGATACGGGGTGTTCAAATTATAGAAAAAAATGTTTTTTATTAACAACTTTCACACTGCTTGAAATCTTTTTATAAAATTCGAAACAAAGGTTTTGAGCGTCAAGGTGCACTTTTTGCATAATATTTTTTTTCTATTTCACCAGTGGCGTCCGTATTGTAGCGTGGCTGAATATTTTCAGATGATACTCCACTGGTTTTTCCGACAATAAAAATTACTATTTAATTTGGAGCAAATTCGGTCTCATGACTTCTTGCTGTACGAGGCACCGTTTCCGGTTAAAAAAATAAAACACATTCTCATGCATGAAGGAATCGCCGAAACTGGATAAGGTAGGTATAGTCCGTTCGCGAAAGGTTGAGCCGTCGGTTGGCCATGGAAATTTGGCATATTCCACTGTGTATATTGAAATTTAGGTTATGTTCTTGTCAGATTGATACGCAATGTTGTCAATATTGCATAGAGTTGTCTGATAACTCGCAAGCTTGTCGAACGAGGCCGGGTACATTCGGCAACGTTGACTCTATTTTACGTTATGACAGCAAATACTACCAACTTCAGATAAATAAAGAAACGCCTACTATGTGCTCAACTATACATAATAATAATAAGACTATTTTTGTGAACAAAACGTGTGCGATTTCTTCATGCATGAGAGTGTGTTTTATTTTTTTAACCGGAAACGGTGCCTCGTACAGCAAAGAGTCAAGAGACCGATTTTGCTCCAAATTAAATAAGGATTTAAATAGTATTTTTATTGTCGGAAAAACCAGTGGCGTATCATTTTTTCATCTGAAAATATTCAGTCTCGCTGCAGTACGGACGCCACTGGTAGAATAGAAGAGAAATGACATTATGCAAAAAGTGCTCCTTGACGCTCAAAACCTATGTCTCAAATTTCATAGAAATATGTCAATCAGTGTGAAATTTATATTTGTTCCATAATTTTAACACGCCGTATCTCGAGGAGAAAACATTTCTCGACATATGTTTATATGACAAAGTAGGTCTTATTTTTGATGTAGAATACGTGGATAAAATTTCTTGGTTACGATCTGGACCACCCTGTATAGGAGATGATTACACATTATTGTGGGTCTGTAGCCAGGAGCAAGTACAGTTCGTTGAATTTCATGTCTATTTGTTTTCTCATTTTGGTCAGATATTGCTTCCAGTTTAATTTTTCATCCAGATGTAGGCCTAGGTATCATGTAGATGACGATTGGGGTAATGGAGTGTTATTGATTTTCACTGGAAGACATGTTCCCTTTCTTAGTGTGAAAGTTACTACTCTGGACTTGGACTCATTAACTTTCATTTTACATTTGTCAAACCATTGTATTTAGTTTATTTTACAGGGTGGATATTGCAGTTGTAGGATCTTCATCACTGGCTAAGAGGACTGTGTCATCAGCTAAAGTCCCGTTGTGGTTTTTTCGGTTGTTGGCATACACTACCTGATGGGACGCCTGCCCTTATTGTTTGTATGTTGGAGTATTCTCCGTTTACCTTTGTTTTGAAGGTACGATCGCTTAAGTAATATTTAAACAAGTCATAGTAAGATGGAAGCTTTTTTCTTATTTTGTAGAGGCCCTCATGCCATACTTCATCAAATGTCTGGCTTATGTCCAGGAATACAGATGTGCAATATTTCTATTCTTCTAGGGATTTATTTATTTCATGAACTTTCCTGTGGCATTGCGGGATGGTTGAGCGGTGTTATCGAGAACCTGGTGATCTGGGATTTGATCTATTATTCCACTGATTCTCTGATATATCAGCTTTTCTAGATCTTTCGAAGGAGTTGGTAGGAGACTTATATAGGCCTATACGATGACACATCATTGGGGTCTTAACTTGGTTTCAGAATCATAATGACCTCAGCTGTTTTAAGTTGTTTAGGCCAATAGGTACCCATAAGTTTCTATTGGATTTTTTGTTCCAGTTTTTTGAGCTCTCGTTCTACTTAAACGAGTGCTATATCGTTTTGCCCAAATGTTTTTAATTTTGGATTTGGAGCCGAAATCAGTCTCAAACGATAGGGTTCGACTCCCTGATGACGAATTCGTGGTCAAATTCAATTCTGTCCGTAGGGACTTCCGGCCGTTAGCACGATAACTTCCGAAGGGATTGTCCTAGAGACTTGAAACTTTTAGGGTGAGTTCAGTTTCCAAATGCCACGAACGAGTTCGTTAACCAGCCATAACGTACATCCATGTTCCATGAAATATGGCCATTCAAAATTTTTGTTCCTCAATTTATCAGACAGAACGAAACCAATCGAAATGAAATTATGCGGCCACATGAAAGCATCATTCAAAACTTTGTGGCTATAGTGTTAACAGAACCAAAGAAAATTCAATAATTTTTGGAATATTGAAAAAGATGTCCGATTCGAGTGAAATTTATTTTATGTATTAAGATTGATGAACTGAATGTTCTTGATCATGATCAACAGGATTGCATCATCAGAACAGTAGAATTTGATTTTTTGAATGGTCAAGTTTTACATGTTTCACCCTTTCAAAAATTTCCAGAGTAAATTTCCGATCGTGCTGAGATTTTGCATTTATATATTTGGTATCAATCTCAAGTCCCATACAAGATTTTGAGCTAATAACTTCATTGCTCCACCAAAGAAGGAGCGCTCAAAAGCACCTGCCCAGGGCTTTCTTATAAATTTTTGGCTTTATTATCAGATGCAATTACAAGATGACAAATCAAACAGGATGAAAGCCGTGAAAGGAAATTTTGAAGAAGCCTTCAAAATTCATATTTCAGCTTATTATCAAACAAATTCAAGCATACAAGATGGTTATTAGAATAATGCTTTACTGATGGTACTGATATCATCCGGAAATTATTGATATAATTCTGAATCTGCTCATTCTTTCTTTTCCGCTTTGTTCTATCACACAATTGATTCGAATTATATATCAAAAATATATAAAAAACGTTTATAATTTATTTATATAATTTTATATTCATTTTGTATATGAAATATTGTATATAAATTAAATCTGAAGAATGTTTTCGGATCTACCCTGGTATCAAAATAAACATTGGAAAAGTATGTTTGTAGGAAGAGAATTAGAGCCCGAATCACAGAAATTATGCCAATTATTATCTACGGATTTTATCAATATTGTCAAATCAACATCAAGATGCATTCGCTGAATTCTTGAGCGTTGGTTGCATCTTAACTGGGCTAATCAGCTACTTGCAATGCACCACACACACCACCCTTAGATTGACATCAGACATCCATACATGTAGTGAGCTGAGGCATGAAAATTGAATTTGTGGTAAGCTCTTGAGATTAACTAACATAAATCCCATGACACGTCGAATCAGAATATGTGTTGGTTGAATGCAATTCGGAATGTCAAATTATAATAGCACGCGAGACAACTCTGAGTCATTATGGATTGTTCCATTCAGTGCAATTGTGGAATTGTTGATTTGACGGAGAGTTCGGAAAATGGGCATTTCTTACTAGGAACTCGAAATATGAGCGAGCAGAATGTATGTATCACGCTAAGATTATATCGAACAGCTAAAATTGTTAAACATTCTAATAACTGTAAAGATGCATTTCTTTGTCTATAAGATTTATTTCAAAATCACTTTAATTTTACATACCTTCACCGCGATAACTGTTACTTAATCAACTAGATTATTGATTGCTAGATTAACAAACGAGTTGATTATAAGATTTTTCGGCGACATCATTATAAAGTGAGTATAAATTCTTGATTGAAATTCATTTCATTCTGGATAAGAGATACATTCGACATAATATGAGTATCTATGTTTCAGTAGAATTGTTACATTACATAGTTGTATTGCTTCTGAATATTTTGTGTTCAGTAGAAATTCATCAATAAAATGTTTCATTATTGATCAATTTCGTATATTTTTACACCTTTTTTTGATGTCGACGGAAAACATATTTTATCCATTTCAGTTTTTTTGTTGAATTTGTTTTGAAATCAGATTAATCTCACATAGCTTCACCGCTTCACTCCTGCAAAGCTATTTGTTGAATATCTTCGAAACCACATATTCTATCAATACGAAATTTGCTATTTGGATGAAAAGAAACGTGCTGTTACTGAAATATTTTCCTTGTGTTTCTCGATAATCTTAAAACTGATAAGTCAATTTCAAATTCACAAATCGTAAGAAAATATTTTGAGGAGCGGAGCAGAGCAATATATTCCTTCATTTTGATAATGAAAATAGTTCTCAAACCTCTCGGTGCCAATTTCTATGACTTTTATATATTTTACTTTCATCTGAATAAACTTCTGTTTCGAAGATCACACAAATCAGAAGCCTTTTCAAACTCAAATAAAACTCGGCTTTTCTCTTCAAATTAAAATATATATGAAAACAAAGTGGGAGAATACTGCCGACTTAACTAGAGCTCTCATTGCGTGGCGGGTAGGGACACAAGGATTTGTGCAGGAATCCTGTATTCGAATTTCGGCTTGGTATAACAATTTCTATTTTTTTTAGCTTTTTGAGTATGAATTATTTTGTTATACTGAATTTCATGAAGTCGTACTATGGTTAGTCAAATTTGAATATCCTTAGAGGCATTGAGATCGTTTTATTCCTCACTGTTCAAATCTTGACTCAATGAGAGAATTTAAAATTTTAATATTGTTCCTTTCGGAACTTATCATGTTTTAACGGTCAGCCGTAGGCCATAGCTTCAAAATTCGAATAGAAATGTTGGATTCACAAATGAATATAATGAAACCAAATGCTTTGAGATTTGATTATCTATCTTTTTTTCTACATGGACAAGCGCGAAAAAGCTCCGAACTACACATTAGGACAATTTTTGAGCACTCGTTCTACTTAAATTCACATTATGAGCCTAAAATGGTCTCAAAAGATAGGATTCGACTCCGTGATTACAAATTGAATTCTGTCCGTCCGGTCGGCCCGATAACTTTTGAAGAGATTGTCCCAGAGACTAGAGATTTTCAGGGTGAGTTCGGTTCCTAAATGCCCCAAAATATGGTCATTCAAAATGTTTGTTTCTCAATATATCAGACAAAACGGATCCAATCGCATTATCTGAACCATAGATATCAGTTTTTTTAATTATTAATTTTTTACATATTGAATTTTTTAAATAATTTCCAGAATATAATTCCGATCCGAGATATTGCATTCATATACTCAGCATGAATCTCAAGTTATATACAAAAGTTTGAGGTAATAGCATTATTGTTCCACTAATAAACGAGCGCTCAAAAGCATCTGCTCAGGGTTTTTCTCGAATTTTCATTATTAGTAGTTCTTGTCCGTGTGATAGATCATGTAGGTGTAGTTCTCGAATTGTGCAATATGCCACGCCATTATTGTTCGATCCAAGTTATATTTTCGATTGGCTACTCCAACTTCCACCAAAGTACCGAATTTACTGCCCAAGTTCATTATCAGATAGTTTCCAAACTGTTCATTTCACCGGAGTAATTCTTCTTCTACTCAGCAGACATTAACGAACTAATGACAGCTATATTTCACTCGACCATTGTGTTACTCTGCCATTAGAACAATAATAGTTGGCTCCCGTAACAATTGTACTGGTTGGATGTTCAGAACAAGATTATGGCTAACTCAAGTCTCGTACAGCGGTTTCGACCTTTCAAATTAAATTTCATTCGAACTCTCGATAAGTCCTAGATGAAACATGGTAGATGTAATTCGGTGCAGATGTCTATTGCACGTCGAACGAACGCATTGCAGAACTTCAGCTTTCTGGATTATTCAGAACGCATAAGGAAATGCTATTTAGGAACATCCATAATATCAGATAGTTTTGGAGTGCTTTGGTAATGGAATAACTTACGTTAACGGTGCACTTAGATAATTAAATTTTCAGATTCTGCTTTTGCCACATTGGAATTGTAAGAACCCTGGGAAGTGGTACCCTTCTTCGAAAGTAATCTATTGTAATAGATCAATTGTACAGGTTTAATCCATTTCCTGAAAATGAATATTGGAATCGGGTGATAATGTGATGACCTTGTTCTTCTAATGCTTTTCTAACTCACAATTCGATAACTAGGTACTATTCATACACGTGGAAATATAAACTCTGTTATGGTTTTAATAAGGTCCAATGATTGTTAATCAAACACGTGTTCAAGGTGCTGGTTTATTAAGAACTGAATCGATACTCGAAATATATATAAATCATAGCATATGATGCACATACATGCGCATAATTATTAAATATCAAATCCTAACATCTCCTTTCTTCATTTTAAGAAAATTCACAATCACCTATTAGGTTATTCCTTAATGTATGTTAGTACTTAACTATTTATATCTAGTGCCTATTTACAATTATTTACATTTTTACTTAATCATAAGATTTAGCTTTAAAATCCTTAATATTAAAATATTCAGGAGCTTTAACAATTCTGCCACTAGATGTAGAATCAGCATTGATCATTTTAGCTTTCGTGCATGAACTTGTTCTATTTATAATATTATCTGAATGTATTGGTGGTGTTTCTAATTTTGTATCATATTCAATGTTGCAATTGTAATACGATTTATTTGGACGTAAGTATCTTCTGTTTCTCCTGACAATATTATTATTTTTGAATAATTTTACCATATATGATCTATTATTGCATATATCTGTTACTATTCCTTCTTCCCATTTATTTGTTATTATATTTTTTACTATAACTCTTTCATTTATTTCCAATTCACGTAATTTCCTTGAACCTCTATTATAATATTTACTCATTGTTTCATTTCGTTTATTATAGAATTTATTTATTTTATTTTTGTCAAATACATGAGGGGTTAGTGTTTTTTCCAGAATCGGTAGTATACTTCTCATTCTCCTACTATTCAAAAGTTGTGACGGGCTACCAATATTATTATTTAATGGCGTATTACGATATTCTAATAATGCTAAATATGGATCGTTTCCACTGTGAGACGATTTCTTTAAAATATTTTTGACAGTCTGAACTGTTCTTTCGATCATACCATTCGATTGATGGTAATGGGGGCTTGACATAGTGTGTTTAAAATTCCAGTTATTGGAGAAATGTTTAAATTCAAATGAAGTAAATTGGGGTCCTGAGTCTGAACATACTTCTTTTGGTATTCCTTGTCTCGAAAATATACTTTTGAGCTGTGTGATTACGTTCGCTGTAGTTGTGTTTGAATTAAGATTTGCTATTTCAATAAATTTAGAGTAATAATCAACCAAAAGTAAAAAATTTTTGTTATTGTAAAAGAATAAATCCACACCCACTTTAATCCAGGGTTCATCCGGAATTTTATGTATAATCAAAGGTTCTTTAAGGTTTTGTTTTTTATATAAATTACAAGTTTCACAACTATCACACACGTTATCAATTTCTAAAGATAGCCCTGGCCAAAAAATTAATTCTCTAGCTCTATTTTTCATTTTTTCTTTTCCCATATGTCCTACATGTAACTGATTCAACGTTTCTTGTCTCAACTCCTTTGGAATGAATATTTTATCACCTTTGAATATTAAACCATTCATGAAAGTCAATTCATCTCTATATGTCCAATAAAGTTTCATTCCTTCATTCAATTCACGTTTTTCATTTGGAAAACCATTTTTTATCAATTTAATGAGTTTTTGCAAATGTTCATCATTTTCAATTTTTTGCTTTATCATTTCAAGTTTTCTATCCGAAACAGGTAAATTTTCAATCAAATGGCAAATGTGTAATTCAATATCATTCATGAATTCTTTATTTTCATTCGAATATGCTCTCGATAAAGCATCAGCAATTTTTAATTCTTTGCCTGGTCTGAAAACTAATTTAAATGAGTAGGGCTGTATTTTTAGTAACATTCTTTGTAGTCTAGGAGGTGCTTTCATCAAAGGTTTTGAGAAAATAGAAATTAGTGGTTTATGATCGGTTTCAATAATAACATTATCATTTGCGAACAAGTATTGATGAAATTTTTCACAACTAAATACTACAGCTAACATTTCTTTTTCTATTTGAGCATACGTTTGCTGTGTTTCTGTTAAAGACCTGGATGCATATGCGATTATTTTGTTATTTTGTTTAATGTAAGAACCTAAACCTTTGGAGGAAGCATCACAAGAAATTATAATCTCGTTATTCGGTTGATAAAAACCTAACACAGGTTCTTTAGATAAGATAGATTTCAAAGTTTCAAATGAATTTTCTTGTTCAGGATTCCACTGAAATACTATATCCTTTTTCAATAAATTTCTCAATGGTTCAGTCAATTCAGATGCGTTCGGAATGAATCTTTGCAAATACGTGATCATACCTAGGAAAATTTCTATTTCTTTTTTATTATCTGGTTTTTTATAATTTTTGATAGCCATTATCTTTTCTGTGTCTGGTTTAATTCCATTATAACTTAAAATATGACCCATATATTTAATTTCAGTCAGTCCAAACTTGCATTTACTTTGATTCAATTTTATATTATTTTTTCTACAAATATTTAAAGCTTTTCTTAATCTTTCATCATGTTCTTCAATTGTTTTTCCGTAAATTAGTATATCATCTATATATATTTCTATTCCATCTATACCAGAAAATAAGTTACTTATACGTTTGAAAAATATTTCCGATGAATTACGCAATCCATATGGCAAACGTTTAAAACAATATCTACCGAAAGGAGAATTAAAAGTTGTGAGTTTCTTACTCTCTTTGTCCAATTTTACTTGCCAAAATCCGTTTTTGCAGTCTAATGTGCTGAAATATCTTGCGCCTGATAATTGATATGTCAATTCTTCTAGTGATGGTATATGAAATTGTTCACGTTTAACGGCTTTATTCAAATCCTTTGGATCAATGCAGATTCTAATATCCTTGTTGGGCTTTCGAACAATCACCATGGAGCTGACCCAATCTGTTGGTTCCAGGACCTTTTCAATAATATCATCCTTTTCTAATTGATCCAGCTTTTCTTTAAGTTGTTTATTAAGATTGAATGGAATTTTTCGTGGGGGTTGAATTATTGGTGTAACTCTTGGGTCAACTTCAATGTGATACTCTTCTGTCAAACATCCAATACCTGTGAATAAATCATTATAATTAGAAAATATTTTTTCATAATTCTTAATATTATCGATTCTTATTTCGGAAATTTGTTCATCAGAATTATTTCTTCTCAACATTTTGAATTTTATTATGTCTTGTAAACCTAAAATAGCACATTTATCTGTATCAACAACATGAAAGTTTATATTTGCAATTAAATCTTTAAATCTTGATTTTATTTTACATATTCCAAGAATATTTAAGTTTTCATTACCATAAGTTTTAACATTTCCAGAAAATTTGTTCATTTTAATATTTTTCAATTTTTTGAATTCGTTTAAAGGTAAAATATTCACACCTTTCGCGCCAGTATCTAATTTGAATTTCACAATAATTGATTCATTAAGAATTAAATTTTCATACCATTCAGTTTCAATTTCTGAGATTTCTATTGAACCTAAAAAAAATTCTTCATTTGTATCAGTATTCTCTAAAGAATTGATATTTTTGAATTTGCACATTTTTGAAAAGTGATTAAACTTATTACAAAAATTACACTTAGCTCTGAATGCTGGGCACTTCCCACGTTGATGTTGTAATCCACATCTTTGACAGCATTGCTTTCCATGACTTTGTTGACTGGTGTTGAATTGTTGAGTTTTCTGGTTCGGCTTTTGATTGGATCCACGTCTTCTAAATGATGTGTTTGGATTTTCCTTGTAGTTTTGATTAGTTGTTTTTGAATAGTCCTTATAGAATTTCTTCGATATTTCGTTTAGTTCCTGAGATGAATGTATGTTTTCCAGTTGATTCTGCGTTTGTTCTGCTGCTTTACATGTGCTTATAGCTGTTTTCAGATCGAGACGATGCATTCTAAGTAATGTGTCTTTCAAATTTCTATCTCCAATACCCAGAACAATTCTATCACGAATGAGACTATCTGTTAATTCTCCAAATTCACATGTTGAACTTAATCCTCTCAGTGCATTCACATATTCGTCGATTGTTTCGTCGCATTTTTTGTCTCTCAGAAAGAACATATGTCTTTCATAGGTCACGTTTATAAGAGGCAAGAAATATTTGTTGAATTTCTCTATTATTTCTTCATATGTTTCTTCATGTTTACTTTCTTTAGGAAAATTATTATAAATTGCAAGTGCACGATCTCCAATGAAATTAAGAAATAATGCTGCTTTATATTTCGTATCAAGCGATGTTTTTCTCGATGCAGTCAAATATATCTCGAATTTTTGTTTGAAAAATCTATAGTTGTTCGCCAAGTTTCCATTGAAGTTCATTTCAGATGGAATTTTTGCGGTAATATTCATTTCTTCTGAATTGCTCTCTTTAATGATAGATGCTGATGACGTACCTGATGGTTTCGTTTTATCTGGATTTCTTGAATCTCCTGGCATTTCAATTTTGTTTTTATTGTCTTTATTTCAACTTTACTTTCACTAGTTTTCTGATTGATTTGTCTGAATTTCACATCCTACCGACTGCGCCATGTTATGGTTTTAATAAGGTCCAATGATTGTTAATCAAACACGTGTTCAAGGTGCTGGTTTATTAAGAACTGAATCGATACTCGAAATATACATAAATCATAGCATATGATGCACATACATGCGCATAATTATTAAATATCAAATCCTAACAAACTCTACTCCAAAATATACTGATAATAATATCAATACTTTGCATTTTGGATTGAATTAAGCCAGAATAATTTGTCTAACAATAAATGCCTCATTAAACAATTTAGCACGAAAATGAAAGGAAAGATTCATGAACTGTATTAAATAGCGATAATTTAGGGATGTCCTAGTATGTCTATAAACAAAAAATGTCTAGAGTGGTATGTAAGATGGGTGTGAGAGTTTAAGTGTAGAATTGTATACAAATAATGTATGTTCGATGCCTCGATGGTCTAAGCTACCAAGGGCATAAAGAAAGGAGAATGAATAATTTTTACTTGGTTTCGAACCACAATGGAATTCATTGATGTGAATAGGACATTTTTATGTACTGCTTGTTTGATAAAAAATGCAATGCTTCCATTTTTAATTTTTAGTCGTGGCAACGCGGTAAAAAATGAATTCTTTGAACAGACTTGTATTCAACCAAAGCATCCGATTCCCGAAATTTCATAAATATTGTTTTACTTGGAATTCAAATCATTCGAAAAAATTGTACGACACGAAGAAACATAAATATTTTTTGTATTATCTAAAATGGCCAAATATTCATCAAGTTTGATTCAACATAGTTCTTCGAATTTCGGGTATTTTCACGGAATAAGAGGGTTTTTTAGAAAAACTGGAGGATGTGGATGAAATTTTATGATCGAAGAATGAAAAACTATAACTATCCGGATAAATGAATTCACTGGAAGGGGTGGTTCGTAAGATTTACCTGAAAATCGAAATTTTCATTGATTTTCAACAGCGTGAGGCGTGTCGGAAAATTTAGTAGATTTATTTTGTTTTTTTTTTAATATTGCACAGTCAAGAATAGTATTGGCGACAGTTCGTTTCATTCTAAATGAGGATTTTCAAAGTGGATAATCCCGTTTACACCCCGAATCAATTTTTATTGTATAGTCATACAATATGAAAGTCAGAACTTTTGGAATTGAATTATTGTATTTCCATAATGGTAAATCGCGCAAAACTATTGATCACTAAATGTGATATTTTAAAAAAATTGTCAAATGAATTTTAACAGTGTATTAGTCTCAACATATGCAACTCAATAGTAGGTATACATTGTTTAGTATAACATTACTAGCAAGGTAAGAGGGGATATAACTGACGAGCCGCAGGCGAGTCAGTTACTTCCTTGAGCCAGTAAAACCTGTTACCTTGCGTGTATTGTTTTATATTTTATTTGTTTCTCATTTGTAAAAAGGTTAGATAAATTCCAAAAAATCTCAAGAATTTGTCGCAAATGTCGTAAGTTGCATTTTTTATGATTATTTATGACATCGGAAAATTATGACAACTGATGTCAGTGCTTTACGAGAGGGAAGTCCTTCGAGAATATTTGCTCATTTCTGATGAAAAAGGCCAGATCCAAATGAAACAAGGCATGAATATCGTTTTAAATACTTTTATAACATTTACTACTAGAAATATTTGTTCCATGAACGATGAATTAGACGAATAAATGAAATTAGAAGCGAGTACGTGAAACAGTCAGTGAGTTTACAGGTCAAAAAAACCTCTAGGATCTGAAAAGGAAAACAAATAGATACGAATAAAACAAGGTACGAATATCGTTTTCGAATAGTTCGAGAACGTTTATTGAGAAATACATTTGTTCCAGGAACTCTGAAATTACAAGGATGAATGAAATTAGAAGCAAGTACTTGATAAATCTCAATGTGAATAATACTACTAACTTGTAAAAATTTTACAAGTTAACTGTCAGTTTTACAAGTTAGTGACTTGATAAAATAAACTTTCTTGATTAATATTGTGTTTTTGGAAACTGACGTTTACAAATGAGAAACAAATAAATGTCATTACTCAGAAACCGAAACCGTCATGAACTTGATTAGTTATTATGTATAAGTGGAATCAATTGAAAAGCTTACACTATTTATATTCTATCATTAAATCACCCGATTCCGTTTAACTATACTTTAGAAACGACCTAAAAGGAATCAATGGGGAAATTGAGATTGCTGGCTGGCGTGGTGCTTCCATTATCATATAAATAAGTATTTCTTCAGAGGCGAAGAAAAGCGAGCACCTTCCATAATTAATAAACCCGAGTGAATAAGTTTGACAAACAACTTTTAAAAGCTGACAGTTTACAGAATAAATGCCCGAAAGACAGAGTGAGTAATGACAGCTATATTTCACCGGACCTTTGTATAAGGCTGCCATCGAAACAATAGTTGTTGGTTCGGTAGGCAACGCAGTAGCTAGAATGCTCCGAGCAGATTACATCTCATTCATGGCAGTTTCGTTTTATGTTTTAATTACCTAAACTAAATTAACATTCAACATTATATTCAGACACTCATTGAGGCCTAAAATGTAGATTCAGGATGATGTTCGGAAACAGTCTTTTTCAGTTGATTAATTATTACATCCAATTCTATATTGAATTTGAAGGGTGACAGGAATTCGGAAATGTATTCACTTTGAATTTTGGGCGCTCGTTTAAGTTAACCCTTAACCACAGACATGAATTTGATTAACATTGTAACAGACAGGAGTCAAATTTACTCTTTGTGTTTTAAATGATCTGATTAAGGGTTTTTTTGTGATTAATGTGAAAAACCTGTAGGTTTATTCAATTAAATGTCATTTTCAAGTTTCAAACCGTTTATTATAAAAATCAGAATGATAAAAAAACAAATAAACAACACATTCTTAGAAAACAAGTAATAATAATTTTCAAATTTAACAATGTTTAAATAAAACTCCTTAATGCAAGTAACAAATACAAAACACATTTATTCTAAGAAAAAAAGTGAAAAAATGTTTTTAAATGCATGTTGAACATACAGCAGAAGAACATTGTAGGCATACTGGACTCCTGCATTCAGAGCATAATGTAGATGTTTTTCGTTTTAGTTTCTTGGGGCAAATTGAACAGTATTTTCTAATGGCGAGTTTACCTACTGTTTCTTTTGGTTGCTCTTCTTTTTTTCCCAAAATGTTTCTAATTGCTACTTTCATTTCCAGTCTTACACGTGAATTATTTCGTCTTCTCTCTAATTCTTCAGTGATAAGTTGCTTTCCAAGATTTTTTTGGATGGTCCGGCACTAGAATCCATATTTCTATAAAAAATGATAAGATATAGAATCCCTAAACAATAATATTCCATAAATATTCAAAATATTTTATTATTTTTCTTGTAAAACTCACCGGTTTTATAATATTAATTATTTAGCACGTAATAACAGACGGGAGTCAATTAGACTACAAAGATGCGCGCAAAACTTTGAAACCAAATAGCGTAAACAAAACAACGATTTTGATCACTTCAAGCCTCTAGGCGTACTGAAGGATATTAGATTCGAGGGTAACTCGAAGCTTATGAGCAGATTCTTGCGCAAACGAAAGATATTTGATTATTAATTCCACACGGAGTCAATTTGACTCCCGACTGTGGTTAAGGGTTAAGCGAGTTCTGTACCGTTTTGCCCAAATGTCTGTTGTTTTCAAATTTGAGCCGAAAATGGTCTCAAATGATTAGATTCGACTCTTTGATAATGTATCCGTGGTCAAACTCAATTCTGTCCGTGGGGCAATCCGACCGTTAGCACGATAACATTCGAAGAGATTGTCCTAGAGACTTGAGATTTTCAGGGTGAGTTCGGTTCCCAAGTAACGCGGTTAAGTTCGTTAACCAGCCAAACCGTATAGGGTGTTCCATATACAGGTTTGGAAATTCACATCTGAAATATACGATATACAATGCATCAGACAGAGAATTTTTCCCTCCAGTTGCACAGATGAATAGTCGAGACAATCACTTGCTGTAACACACTGAATTCAGATGTCTTACTTCATTATTCTACTCTTGTCTCTCTCTTATCGTTCAGAGGAGCGTAATTCTTTAGTATGGTAGGCAACAGTAAGAGACACCGCAGACTGCAGACTTTTTATCGGCCGATAGTATAGTTAGGTTGGGCTGAAAGTGCGCACACCGAGCAAACTTGTTGGCTCGGTATGCGCATTTTCAGCCCAACCTGACTAAACTATCGGCCGATTAAAAGTCTGCAGTCTGCGGGGTCCCTAAATGCTTGAATCGAGTATTACGGGCAGCCTGACAAATTAAAAATTCTATACGTGTAGTTCGGGTTCCCTACCATACTGCGATAAGAGAGAGACAAGACTAGATATTTGCAGTGAGACAGTTGAATTCATTCAGTTATCGCACTTGATTATCTCGCCTATTCATCTGTGCAACTGGAGGGAAAAATTCTCTGTCTGATGCCTTGTATATCGTATGTTTTCGATGTGAATTTCCGAATCGGTACCTATATAATAATATGGTCATAATATGGTCATTTAGAATTTTTGGTCTCCAATATCTCAGACAAAACAAAACCAATCAAAATTAAATTTTGCGGCCACGTGCAAGATGCTCATGAAAAATTTTGTGGCTATAGTGTTAACAAAACCATAGATATTTCAATTGGAATATTGAAAAAAGGAATCTTTGTGTTTCCATAACAAGATATCCGATTCTAGTGAAATTTATTTTGTGAATGAAGATTGATATACTAAATGTTCATGCAAAAAAATCAAGAGGATCGCAACATCTCTCACTATTACCTTTATATATTTTTTTTCAATTATTGATTTTATACCTATTTCATTTTTTGAAATTTGCAGAATATAATTCCGATTTCGAGGTAATATAGCATTATTGCTCCACCAATGAACAAGCGCCGAAAAGCTTTTCGTTCAATTTGCAACAACTTTGTCAATGGTTTGGATAAGTTTTTATACTTTTTAAAGTCTCTAAACTTTAATTTTTGTATTAGGGTTTTTAATGGAATAAAGCGGAATGCGTCCGTCTTCGCCTTGCATCCACAAATATTTCTTGAATTGTGTAAAAAGTAATTCTTCATCTTGGAGGTTGAATCAAAAGTAAATTCATGTGATGTTTTTTGTCAAGCCGTCGGTATTTTCCATTTAATTTTGGTTTTGTTTCAGGGAGGAAAGCGGCAAATCTGTCTCCACAACCGATCTCATTATAAATAATAATGAATTGATATTATTATAATCAATTATTTGCAAGTGTCCTCGAAAATTATGCAACCGTCAAAGAATTTTTAGTACGTGTTCCGAAAACAGTTGAGCGGTGACGACGAGGTTGTAGTTCCGAGTGCGTTATTGAATCGAAAATACACTACTGGAAAAAATTAAAGGATCAAAAAAAAATTCCAAATATTTCGGCAATTTTCAACATGCCGTAACTTTGAGAGGAATGGTCGAACAAGGAATTTAAAAGGAGGAAATTGTAGCTCCAAGTGTCTAGTTTTGGATTAGAACTTCAAAATGTTTTGGTGTCATCGGTTGTTGAGTAATCTTGAAGAGACCATCATCAAAAAAAAAATTCGAAATTTTTTTCATTTTTTTCCTTGGTCTACCGGCTTGGAAAAAT
Organism: Propylea japonica; assembly: GCA_013421045.1. Classification (NCBI taxonomy): domain Eukaryota; kingdom Metazoa; phylum Arthropoda; class Insecta; order Coleoptera; family Coccinellidae; genus Propylea; species Propylea japonica. The sequence continues at coordinate 37,810,786 of CM024239.1, forward strand.
TTTTTTTTGCTCAATCACTATGAGGATTGGATAGTTTCTTCATTCTGTTTAATCTCATATTCTATAGATTTTGGTATATCCACTTCTTGTCAAGATATCGGCCTTCAAATGAAAAAGGATCCTTTTGCCTTTGAATATCGATACCTCGGCAACCAATGATTGCACAGAAAGCTAAAGATGGGTTTCATTAACTTGAATGAATTCCCTTCAACGACTAGCCATTGCTTTTCCGAAAAAAAAATTATTCTTTCTGTCACATGAATTTGAAAATGCAACAAAAAAAGGTCTTTTCGTGGTGTTTTCGGAATACGAGCGCTGGATCGAAAATATTGTGGAACCGAAAATGTTAAGTGTGCAATTTACAGTTCAATAAGTCCACAAAAATCTCACAAAGAGCCAAAGTAATCCAGCCAACCGTTTTCGTTTTTCACTCGATCGAATTTCGGAAAAAATTAAAGGATCACGTTTCTTGCCCTGAAAAGCTCATCACCTTTATATCTTGAAAAAACGAGAAAAAAAAGTTCACCAATTTTTCTCTACAATTTCATTACAGAAAGTTATTGAACTTTCAAAAAAGAAGAAAAAATTTCTCAAAAAAAATAGAAATTTTTTGGAACAGTAGGAATTTTTTTTCGATTTTTTCGTGAATTTTTGTTCTATTTTGGAAGTTCATTATCTTTCTGCAATGAAATCGTTTTGAAAAGGGTTGTGAATTTTTTTTCTTGTTTTTCCGAGATAATAAAGGTTTTGAGCTTTTCAGAGCAGGAAACGTGATCCTTTAACTTTTTCAGAAATTTGATCGGGTGAAACACGAAAACGGTTGGCTGGACTAATTTGGCTCTTTGTGAGATTTTTGTGGACTTATTGAACTGGAAAATGCACACTTAACATTTTCTGTTCCCACAATATTTTCGATCCAGCGCTCGTATTCCCAAAACACCACGAAAAGACCTTTTTTGTTGCATTTTCAAATTCATGTGACAGAAAAAATAATTTTTTTTTCGGAAAAGCAATGGCTAACCGTTGCAGGGAATTCATTCAAGTTCCTGAAACCCACCTTTAGCTTTCTGTGCAATCATTGGTTGCCGAGGTATCGATATTCAAAGGCAAAAGGATCCTTTTTTATTTGAAGGCTGATATCTTGACAAGAAGTGGATATACCAAAATCTATAGAATATGAGATTAAAACAGAATGAAGAAACTATCCAATCCTCATAGTGATTGAGCAAAAAAAAATTTTTCCAAGCCGGTAGACCAAGGAAAAAACTGAAAAAAATTTCGAATTTTTTTTGATGATGGTCTCTTCAAGATTACTCAACAACCGATGACACCAAAACATTTGAAGTTCTAATCCAAAAACTAGACACTTGGAGCTACAGTTTCCCCGTTTTGAATTCCTTGTACGACCATTCCTCTCAAAGTTACGGCATGTTGAAAATTGCCGAAAAATTTGGAATTTTTTTTTATCCTTTAATTTTTTCCAGTAGTGTATCTCACGTGCAGTAATATACGGAATTTTGTTCCCGGAGAAATAATAATGAAGTCGAAGGTGTTAACGAAAATATCAGTCTGAGAATTTCACGAACACATTGCTTTTACGGGTGAGCGTGTTTCCTTTGAAGGAGGTGCAGGATTTCAGTTTCATTACTTGTTTATAATGTCTTTCATTTCAGTGAAAATCACTATTATTAGGATTCTCGAAATGCAACTGAAAAACTCTACATCGTTATGTGGAATTTTTGAGAATATTCTAATAAACTTACTTCGAAATGAGTCCTAGCTGCATTTTTCATGGAAAAATTAAGTTCTCCAATGTGACTGGTCAATTTTCTATTTCACCCAATTAATCAACTCAAACTTCTTGCCATGGGTTGAATATTATCGTCTTCGAACTTTAAGATATGATTAAATAATTTTGATTGAAATCATTCAAAATTCAAAAATTCGTTCATAGTTCTTATTTAATTACTTAGCACCTATCAATCTTATGCACACATTCTGAGGAGTTATCATTATTATTCATTGCATGATCATGTAGGGTTATTGTAAGATATAATATGCTTTTTTAATTACACGCGTTAGATTAAATATTTTCATAATCGAGATGTTTAAATCAAGAAAAATGGGTTTTCAATGGTTACCACAATAAATATTTTTCTCTCGAATGGCAAACCGAGGTCAGAACCAGTGCAAGTCAATGCGTAATCACTATTTTGACAACGGTTTCATGAAATTTCAGCTCCCAGATAATACAGTATGATGGGTTATTTCATTACAGATATTACACTGATAGCCTAAGGTGAGTTGGTATCCAGAATACTCAATCTCTGATGATTTTTAACCTGATCCTTATCTTTAAAAATAATTAATGGAGAAGTCGTTAGAACATTACAGAATTGATCTGATCAAATATATGAATTTTTCATGTTAAGCCGAAAACAATTACAAACCGAATCGAAGGTAAATATATCTTGCTATGAATTCGAATTATTTATGTCCTTTCAAAAGTATTCATTATTTTATTTACATCAAAATGGAATAACATTTTCTATATGGAAGGCAGATGAAAATGGAAATGAAGTTTTTCCGTGTCTGCTACAAGTATTATTCGTTGAAAGTCTGCATGTGTTTCGACCCTTTCGAAAATAGGGATCACACAGGAAAAAATTTTCATTTCCATTATCTAGCCTTCAATGAATATTATGGATGAAAAATAGAGATAAAAATATTCATTCATTCGAAAAGAATAAACTTTCATTTCATGAATAAAAATTCATTTTATTCACTGGTGTAAATAACTATTACTATTAAATATTCGTATAAGGTACTTGGACAAATAAGGCCCAGCACGTAATAAGGCCCACTTCGCAGAAAAACTGCAACGAAACATGAACCCCATCCCTAATATTCACCAATTTATTCCGGTATAAGTATAAGTAACTTTACATAGATGGCGAAGCGCGGCCACGCATTTGATCGGTTTGAATTCAGTCACTCGTTGAAATCCTGCAGGCAAGCACGTGTTTTATAAAATTTTCATAAAGTTAGGTCCTTGTGCTGAATCTGATTTCAGCTCGAAGTTTGTGAGATTTGTTCTGTTGGTAAGTAGCCTAATTAACTAATGATATTCGTTAAGAAAGTCGAGGGATTTGCTTGTTTTTTGTTTAATAGTCACCCAACCCCAAAATTGATTTGTCAGAAATAAGGCCCATTTGAAATCCTAGGTGGGCCTTATTTCTCACTAGTGGGCCTTATTTTTGGTCATTCAAAATTTTTAGTTTTTCATCAATTCAGACAAAATGGGAAAAATTTGCCGAAATATTAGAGCCCAGTGGACTCAAGAGGATATGAATTCTGCTCTAAAAGCAAATAAGACAGGGTCGACTTGGCCAACGTGCAGCTGCTACGAGATTCAATATTCCTAGACGAACCCTCCGGAATCACTTAGAGAGTGGAAAAGACGAAAAAAAATTAGGACGATCATCAATTTTGACCAAGGAGCAGGAAAAGGATTTAGTCGATCGAATAATAAGGCTAGCTGAAGTTGGCTATCCTTACACTAAAAGAAGCGTAAGGCGACAGGTGTACCGTTTTGTTGAAATGAACAAAATAAAACATAGCTTCAATAAAAATGAGGAGGAAATGGCCGGCCGTGGTTGGACAAAACTTTTTCTGAAGCGAAATCCGCAATTAGCGAATAGAAAAGCACAAAATATGAATCCCGCTCGTGCTCAAAAGTTGAACCCAATAATAGTAAATGACTATTTTACAAAACTTGGGAATATTTTGGATAATTTGGGAATTTAAAAACCAACCTGAGCGCATCTTCAATATGGATGAGAAGGGGTGTCGTCTGACCATTCATCACCAGCAGACAGTGTTGGCTAAAAAAGGCGAAAAGCGTTTGCATCTTGTTGCCCCAGAACATGGTGAGAACGTCACTGTGGTTGGATGCGTGTCGGCATGTGGATCAGCTATTCCACCCATGATAATCTTCAAGGGCAAGAGATTAAAACCCGAGTTCCAAGACAATTTACCGGCAGGCACCTTGGTCAAAATGGCACCCAAAGGCAGTATGAATACCGAACTTTTCGTCGAATTTATTCGTCATTTGGCAAAATATAAAATTGCTGTCCAATATTATTAGTCTTCGATGGAGCCAAGTGTCATCTGGATTACACAATAGTCGAAGAAGCTGATAAGCATGCAATCACATTGATGTGTCTTCCAAGCAACACCACCCATGAGCTCCAGCCGCTTGATAAAGCCGTTTATAGATCATTTGAAGCTCACTGGGACCAACAAGTGCTTCTTTATTGGGAAAAAACATCCAGAGAGGGTTATAACTAAATCGAGATTCAACCATATTTTCTCAAAAGTATGGTCACGGTGCATGACCAATGAAAATATTGTAAGTGGTTTTCGAGCGACTGGATTGTATCCCTATGACCCATCAGCTATTTCCTTTTCTGCTTTCGCCCCAAGCATCCTAACAGAACGTCCAGATAATAAGGCTAATGAAGTGGGAGACAGTAATAGTGATAGTGAAGATGAATGTTCGTTAGCTGTTCTACAACAAAGGCTGAAAAAGAACAGTGAGGATAAGGAAAAACTTCAATAAATCTTTCCATAAATTGATGGAAACTCAGACTATTCAAAAAGAAAGCAGAAAAAGCTCCAAGGCGCAAGGCTCTAAATTATAAAGCTCAAGTTGTTACAAAAAGTCTGTTTTCAGCAAACAGATCAATCCGAACCAAGTACCAGTTCATGCAATACTTCTACCTCTAACAACACTACTGATTCATCATGGTACTGCCCCCTATGCCAGGAATCCCGTCAAAGCGATATGAGGCGTTTTGTAAACAATGCAACTCATGGGCCCATGAGAGTGTTTAGGGTATACACCATCTGATGATGATGACTATATATGCATCGAATGTGATACCTGAGAGTTCAATTTTGGGTGTGCAGGAATTTATTTTATGTTTAATATTTATTGTGTGATACATTTTTACATAATATTGTTTATTATTTTACTTCTTAAGATTTTATTGTGTTTCTACCAATGGGCCTATTAGTGTCATTGGCAGAAATAAGGCCCATTAAGAGTGTTTTGAAAAAACACGTTTTGTTTGTGTTAATGTTTGAATATATATTTTTTTATTCGTGTCCTAAATAGAGTATTATATGACTTTGTGTTTAATATATTTATTTTTAATCTCTATTGTTTTGATGAAGATCAAGAATTGTTTTCTCTTAGGTGGGCCTTATTTGTCACAGGTACCTTAATGTTGTGAAAGTTAAAAAATAATATGTTCGGGGAATGTTAAAGAAAAATATTTATTTGATCAGATAAAAATGATAAAAATTTATGTGTTCCTCTATTTCTGTTTCGTACTGTTTTCGTTATGCAATTTAGGACAACTGATTGACGTTGATATATCGATTTTTCAATACACTACGTGAATTAAAAATAAGATAAATATCTAGCCTTTCAGAATCAACTTGGAAATATTTCCATAATATCAACCTAGTATAAAATTTTAATTGTGTTGCGATTTTGATTTTTTTCTGTTCCATCCATGATGCATACAGCCGACGTGAGAGCACGAATCAATTTTTAAACTTGTAATTCACCAATAGCTCTCAGAATATTAAGATTTTTTATCGTTTTCTCCGATACGAAGAATCGCAGTAAAACATTTAATTTTCCCATTATTTTTACACTTTGAATATTCACATGACATTTATGATACGATTGAACAGATCCTGGATGTATATTCAAAGAAGACAAAAGAAAGTCCTTGAAAAACAAGTGAATTTGATTTACATTTCCCTTCGCAGTGCCTCTTGAGGATTGCCCACAAATTCCACATCTTATAAATTTAATTCTCCACAAGTAAGTCTGCCTTATCACCGAAACAAAGCGAGGGATTTTTGCCTGTAGGACTTGTAAACACGTTGATTTAACTGCATTTGTTCAAGAATATTGCCCTCGTAATTTTTCCTTCCCGTGTTACATTACCTCCGGCGTCGTTTTATAAGGGTGAAAGCGTCCGCATGAAATTCAAATTGGTGCCCAAAACGCTGCTGCACTGCAAATAGTTCGTAGCAAAAAGCATTGTACATATCTTCCGGGTAAATAAAAGGAAAAATTTCAATTTGCATAACTTTCTGATTTCGGAACTTGGTAAGTTCATGCGGTTGTTGAAAATGCACGACACAAGTGAAGTTATTAATTAAATGTGTTCTTACCATTGATTCCCAGAACTCGTTGAATTCAATTTTGGAATTGAAGTTCTTCGTGAGGAATTTCTTGATGTAGTTATCATGAAATAAATGTAAATATATAGAAGAAATAAATGATATACATTCGTTCGTATATTACTTTTTGAGCGCTTGTTCTACTTAAACGAGCGCTATATCGTTTGACCCAAATGTCTACAATTTTCGAATTTTGAGCCGAAAATAGTCTCAAGTGATAGAATTCGACTCCAAGATGATGAATCCGTGGTCAAATTCAATTCTGTCCGTCCGGTCGTTAGCACGATTACTTTCGATGGGATTGTCCTAGAAAAAACATCTCAGACAAAACGAAAGCCGAGCTTCATGCAGAACTTCGTGGCCATAGTGTTAACAGAACCATAGAAAATTCGATTGCAATATTGAAAAGAAGAATCTTTATATTTCCATAACGAGATATCCGAATTCATTCTGTGGCTGAAGATTAATTAACTGAATGTTCATGCAAAATTTGAAGAGGATCGCATCATCAGTACCATAGAAAATTCAAAATAATATTGAAGAGAATAATCTTTATATTCACATAACAAGAGATCCGATTAAAGTGAAATTTATTTTGTGAATGAAGATGGGTAAACTGAATGTTCATACAAAATATACAAGAGGATTGCACTAGCTGAACTGTCAAGTTGTTACATATTTCAGTTTTTGAATCACACAAAATATTTTCCGATTGTGCTCAGATTTGGCATTTATATATTAATATCAATCTCAAGTCCTATAGTCCGTTCACGAAAGTTTGAGCGCATAGTAAACGTTTGTTTATTTATCTGAAGTTGGCAGTATTAGCTGTCATAACGTAAAATGAAATCAACGTGGTCGAATGTACCCGGCCTCGTCCGACGAGTACCAGTTATCAGAGAACTCTATATATTGACAACATTGCGTATCAATCTGACAAGATAATAAACAACATAACCTATAAATTTTAATATACACAGTGCCAAAATTCCATGGCCAACCGACGGCTCGAACTTCGTGAACGGCCTATATAACGTGCGTTCAACACAATCGTGGTCAAGTAAGCTGTGTGTAAGTGTGTGTTCTGAATAATTTTTAATACAAGAATTCGAATGGAAACAAGGAACAGATATCGCAGTTAGTCTGATTTCTAAAATTAGGTGTAATGAGAAATGTACATTTTCAGCGTGAAATTGGATGATGGTAGGTAAAGTTCACTTGAAATTTTGCCCAATAAATCTAATCTTAAAACTGTTATGTACAACACTACCTAGGTACGAACCGGGAACTCTTAGAGAGTCAGATATAAAAAACAAATTCATTACCAAGTTGCTGGTAGTTAGGCAAAATTCTACAAATGTGTATAATTTTTTTCTTCGCCATATTTTAACTTGAACACATGATAGCGTTACGAAATTTTTTCACTAACCAAACCCAAATTAATTTCTCACTTTCTATCTATTCTAAAGACGAGATCACCTTTTTTTGAAACACCCTGTATAGACAGAGAATAAACTTGCTATTGGCTATCGATCGCAGTTTTCCTTCCAGTTACATAGTGTTTTCGTCAAAAAGTTGAAATACAATAAATAACGAAAACATAAAATTACGTTATTCAATTCTATTCTATGGGCTGTTGCATCATTACATAAGTATAATAAGTCGATGAAAAAATGGGCAAAAATAATCGCCAATGCTCGACATATTCCCATGCTGTCACTGATCTGTATTTCAGTTACTCTCTCAAAATATACGACCGTTCATAAGAGTCACGATTTCACTCGAAAAATTTCTTTAATCAATATTCCGGAAAGACGTTGCAGTTTCGATCACTAAACCTAGGAATTGAGGAAAATATGGTTTGACGGATGATGTTGAATAAAATATGTTTCATCGAATAAAAATTCACACCAGCAGTAAATAATCCGGACTTCTCTATCAAATTGCGATACAAAAGCTATATCAATGCACTGTTGATATCGCTTCTGGGGTATAAACGTGTGGATGAAAATATATCGATCCATCAAATCATGAAAAGAGCTGAAGCGCAAATTAGTGCTTTATGAATTGTATGATGGTTTTCAATTAGTCCTATGGTTTGACACAAATATTCAAATATAAGCCATAGCAATGTCAATATCTCCAATAGGCTTGAAAAATCATTTTTCAATAGAAATTTATATTTATTTTTCGTCGACATCAAAATAAAAGGTGAGTTCAATGTGACCGAAATTGAACATTAATGACCAATTTAAATGTTCAATTTATGATATTTTAATGTGCAATTGTCAAGGGCAACCGAACAAAAAGCATTCAGAAGCAAATATGACTAATGTCAAAACTTTACTGGAACATTTTAAACATTTATTATGTCAAATATATGTCTTGTGCAGAATAAGAATGTTTTTCAATCAAAAATTCATTATAAATTTATAATGCGGTCTACGAAAAATGTGTGTGATCAACTCGTTCATTGATCTAGCGACTAATGATATTGAGCTATTAAAATATCTTGACCGTTAGTCGCTGTTATTAATAACCTAGATGATTACTAACTATTAACTGTATCTTGTGTTTTATACATATTTTCTTGTGTGTTTGAGCTGTTGCCGAGTTAAATTTTTCGTGTATTTGATCCTAGGAGTTCCAATTTTACAATTAGCTACCCATTAACAGCACAAAGATTTCTGTGAAATGAATGACCTAAAAACTTTAAACTTTGAGGGTACATGAATGTTTTGAGATATCTCCACTAAATTATCTGCTCAATTTCACAGAGATAGATTGGGCGATGAAATTGTTAATTTGAATGTTATCCTAAGCTTATATCCGACATGATCTGAAAGTTGAGTATAAAATAAAGATGACCTTTCATTAATTAACGTGACAATCAATGCATCCCGAATTTCAATCCGTTAAAATCCTGAATATTGAGTATTAGGCCGTAAGGTTGACTCTTACTTGGGTAAAGAGGCGCGTCAAGAGACGAAGCGTCAATTGTCACCGAAGAAGTTTGCATTGAATCAAATGGACATCCGTTCATCTAGGCTGCGCAAAGAGAAGAGAGGAGGAGAGGCGAGTCGTTTGACGTTGACGCGTAAATGACACTTGGGACATGTGCGCGTCAAATAGTACGATTTGTTTCAATGCAAACCTCTCCGGCGGAAAACGGCGCGTTCCTTTCGGGCGCTTCGCTAACGATTTCGGAACTTCGCTTCACGCCTCCTAAATGAGCGTCCACCCATATGATTCAAGCAAGCCTCTCCGGCGAAAAACAATGCTTCGTCTCGCTTCGCTCCTTTTCGAAGTGAGCGTCAACCTTAAGAGTCCAAAGTAGAGGGCGGAACGAACGGATGAAAAATAATGATGTCTATGGCCCGGCCTAACATGTATGGGCTGAACGCGAAATACGAGGTTCCTGGTAGACAAAATATGAAAACTTATATACTTTCCATAATTTGATCTGCAAATCTTGTTTATGCTCTTTGCTATATAGTCCCATTGCAGGCAAGGAAGGGGGTAAAATATCAAATTGACCTTGTTTTCGTTCTAGGCTGAAGTATTGGAGTTGTATTTTTCATACATACAAACCGTTTCATTCCAATATGGACACTTCGCTATGAGATATCCATGGATAATTACAAATCCAGTTCTTCCACTTGTTCAGGAATAAAGATAAACAGGAAATAATGACCCATTGTAATTTTGTTGTTTCCATATTTTATTAACCTACCATGTTTTCCATTAGGATATGAATTTTAGCCATTATTTATGATACTGGTTTTCTTGTTTCCTTCGAGTCCTCTAAGATGTTACATGTGGATTATTCAAAGTCTCCTGGGGGCTTTTTATAATAATGGTCTGTTTTCGCGGGTGCTCTTGTAGATATCGAATAATTCGAATATAAGAACGTTTTTCTGTTGTTTGCTTTCTGTAAGATTCGTTTTAAAAAAAATTCTTTAATTCGTAATATATTGTACATTAATATTTCAGCAGGTTATGTTTTTGAATACGGCATATATTTTAAGATATACGATAAAAAAACATTATTATCTAGTGAGGTATAGAGGTGTAGTGCAGTTGCAAAAACAGTTATCAAATGAAAGAACTTTCGACTTTAGCTTACATTTGAAAAATTCGAAAATCCTTCCATTTCTACAAATGACTGGACTGAAAAAAGTATTATATTTGAATCACTCTTAAAAAAGTGCGTATAGAATTTAGCAACGGCTTTTGAATACGAGTGAGTTATTTAGCATTATTTATTATGACAATTTCTTAATATTAATTCATAATTCGAAATACCCATATGAAATATAGGCTGGATCTCTTTTTGTATTCAATAATTTCAATGTTCAGATGAAGCAATTTTCTTGAAATTTTGCAAGAACATTCAGTATATCAATCTCCATCCACAAATAAATTTCACTCGGATCGGATATTTTATTATGGCAACATAAAGATTCTCCATTCAATATTCCAATTGAATTTTCATGGTTCTGTTAACACTATAGCCACAAAATTTTGGATTAGGCTTATAATGAGCATCTTGCATGTATCCGCAAATTTTCGATTGGTTCCGTCCGAGATATTGAGGAACAAACATTTTGAATGGCCATATTTTATGGGACACCCTCTACGATTTGGCTGGTTTACGAACTTAGCTGCGGCATATGGGAACCGAACTCACCCTTAAGTCTTTAGAACAATCCCTTCGAAAGTTATCGTGCTAACGGTCGGACGGACGGCCCACGTTGAGAATTGAATTTATCACGGATTCGTCTCAGTGAGTCGACCCTATCGTTTGAGACCATATTCGGCTCAAGATTAGAAAATTACAGACATTTTAACAAAACGATATAGCAATCGTTTAAGTAGAACGAGCGCTCAAAAAAGTGACCGAGAATGTTTTATCAGTTTCTTCTAGCTGTTCTTGAAATCCCTTTAGTATTTTAGACAATGAATTCTGCCATTCTTTACGGTTACCTCCAAATCCGTCAGTATATTCACCCCACAATCTGTGTTTATAGTAATTGTATTGAGAATATAATTTTTAATGGACGCATGTCCATTGGGATTCGTTAAATGCATTTGCTGAATAACGAAGTCCACCATTCGTTTAGCCGACACTCATAGGATCTCTGCTGTTTAAAATCGAGGCTTTTATGTTGAATGATGAAAACCTGTTGTTCTGATCCAGTGGTCAATATGAAATATAACTAAAAATAGTTATTTAATCAACTAGGTTATTAACGACAGTGACTAATGGTCAAGAAATTTCCGAGACCATCAGACGCAAGATCAATTACCGAAATGATTACAAGATTTTCTGATGACCTCACTATGAATTGTGTATAAACTTGATTGAAATATAATCTCATTTTGCGAGAGACATGAATGTAACATAAAAAAATTTCTATGTTTCTATGTTCCAGTAGTAGTTTTGACATTTCTCGTATTGCTTCTGAATGCTTTGTGTTCGGTTGCCCATGGAAGTAGCACATTAATATATCATAAATGCATAAATTGAACATTAAAATGGATAATAAATGTTCAATTTCGTACACATTAAAATAACCCTTCATTTCGAGGTCGACGGAATTAGTTATTTAATGGTCAAGATATTTTAATGCGTGAGCGGAACGAATGCATTAATAGTTCGAGACCATTAGTAGCCCGATTAATAACCGAGTTGATTACAAGATTTTTCCGACGATCTCAACATGAATTGTGGAAGAATTCTTGATTGAAATACATTCTCGTATTGCACAAGACATACCTTTGACTGGAATTTCTATGTTTCTATGTTCCAGTAGAGTTTTGACATTTCTCGTAGTGCTTCTGAATACTCTGTGTACGGTTGCCATGGGGATTGCACATTGAAAGATAGCATAAATTGATCATTAAAATGGGTCATTAATGCTCAATTTCTTACACATTAAAATTACCTTTTATTTCGAGGTCGGCGGAAAAATAGGTCATTATTGATCAATTTCGTACACAATAAAATCGAAGGATATCCACTACGCGATTTGTCAATTCACTGCAGAAATAGGTACACTAGTAACAGTTGTTTATATATCTCATTCACCGCAAAGTCCTCATATTGAAAATATACTCCACTTTCATTATAATTCGAGCAAGTTCCATTTACCTTCATCTTTAGTACCTACCATTTACTATTTACATTTAATGAAAGTAAAATTCACCCGGTCAATCTTTGGCAGTGTTTCCAATCGAAGCATCATTTCATCTGGTTAATTTATATGATCTGCTCAGATTAAATTATTGATCTAATCAGGTTAGTTGAAAGCCCGGTTAAAGTGGGTGGTGACATTCATTAACTGGATTTTATTTGATCTTCAAATGTGATCTTATCAATTATATAGCAGCGCATTTGAGGCAAAAAAGAACGCAATTGAGAGATGTCCTCAGATTAATCTGAAACAAAGTTACCAATTTTTTCAGTTCCGCTCCGTTGAAAAGATACAGGCTGTTGAAAATCAATAAAGAAATTCGATTTCACCATTTTGAAAATGTAAAACAATTGCAGGTTATAAAGCAGCAAAGAAGACATTCATTAAATTGAAAAACTGGCGGTGGACATTTTTGTAGCACACCGAAAAAGAAAAACCGACTATACTTTTATTTTTTTCTTCTTAAAATCGATTTTTCAACTGGAATTCATCGAAAATAATACGTCAATCCAATCAATAATAAGGAACCAATAAAAAAATTACCTTTCGAGAATTTTGAATATCACCTTGGAAAAAATAAAATCTAAAAAATAGTTTTTTACAGAATTTCAAAAAAGGCTGGAGATTAACATTAAAAAAATTGGCTGAATTATTTTCACTCAATGTCTAATCGACCCCCTCAATATGAATCGTAAAGGCCGCGGGGCAGATTTACTATTGAAACTCGGCCATACCCTTTGATTCAAGACTAATTGTTCGTGGAATAGTCGTTTCATATAACGAAAGATATTTTGCATTCGAAAATAATCAGGAAATATTAAAAAGCACTAATAGTAACCAAAGGAAGGAAATATCATAAACGTAATATTTCAGTCGATAGAACCGCATCTATCCCATGTGTCAGTTTCCGGCGATTTTCACGAAGTGATTGCCATCGCGAATTCATTTTTCACATCGAATTAGCCGATTTAGCAATCGGAACGAATGATTGCGATGTCATCGGGTCCCAGAGCCAATCTGGTTTGCGGAACGGATCGGTAGCAGTGCACACATCTTTTCACAGACGTCCGTGTAACCGGAACAAAGTGCTGAGGCTGCAATTTCTTCGCCCGCCATTGCCGACACTTGGTTGCGAGAGAAATGAGCATGTGAATGCTCACTGCCTGCAATACTGCCGCGGAAGTATTTTGGGGGATCTTTCGGGCAGCGCGAGTGGCAGTGGAAGTGGATGAGTGTAATTGACGATTCAAATTGGCGATAACTATATGACATTAAACTAGATTATTGTGGATCTGCTCACAACATAATCGCCGCTTTGTCTTTGGAAAATATCACTATTTGTACACTTCAAGCACAATTATTTGATAACTGATTGTGAAACTTTTTATTGGTAGTGCAAACTATTAATGCTAACCCCCTGTTGCCAATAATCCATTGTTGAAGGAATAGTCATTGCCAATCTTGTAACACAGAAAGGAAATGTCATAAACGTAATATCCTCAGAAAGCCCATATTTCATTCAATAGGTCCGCATTCATCTCATCTGTCAGCTTTCCGGTGATTTTCACGAAGTCATTGCCATCGCGAATTCATTTTTCACATCGAATTAGCCGATTTAGCAATCGAAACGAATGATGGCGATGTCATCGGGTCCCAGAGCCAATCTGGATCGCGGAACGGATGGGTAGCAGTGCATACATCTCTTCATGGACGTCCGTGTAACCGCGACATGTCGATATATCAGGACCTTGTAAGCCATAAATCGGCGCAAGTCTGGATATTCCCATCTAATTTAGCCAAAATCTGATTGAAATACACCGAATATACAGTGATATTGAACGTTCTATCAGTCTGTTGGGCACGCAATTTCGAAAGTTCGACGTTGAAAAAGGTTAATGATCCAGTCAATTCATGACATCTTCTTTCGGAATATAAGAAATGAATCGACATAAACGTTTCGAATTGGCTTTTCACGACGGCGTATTAGTTCCATTGCGATGAAATAAAATCTGTCCATTGACAGATTCAACCTGTTAATTTACACTTTCAATCTGTAAACTGACACTTTAATCTGTCATTTGACAGATTTTATCTGGCAATTTAACAGGTTCCCTATTTCGATTGCTGTTTTCATTCGCATGTCAGTAATCAACTGGTTGACGAGAATGGGGTCTGTGAAGTGGAGATTTGGAAGCATCGATTCTAAAACTATGTTAAATATATAAAGCCTCATCAGTGTCTATAAGGGACTCATCAACCTACATATTGACAATCCAAGTTTTTGGTGCTGACTTCACGCTCAGCACTAACATTTTTGAATTGCTATGGAATGAATATACTTACCAATATTTAGTGCCTAATTAGTGCTTCCGGAACCCATGAAGAGGATGAACCGTTTTCATAAAACCAGAGATTATTTGCTTTGGTGGTTGTAATATTATTTAGTTGTAATTTATTAATTTGAATTAGATCACTTAATAGGTTATACAATTACTTCATAATAAATAAAATAATCTAAAAATAAGAAGTGATCGAATTCAAATTAATAAAATACAACTAAATAATATTACAGTGGTGACTCCAAAGTCCGCACCAGTAAATTGAAATTTCGTGAAAGTATTTCAAATTTTAAATTTCCCATCTTCAATTCAATATAAAGCATAGTTAATCGGCAGAAGAAGATCGGTCATTTCGTAGGCGTAGACAGAATGAGAAGTTTGCTGTTATTCAAACATAAACATTGTTGGTTTGACAGTGTTAGTGTTAATTAACATATTGAAGCGAATATATACACTATAAATGATGTAACAGCGCAGTTGTCTTTGAATTATTCTCATTTTGCCGCTTCCTATGCAACCACAGAATTCTGTGATCATGGTCTACTCTGGTAGGTTAGAGATTGGTATTCTGTAGCGGCAAAGTAATACAAAGCAAACTGCGCTGTTAAAATCATTTATAAAGACCCTGTACCTTTGTATAGTGGGAACAGAAAACAGGCGTTATGATCATTTTCTAGTCATAATAAGCTATGTTTTCTTCGGTCGATTTTTCTTTATATTTTTCAACATATAAATTGATTTTATCGAAAACAGTCGACTTTAGAGCGTATCACCAGGAGTACCTTTTGTGTTGAAAATATTTGCGGTTCGAATGAAGACTCAGAAACCGTAATTTTTCATCATCGTAAAAATTGTGAGAAAAAACACCCGATAACTCTTCAAAACCTCCACTAACCTTAACAAATCAAGACTTGAGAAAAAAAATCCGCAGAAGATATAGATTATTATAATTAGAAAATGCTTACCAAAGCTGTTTTATCTGCGATTAAAGGTTTCGAAGATATCGGTACATAAAACGTTTTTTCCTAATTTTAACACCCTGTATCTCGAAAACTGTGCCTTCAGATGATAAGTCAATAGAATCTTCTTCTCATATTTTTGGACGAACAATAATATCCAGAAGTCCTGCGCATATACATAGTACAAAACAACCTGTACTGATCAATGCAATCGAAGCGTTAGTAACAGAAAAAATTCCCAAAAGATTGGATTGATTTCCATATATAATGAAAACAAATGGATTTCTAGATTTCCGGTCCTGGTAATTTCGATGGTAATTCCGCAAATGCAAATGAAAAAATCTATCGATGTTATGGCTAGAGTTCACGCAACCATAAAACATACTTATTTACGTTGAGCTTCTGTAAGGCTTATTTATTGTTTTATTATAATCCCATTCGCTCGCTTCCTATAAATATAATGATCATTCTATGCGGTTCCATACCTGATATATCTATTTATTCCAGGTAGCACGTGAGTATATTGATATAATGGCAAATGGAATGAAATTTTTGTACATTAACATAATATTATCCATGTTACATATTCCCATGCTTTTACAATAGTAAATTACAGGTTGTACTAATTGATTCTTTTTCCATTTGAAAGAGAGTTATCACCTCAGAGGTTATCACCTTTTAATTTCTCACAACTTACAGTTGTATATTCCATTTGTACAAGGAATAATTAATATTCAATATGAGGTCTAAGCAACCGAAATTGATTTCCGTTGTGCTAGTGCTAGTATTTGTCACCAGACATTCCATGTTTATTCAAAATAGTAGACGCTTTCCGTATAATTCTTTTTCACAAAATATCCCTTCACTCTTACCAAAGAACTATACTTTTGTGTCAGATTTCCCTTTCCCTGGGTCACAATGAACGGCTCACCTGAAAAAAAATGTGGATGTCAAAATTATGCAAGCTTTGATAGATAGTTATAAACAAACAACTTTGACGTGAAATGAAAATGATTTATTTAAATGTAATTGTTTTTATTATCCAACAATCGTTATGTTTCAATAAGCATGGTACCTACTATTTTCCAGAGAGAAGATACTGAAGACGACATTCCTAGAGTAGTGTCAAAATCTGGAGAATGAACCTCAGATCAATAAAAACCATATATAGGCCATATCAGATGTACACAGAGGCAAGAATGAGGACAATATCATCTCTATGTTTGTATTTCCCCCCTGCTGTTTATAAACATTAACCTAGCTTTGGCTATTCTTATGAATTTCAAGATATTTGCGCCGTTTTTCGTGATTCTACATTCAAATGTGCCTTGTAAAGTGATATTGAAGTTCATTTACTCCAGAAAAATGCCGAAATACTGTATTGTTTTGAACACATTCGAAAAACATGATTGTTTACAAAAAGCACAATTTCAGAGTGGAATACAGTAGCGTTGATTAGGGGTACCTAGTAGGTATTAATTTATTTGTCTCTCCTATTCTATAAAGCTATAATTACAGTTGGATATTCTACCGCTGCTAATAACCATAAGGTGGATACAAATTATTTCTTGAAAACATTCCTTTTGATCTCAGTTTATAAAGATGTTATATTTATCTCGTTTCCGTACCCCTAAAATTAATACAACTCTGCCTTTGAACTGTCAAATTTCGAAACAAAACAAAAAATTTGGTGTCGTATATCTTATCCTCAAATTCATTCTTTTGATATTATGCTTGGGGCCTACCCACATAAATATATCAGTAAATTGATTCAATATTGAGCTCAAAGTTTCAACAGCAGGCATATATCAAGGAAGCATAGCCGACCTCAAAGCACATTTACGCTTAAGCCGCTATATTATATTTAGATATAAAAATGTTATATTTTGAAAACTTAATAATGATGGTTTTCGCAAGAAAAGATATTTTATACTAAGATGAAAAGTTACAATATCAGTAATTTTCTGTAAATACATGCTTTGTAGGTGTACAGCTCGGTGAAGTTTCCCTTTTTGAAAAACATGTGGAAACTTGGTTTATAGTTATGTATCACTGTATTTTTACATACGCATGAAAAAGGTACTTGAATGATATGTTAACAGTATTATTCGACTTATCGTTAACAATGTAAAATGCGAAGAATACATCGAACTTTCTTTCGATATCAGGATAGAAATATATTAGTTGTGAATGTTACAGAAATTCTAATGGGGCCTGAGCGTATATGAATCGAGGTCGAAAACTCAGATCTTTCATTGAGCTTCAAGCCTAACAATATTCTGAAAAAATCGCTACTAACCCACCTTTGCATTCAAAATATCCCCACATACTTAACATAATGTAATAAAAATTCTTTTACTTGGTTTATAAAGAATGAATTGATGTGTCAATGAGAAAAGACTCATTTTAATTTGTAGAACATGTTCTTAATTAACTCAACGGACTACTGACACTCTTTTTGTAAACTTGATCGATATGGAAGCGTGGCCTGAGGCAAAGTAAACTACTTGCATCGTTCGTGTGCAGCGACCCATTTCAAACATAGTTGTTTGATTTAATGCCATTTAAAGGCTTCTAAAGACGCTAATTAGGTGTGTGTTATGAAAGTATGCTTTTATGGTGAACATGAAGAACAATAGGGAAAATTCGTTTTTCGTTTTAAAAAAAAAATATATATTCTGCATGTAGCAATTGAGTAAAGCGTATAATACATCTCAAAGTGTAATCAGTGACCTAGCTAAGAAGTACGTATTCTGTCGTCAAATATTTTTCAGTATTGTGTAGGTGAGAATGGGAGCCGTAAGCTGTTGTCTCATCAAAATTGAAATGAATAATACAAATATCTGCAAACAAAAGTTGTAAACTTTCTAAAGTCATTGGAGGAAGACTGAAATAAATATTATAGAATTAAGTGATAAAGTAATACAATAAGCAAACTGAATAACATGCAGATGAAGTTACCATGAATGAAAAAAACAGCGTATTTCAATTAACCTCAGACTCTTTCTGGACAACGCCAAACTTTTAAAATATATCAAACTAGTTTTTTTTTCAGAAACTGACATTTGCGTTGTTTCTATCTGAGATCGCTCAACTTACTGGACTTACTGATCTCTGGTTAAGAGTCGTATTCAGATCTTATTATTCATCAACATCAAAAAATGAAAAGGGTGTGAAGTTATAACCTAACCTTCTCTGGCACCGGACACGGATAATCGAGAGGTTGCCAGATTATTGAGCATTTAACGAGAACTCAATATTGAAGGCTTCCGGACAGATTTAAACTCCCTTCAAGTTTAACAAATTTATTTTCAAACTTATAACAAAGTTTGAACACAATAACTTGAACTCGACCCTTGAACATATTGACTCTATATAGTGGTGCAAAATACTCATCTGAATATTTGGTTATTTTCATCGATATCTTATGGGCTTTTTCTCTTGGTAACGTTTTCAAGCCAAGTGATAGTTGTTGTTCAATAGTTTGCAATTCACCAGCGTTAGATATAACAGGAAAACAGCTCAAGCACAAGTAATTCATAATCCAAAATCCTTTGATCGTACGAAGATTTTACATTCATATAATGGATCAGAAGTATGAAGATGCAGGAATCTGCAGTATTCTAATACTACTTCCATACAAGAAGCGTAAACAAATTTTGGATCCTACCCCCATACAAGGAGCACAAACATCTTATGCGCTTTGAATTAAAATACTGTATGTTCAATTTGAAACAGAATCCCGTTCAGATAAGAAAATCAAAATTTCTAACCTCAGCACGCTATTAACCAATGCAGCGGGAACGAGGGGAAATTAAAATCGGCGACAGTTGACTATCTCTATCTGAATAGAAAAAAATGTAAAGATCTCACAGGAACATATTCCGTGGCGTGACGGTAATATTTGAAAATTACGATGAAGTATTTCAATATGTTAGTTAAGTGTTAACCAATGGTTGATAACACAAGGTAAGATACGAAGCAGATCGATGGGTAGAAGACAAACTGAAAGTTTTCGGAAGATGGTTCAGCTGCACCTACACCGACAATTTCAGAGTAGCAACATTCAGAATTATGATGCCAGATGGATCGCTAACCTACGTTAGGGGATGACGCACTGAAAATAATTTATTTATACAAAATGAATACAATGAAAGCAGAGAATAATATTAATCGATAGAAATCAACCAATATTAAACTCATACTTCGGAGCTTTCACTATATTGCTATTCATGACGATGTTACGCGTTAAACCTTTTCTTACAAAATGAATAGGTACTATAAATTCCTGAGACTCACAACAGTATTTGTACGAAGTCTTTCGAAATGTACACCTACCTGCTTTCAAATTCATTTAAGTGTTAAGAAATGAGGGACTGAAACTTATACAGTGGCAAAAGCCAGTCCTATGTAGTATGTAACGCTGCAATTAAATACAATAGCATAGTAGGTATATTTTCGATGGAGATGGTGAAGACTAAAAATTCAAAATAGTCATAACAGACTTTCTGTTCATGAAGGATTAATATGTTATTAATTCATAATATCCACGATTCACCTGAACGTTTCACTCAAGATTGGATGAAATATGTTTTTGACATCACAGTATAAAGAGGAATAAATCCGCCATCACTTGTTTGCTATGAATCATCGTCTAAATCAATCAGTAGGAGGAAAAACATTTCTCAAAGAATTCTCATTAAACAGAGATTTAAGTATATAAAAATATTTGGAGAGTGCGCTTGTTTTTCACTAGATTGACGAGACGACCAAGAGTCTATCAATGTGGAACTAAGAAACTCCCCGTTTGGCAAATACACGAACTCTTTTTCCAATTAATTAATCAATATTAACTGCTGTTTGTGATTTCCTTCCTTTCCGACTATCCTTTGTTGTGATTTGTGGTTTGATTAGCAAAGGTCCATTTAGACGTGATTAGATGAAACAACCTCGCCAGCTCGACCTTCGTATTGTCTGAGAGGGTGAATACAACCCTCAAATCAGTACATTGTAATGCCACATGGACAATAAAGTAGCCACAAATAGGGATACGCTATCTTCGACAGCGTAATAGTATACCTATAATATATTCTATTTTGTTTACTCAAAGTGATTTAGTATTAACAAGCACTTCTTTATTTGTACCTATGTACATACATATATGATTTGATACTGAGAGTTATGTGGGGTGTTCCACATATTTTTGTAGAAAAATCGTATGAAGGACAGCCAATTATTCATTCTATTTGAAGGATCAACTGCATCGATTCCCATAGTGCTTTAATAGAGTCCATTTTCCGAATTAAGAACTATTTACGAATTTAAGTAAGTATGGGGAAATTAATCTATGAGTTATGAATTTGCATTTTTCTGAGTTGACTTCAGGAAGACCATGATCGTTCATATCACTTTATTCGTATTATTATTCCCTCAAAGCCAGAAGTTTAATTTTTGCTCTGAGATTGTTACGAATGATTCACATTGTCATTTACCTTTTCTTAAACTGAGAGACTAATAGCACCTTCAAAAGAGATGGCTCAACCTACACTATCGTTGTCAAAAAACGAGTAAGGTCTGATCACTGGGCTTCTCACAGTGCAGAAAGGTAGTTATCGTAACAATTGACAACGGTCAAATCTAATCTGATTTACTTCAACAATTTGAAATCTGTTGGAAAGTATCTGAATTAGGGAAGTATCAAATTTCAATATGTGGTTAAATTTCGTTTAACAACAATAGCAAATTACATCACATGATATGAAAAAGTTGAAAGTGGATTTCAAAACTATTGTTTTATTTAAAAACTCAATTGGTCGCAGTGCAGAAAGGTAGTCATCGTACCAATTGACCACGATCTGATCTGATCTACTTCAGCACTTTCCAATATATCTGTTTATATTTTGTTTCACAACAGTAACAAATCACATCACATGATATGAACAAATGTCGAAGACGGTTTTGCATTATTAAGTTTGAATGTTGTAATTATTGTTGATGACTTTTATTCCAAATTTCAATTATACATTTTCAAATGCATCCTTTCTAGGTACAAAACCTCAGAGTAAAAAGTAAACCTAAAGATGCATTCACGCATTTGTTGACGCAGCCAAGTAGAATCTGCTAATGCACTCGACCAACATTCCGGCGTTACGATTTCGTGCAGTATCTTTATTCCGTATTGGAATAATTGGTCTACCGCTCCCCTGCTCTGTTACTAAAGGCTAGCTTCTGAATCGAATCATCAAAAGATTTTGAAAAAAATAAAAACACTGGCTAGTATTGCTGGTCTGGAATTAAATACAAATAACGAAGGAAAGAGTTTGAAAGTTCAAATTTTCAGCATAGGCGTGAGACCTGAATATCTCATTCGACTTCTTTAGCGGACCAGAACGACGCTTCAGTAGTTTTGAATTTATTGTCACTGGAATATTCTTCTTATTTCAATAACTCCTCATCCCAGCGATATGAAGATCAGAATTTAAATGCGTATTCTTGAGGTGCTCACATCTGCTGAATTTCATGAAACTGGAATAATTTTACGATTTAAAAATATAATTATTTGTTGGCAGATTACTTATCCAAACTTATAAATAATAACTTAAAAACTTACAATGACAGTGTTTTCTCTCTAGATAAATTTCTGTTGTAGTCATCTAAGAGTCAAAAGCCTTTACATTTTTATTCGTTTCGAAAGAACCATAACATTTTTTCGAAATCTTTATTAATTATGAGTTTTTTGGTTAAAAAATTGTATAATGATTCGATTTTCATGAAATTCTGTAGATATGAGCACATCATACACAAATGATTACAAATGCTGCGTAATCCTGTAGAGTGTGTTGATTTGGCAATGCCAAGAGTTTCATCACAGAATTTTCAATTATTTTTAATGCTCTCGGGAAAAAACATTGAATCGCAAAATACCACCCCTTTCCACAATCTCTATGTTTATTTCTTACTCTGAGTTATAAACACACTTTTATAATTTCTCAAAATCATCCTTTCTAGGTACAAAACTGATTTACCAACCATACAGAAATATTTTCATATTTCATCGTCAAAGAGCCGAGTTGAATGGGTCAAAGCGAGGAAGCTGAATCGAGCCCCGAGCGTCTCATTGTGCGAACTTGACGGGGCGCTACTGGCTTCAAATAACTGCTGGAAGAGAAACAACGATTCAAAGATATTTTTCGTTTTGAAACGATCGCCCGCGAAACAATCAGAAAATGTTTCTGGCTTTTGCCTTGGGCTTTGTTGCTCCGAAACGACTTGTGGGAAAATTTCCACTTCTTTATACGTTCCCAGAGTTGCTTAATTTACTATTTCCTGCCGCATGTTAGTCACCTGGGAAGTGAACCTTTTTTTTTAATTTTAATTGAAGTCGTCCTAAGGTTGTCTCGAGAATAAAATGACTAATCCGTATTTTTTAAACATACTTGTTTTGACAGCGAGTTCATCACAATCCACAATGTACAGGCTGTGCAGAATTCGTCTGTTGAGGGGATCTATTTCATCCTAACACTTCTGCAGAATTAACAGGCTGAAAAAAAACGGATAAAACTTTCTCGAGTTCTCTTTGAGCGCTCGTTCTGTCTGTTGTTTTCGAATTTTTTGCCGATAAGGTCAGCCTCACTGATGACGAATCCGTGGACAAACTCAATTCTACCCGTTAGGATATCCGCCTTGCCGGCCGACGGTCCGTAAATACGATAATTCCCGAAAGGATTGTCCTAGAGCCTTGAAATTTTCAGGATAGGCTCGTTCCTGAATGCCGCCGTTAGGTTCGTTAACGCTCGAAATCGGTGTTCCAGAAAATATAGCCATTCAAAAACTTTTTCCTTAACATCTCAGACAGAAGCAAACTGATCGAAATGAAATTTTGCGGCCACCTGCGAAACCCCTGATTTGTGGAGAATTTTGTGGCAATTTTGTTGACAGAACCACAGAAAATGCAATCGAAATATTGAAAAAAAAATATTATTTTCACGAAAAAAAATCATTCTGAGTGTTGAGATTCTTATACTGACTGTTCATGCGAAATCTCAAAAGGGTCTTTTACTCAGGAGCGTATAATTAAATATTTTACTCAATTATCCATTTTTTCCGAATTTATCACTTCGATCGAGTGGAAATTCTATAGTAATTCAATAAAAATTCAAAGCAGAGGCCAAAATTTTGGGATTTGAGTTAAAACCTATAACAATAAAAAGGTTTATCGTTATACCAAAAAAAAAATTCCCATGAAAAAACTCATCATTGAAATGAAATCGATTTTGAGGAATTAAATTGACGAAGTAAATGATCTTGCAAATTTTCAGGACAATTATAATATCAGAATACAATAGAATTTTGATATCTATAGTTAGGTAAAGATTTTTCACTTATTTTATTTTTTTAATGTGTTTTTGGATGTAATTCTGATTGTGCTAAATTTTGGATTTATTTATTCAGTATAAATCTCGAACACTGAAAAGCACCTGCTAAGGGTTTTTGTTAATTAATATCCTTCATAGATTTTGATTTATGTTATAAAATAGAGCAATTTCAGTTTTAAATAATGTGAATTGTATTCGAAATCTTTTGTTATAGTCTGAAGACACCTTTTAACTACTAAATTGCAGTTCTATGCAAAGGTTCCTCTTTTACTCGAAAAGAATAAGGTGAAGAGCTAGGAAAGTATTCAATGTTATGAACAAAATGTAAAAAATCATTATACAATTAGATGAGTTAAGTATAATTTGCTTCAACTATAAACGCTCTGGAAGATTAGGTCGATATGGTAAGAATTTCTTTCATTTCATGAAATCAATTCATTGTTAAAAGTAATATGCAATTTTATAATCGAAATATATTTTGTTTCAAAAGTTAACATTCTACATAAGTGTATGCGATAATTGAAAAATCTTCATTCGATTATGATCTTTCACTAGACCAGAACACAAAATGAGCTCAATCGATAGCTGAAATTATCAAACACATCGAAGATTGATGTTACGCAAATACGAAGGTCAAAGTCAGAATTTCGAATGATATGGTCAATAGTATTCGATTACAGGAATACCGTTCATTATTTGATAATGATGTTGCAAAATCGCCAAGACTCCCATCGAAAATCGAACTAGAATTTGAGCGGATCAAGAGCCATCCTCTCCACTTAGAGGAGCTCCATAAAGTTGATTGATTACATAGGTCCAATCTCCAGATACGCCACAGTTGAGTGCGCGTAGAATTAGTTCAAAGAAAAGCCTGATTAGATCACCGAACGACCCAACTCCGGTAGACTGGAGTAATTAACCTACAGGCCGGATTTTGTGGCTGTAGGGTGTGAGCCGTGTGAGTGCCGTTTTGATCCCAAACTGATTTAATTACAACAGGAAGTCGAAGATGTCTTCAAGATCGCCGTTGCGGCACCTGAACTCTAATGATATATCGAGTCATTATTCTGGTTAAATTAATGGGGTCGTGCCATATTCTCCGAGGAATAATGGAAGCTACTTTGCTTTCACGAATATTCGGTAATTCTTCATAACAATGCCATAATTTTATGCAGGTTCTTGAGATGGTATTAGTTCAGTAACATAAGTCAAATTATTTGATTGTAATTATTTCTGAGAACTATTGTAACACACACCAGGATTTATATTTCTCAGATCGGATATAGCCTCTGGGTGGAGCTGATTATCTAATTCGGAGATGACAGTTTTCCAGTTCTTTCTGAGCTATGTTGGTGTGTGCAATTATTTCAAATCTTATGCCATCCACTGCCGAATACTGTGGAAGGATGTGAACAGTTGTCTCGAAATCCTCGAGACAAAATATACACTCATTCTCGACCAGGCCAATTTTGCACAAATTCGCCTACAGCCTTCCGTGTCTGTCACAAATCCGACAAGGTTTCTGATATTCGTATTATCCAGACCTAGCACAAGGTCGGCAAGCTTCTAGGTTGAGGATTTCGTAATGCACACTTTTCAATATTTCAACCCTGGCTGGATCAGTCAGAAAAACCTTTTTTTGGTCTCCATTCTGTATCTAATCACCGAAGTAGCTCGAGTGTCCTGGTATCCAGACAAGTGTGATTCTATTGTACCTTCGAGTCTGTTTAGCACCTTTGGATGGTTATAGACTGTATTGGATGTACAACAGCAAGATCTGAGAATCAAGCATTTATGGCAGCTTAACTATTGTAATATTATTTTGATTTGAATTCGTCGTTCGATCAGCAGTTGCCAGCAGTTTCACTGACAGATAAGTATGTTGCATTGTTGCATACCGACCTTGACTCAATGAGATGTGAGTTTGCTCCCAAATATTACAGCTCCGGAGCCGTTTGTCGTTCTGGAACCGTCTGTAAAAAAGCCAAGGCTTGTTTCTAGCAGAAAACAGATTTGATTTTAACAGGCAGTCGAAAAGGTCTTCAAGGTCTCCGTTGCGGCACCTAAACTCTAATGATATTTCGAGTTATTGTTCTGGTTAAATTAATGGAGTCGTGCCATATTCTGCGGGGAATAATGAAAACTACTTTGCCTTCACGAATATTCGGTAATTCTTCTAACAATGCCATAATTTTATGCAGGTTATTGGGTTGGTTCAGCAACATAAGTCAAGTGCTTGAAAATTATCATTATTTGATTATAATGCTTTCGAAGAACTATTGTAACACACTTCCAGATTCATACTCCTCAGATCAGATCCAGCCTCTGGGTGGAGCTGATTATTTTATTCGAAGAGGAGAGTTTTTCAGTTCCTTCTGAGCGATATGGTAATATGTCCAAATATTTCAAATCTGATGACTTCCACTGCTGAACACCCTGAAAAGATGTGAACAGTTGTCTCGAAGTCCTCGAGACACAAGCTACACTCATCATCCTCGACCAGACCGATTTTGTACAAATTCGTTTTCAGCCTGTAGTGCCTGTCACAATTACATGTGTTTTGATCTTTGTTTTATTCAGACCTAGCACAAGGTCTGTCAGCTTCTATATATATTAAGGCTTTCGTAATGAACACCTACCAATGTCTTAACCCTGGCTGGGTCGAACGAAAGAACTCAAATTTATCCTCCATTCTGCATCTCATCCTGGTATCCAGAAGTGTGATTCTATTGTTTACTCCGAAACTGTTTAGCACCTTTGTTTAGTTCAACATCGTATTGGATGTACAATAGCAAGATTCTAGAGCTTTCATATCAACGTACTGCAATTTATTCTTACTGGCAAATAACTATGCTAAATTGTTGCATAATGACCTTGACTCAAGGAGATGTTGACTCTGGGTTTGCTCCCAAAGATTACTGCTTCAGAGCAGTTCTGGAACCAGAATTAGCTATAACAAGAATTCGAGGATATCTTCGAGACACCGAAACTGCACCTGAACTCTAATGAAATATTGAGTCATTATTCTGGTGAAATTAATTAGACATAACGATATAACACTCGTTTGAGTAGAACGCGTGCTTAAAAATATCGGAGAAAAGAGAATTTTCTGCTAGATATTTTCCAAGGAGAATCCAGTCCTGCATTTATCTTTACGTCGGTCCTAAAAGTCTGCACGACTACGATGCCCATATTTTGCCGGAAAATATTTCGATATTACTAAAATCTCTCGATCAGTGGCATTCTTCGAGCTCCACTTTGCAACCAGACTGAGTCTCGCAAGTGCATTGAGATAGCATTCCTTCGTTTTTTGTTTATTTTGGTTACAAGAATAGGTGAACGAGTATCTGCGAAATTGAATGATGTTCCGAATTTTTTTCATCAGCCGTATTATGTTCGTGGTAAATTCTATGAGATATAATCAATAGAATTTGGATAATTTTCTTAGTAGCTTGATATATTGAGTAGAATTGTTTAATGTCTCAAATTTGACTTCAACAAAACTATAGATGTAAAAGATATACCTAATAAGTTGGATTTTCACATTTTCGGTTCTATGAAATTTTTGGCCCTAAATTATTCAATAGTTAACAGTAATACGAATGCAAAAGACATTGGTATTCTTACTAGAGCAATTAAATGGTGACTTTTTAAATGGGTCAGTGAAAAAATTGCCAGTGAATCAGTGCGACAAACTTCGAGATCTTATAGCCAATCCAAAAAATGAACTGAGGATTATATTAACTCGCCCTCTAAAATGCTCCGTTTTCGAGATATTCGATATTGAAAAAAATAATCGTTTATAGCAAATATAGAAACTTCTTATCGTACAGCGTTTTTCAATTATAATAAGCTATGTTTTAGGGGATTTTTCCTCTCAAGTCTTAATTGATGAAGATACATATGTGAAAGATTTTAAAGGTTTTTTTCCACAGTACGGTTTTTAAGATGTTCATTTCAACCGCCAATATTTTTCACTCAAAGAAACTCCAGATCATACGCTCCAAATTCTACTGTTTCCGAGAAAAATCAGCTTTTGTATTGGAAA
This sequence comes from Propylea japonica, assembly GCA_013421045.1. Classification (NCBI taxonomy): domain Eukaryota; kingdom Metazoa; phylum Arthropoda; class Insecta; order Coleoptera; family Coccinellidae; genus Propylea; species Propylea japonica. The sequence continues at coordinate 37,838,968 of CM024239.1, forward strand.
ACATGGTCAATTTTTTGACGCTTAGTAAAGAAGTTTATTTCATTAAATTAAGTATGTTTTTAAACTTGAAACTTGATATTTTTAGGAAACAGCCGATAATTTAAAATTTGTTCAGTTCAAGAGAATAGATACGGATATTTCATGAGAATACGTCTCAATTCATGTGCCATCTAATAAGGTGTGTTATTGTGTTCTTCTATTTATACATAGGATTCACTCCTCTAAATTCGTTTCGAGGAGGAAACCTCCATAAAATCTACACCTTCAGAAATAATATTTTCAAACATGAATACCTAATTCTAATTTTAATACGAAACATCCAATTTTCTCGCTCTCCAGTCACAATCGCAATAAACTTTTGATATCATCATCGTACCATTCGGTCTCCAAAAATGATTTTAAGCCAGGTGAAATTCCGGTATGATAGTAAAAGCCAATAGCTGAGAGAAATATGGGGATATAACTTTTATTTTTGTTAGTATCACAATTCATTCTCGCGATAATTTTTAATTGATGCCTGGCAGTGAAATACATCAAAATATATTACGCTATTCCACAAATGGTTGGGCTTTACATAGAATTGATAATTTCATTTTACCAGTTTAATAAAAATATTCGCTATGCATCAATATTCTCCATTATGTGCAATCATTCCGATTGAAAAACGGAAGTATTGGTTGATTTTGCGTTATTTTCTAGTTAACTGTCGAATTCGGAAATGGAATCGTTCAAATGACATCCCTTGATGAAAAAATTTGAGTTTCATTTCATGTTTTTCAGTTTGAATTTTCGATAACAATAATATAGGTATCGTTCAACTCGATTTACCCAGTGGTGATTCCGAGTATTGGAGAAATCCATAATATTCATGTGAAGTTTCTGTTGATAATAATAATTGTATCTATATTCGAATTTATTGTTCGGCTAAAATTGATGGAAACTCAATCATTATGGCCTACATTTTCCGTAAAGTTTGTTCACGCAAACAGAAAAAAATTTTTAGTTTGATCCGAAAGAAAAAAACATATATTTTACATACTTATATGATGCCATGTTACAAGAAATAGACCAAATCACAAAAAAGTATATCTAGATACAAATTGACCTTAATCGTGAAGAAAAGTGAAGAAACTGAAGATTTTTATTTTCATCAACATTTGTAATTCCTTCCTATTCAGTTCATTTCTGAAGAAATCATCCTGAAATAGGCCCCCACAATTTCAGGAAGATAGCATACCTTCATAACGAATCAATTTCGAAAACTTCCACATTGAGTACCAATATCTTCAATATTAGAATAATTATTCATTTCATTATCAGAGATTATATAGGGATGGCTCTCATTTAGCCAAATTGCAAATTCTCCATGACTCTTTCTTTTTTTTAAGTATAAACTTCTTGATGCCTTCCTTTTAGTCAGTTGGTAGATAAAAAATAACATTTTGGACACGAACTCATCTTCCGAATCAGATTCAGAATTGAATTCAAACAAAAGAGCAGTAGCTATTTCAAGCAAGTTGTGCGATCGTATTTGCCCGGTCCCCGCGTTCGCAGCTAACCTTCTGAAAATTTCTCCGCGACTCACGCTGCGTCACCTCACGAAACAGCGAAACAGCCTAGCCTTAGGCAAGGCGCAAAATGACTCGCTGTTTCGTGAGGTGACGCAGCGTGAGTCACGGCGAGATTTTGTGACCCTGCGAAACGCAGTGTCGATCCCGCAGTTTCTTGTAATATTCACGGTGAGTAGTAGTGAAAAATGGAAGAAAAACTAATTGAAGCCGAGCGAATTCGGCAAGTTTTGTACGATACAAGCCATGTAGAGTATATGAGGACAAAACTAAAAACTGAAAAGTGGGTGGAAATTTTGATGATCTCATGCACTTCGAAGAACTGGTCACGGTTTAGCAGAAAATAATTTTTAAATTGTTCGTCGTTAAATTCTTTGGTTGAAGCAAATTCACCGTGACTTTTTCTTATTTTTAAGTATAAACTTCTCGCTGCCTTTCTTTCGGTCAGTTGGGAGGTAAAAAATATCATTTCGGATACGAATTCATCTTCCGAATCAGATTCGGAATTGAAGTCAAACAAAAGAGCAGTAGATATTTTCATTTTGAGCCTGTAACCAACTGCGTTATAGCAATCACCAGCAAGTACTGCGATCGTATTTGCGCGGTTCCCGCGTTCGCAGCTAACCTTCTTAAAATTTCTCCGCGACTCACGCTGCGTCACCTCACGTAACAGCGAGTCATTTTGCGCCTAGCCTTAGATTCACAAAATCTCGCCGTGACTCACGCTGCGTCACCTCACGAAACTGCGAGTCACTTTGCGCCTGGCCTCAAAGGTCATTATGTGAAACTATTCATTATAAGAAATCGAATGTTGAAAAATGGCACACTTTATTAGAAAAACGTTGCAGACGAATTCTCCAAAATAATAATTTTGGAGAATATTGCTACCTACTTTAGAAGATTCCGAAAGAAAAAGGTATGACAAATCAAAAACATTAGAAATCAATTCAACAAAAAAGAACCTAGGTATATCAATTGGAAAACCGTAAAGATCATAAAGCGGCTGGGTGATATTGTATTTATATGCAGGAGAATAAACAAGAAGGAAAATTTCACATTTTAAGACTCAAACCTCAATTTGGATGAAATGAAAATCAACAGCATTCAGTCAGTGAATGTGAGCTATGGCATTCAACAAAGGTTAAATAAGTATATTTCAATGCATATATTTCATTAAAATTATTTTTTTTACTTGTGAAACTTTCTACTTTGACCAACAAAATCTAGGTTAGTTAGTTTTTCTTACTAACAACTGCGGTCAATAACTAATTTTCATATACATATATGTTAATATTTGTCTATGCAGGTCACTGATTATGTGGTCTAAGGAGTGACAAAGTTTAAGACCTTCAAGTAACTTGTCTCAGATTAAATACTCATCAAAGAAAAAAGCACCCGCAATGTGAAACACCAGGTCATTTCGATACAGTCTCTACTGCACCCACTCTATCTGTGTAGAATTTCCGATGCCTCATACGAGCAGATTTATTCACATAATGAACTCTGCAGAGCGTGTTCACATTTACGAGTATCCATCCAGCTCCATAATTAATGCCTTCTTATTTCAATTACGACTAACTCACACACTCAGAAACGTTTGCCTCTAATATATGCACCCTCTATATGGGTGTGATAAGTCCCATTAAAGGATTACGTTCTCTATTTATGCCATGCTGAAAATTCTACTCCGAAACGTGAACGTAAATAGCTGGGAGCTCTGTGGCTAAAAAATATGGGATGCTAGGCTAGCTCCAATGCACTATCTACTTTAACGATGTCAGTTCATTAGCACTATCTGAAGTAAGTTTCGTTAATTTCTCCGGGCAAATTTTCAAACTTTGCTGCTTAATTAACAGACTGATTCTTGTAGTCCTTGGTAAAGTTTGGTTAAGAAACTGGTCGGATTGCTACGTGTAACTCATTCCACTCATTGGAGGTCGAGAAATTGAGGTGGAATTCGATGAAACAATTTGATGAAGCACTTGGAAGAGTTATCCAGAAGTCCACAGGATATTTTATTTTCATTGGGAATGCTTTTGAGAGATTATTTTTTCCCTAGTATTTCATAAAAAATACGATTTTCACCAATCAGCCCAGTCTTCACGATTTTTGTCTTCATTACGAGGATTGAACAAAATTTTGGCAATTTCTTGGCTTGCTATTGATCCATCCCGTGATCCCGTCGTTTTGAATGAAGGAAATATAAATAATATCGAAAACAAATTTCATCGATATATGCAAATATAATAAATTTCAGTTAGAACTGAATAAGAAAGCTGAAATATTTTGAAATTTTCGTGAAAAAATGTCATTAACTTTTTATTCATATAATAAGGAATAGTACTTTATAAACAAGGAATTCAAAAATAAAAAAAATATTCATGCGATAGTAAACAAGAAATTCAAGGTGGTGGAGACCCTTTTTTAGGTCGAGCAAATGCCAATTAGTCCATTTTTAAGGAAAATGAGCTAAAAACGCATATATGGTATGCTAAAGATAGTTCGTAACACGGTAACACCTGTTTGAAATGTCACAGAAATGTTACAATTGTAACATCTAAAACATCACTGACCACGAATATGTTTAGTTCCATAGATATAGAATCTTCTTTTACATCAATGTTCAGTTCCCAATCTTAGAATTCACAAATGTGTTGTTTGAATTCGAATACTGAAGAGTTATTCTTACCTATCCACTATTTTTCATTCTAGGAGTCTGTACCAAGACTTCTCTTTGGATATGTTCGTTAGTTCACAGACAAAATCAGCTGCTTCATTTTATTATGATTCGATCTAATAATACATAGTGAAGATAAATACTAATTAATTTACCGAATGCAACGAAAAGAGTAAGTTTACGCTTGTTTATTTATAGGTATAAATACTTCATTCGAAAATTTGAATGGTATCTATGTTTAAAAAACTTCAGTGTTCAGGTTTCCAGGGGTGGCATAGCTTATTTAAAAATCAAAAATTACTTTGTCTTTTTATTTAAGCCAATTCAGACAAATTGGTGAAGGAAAAATGTTTCTTTTGGCCTAAAAATCTTCGGTTGAAATATTTTACATGGTCAAAGACTCAACCTGTATAGTAAATATGGAAAGCAAAGTTTTGCTAATCAATTGAAAATCAAAATTTGTCCAAAGTCTACAATCAGTAAAATCGAATATTCGGAAAGCACAAATTCAACGTTCTATGAATGATGTACCTGAACCCAATTCGCTCAAACAACTCAGCTCAATCAGGAAAGCAGGTAGACACACACTTCGCAGTCGAAGCATGAAATGTTTGGATGTACATAATATAATGTTCATAACTCACCCACCAGTTTAAATTCGACAATACTTCGAAGCGCAGTTATAAAGTAAGTAACAAGAGTCAAGTTAAATTTAACCAGTGTAATCAAGTTTGCTGTAGCTGCTCAAAGGAGTCGCAAGGCAATTGATGGAATCTAAATATTTGGTATGGACTGGCTGAGGATGTAAAGGGTATTTATCTAACCGAATACCTACTCTAGATCGGGTTTCAATCGAAAATTTCGAACCACTGAATAAACTCCGTATCAGAAGTGTGAAATTTAATTTGGAAAATTGCCAGCCGAATAATCTGAACTTCGGATGGGAAACGTCTGGCCATTTTTCAATCCTAATCTCTGGATGTTCATTTCGCTGTATTGATCCATTTATCTGGTGAATATTGCACGTCAGTGATGAATCAATGCGTGCTTTCGTTTATGATGCCTTTATATTCATTTTTTTGATATTTCGGGAATTTTTATGGCGAAATAACGGTTTAATTAAATTTCAGACAATGTCCGAATTGAAGTTTACGATATTCACTGGGGAGGGGAAGCAAAAAATAGGACCCTCTATACATTGTGTATTAGAAGGCTTGTATTCCAGCATGACATTGTTATATCAGAACAGTCAGAGATCAACTAATAAGACAAAAAATTTAATAGATTAGACATTTAGGTCTTAGAATAATGATGATTTTCTTAATCAAACCTCTCCTCTACGTTTCATATAATTCTTTTAATCATGCCTTGTATGAAAAGAATTATGTTCTCTGTTAACCACAAAATGAAATATCAGTTTGACGTACACCAATTGAAAAATACTGAATTATTTTAATGAAAGCTTTCACCATTGTATGTATCGTCACGGGCAATCGAACATAGTATTCAGAAGCAATACGAGCATTGTATACAACGATACGAGTAATGTTACAACTCTACTAAACCATATAGAAATCTATATTTTTTCATCAAAGTTATCTCTTGTGCAAAATAAAAATATAATTCGAACAAAAATTTTTAATCAATTTATAATGTGGTAGACGGAATAGTGTAATAATCTGTCATCTCGATTTTCAATTGCTGTAAATTGAATAAGTTGAATAAAACGCTGTTTTCTCTAAATTATGGGTAGATAAACCATTCTAGAAGTTCAAGATATTAAACATAAGTCGGTCTACTAATTTTATTGATTTGACGTTGGAATATTGTATACTTATGTATATTGAAGATGTTGCTCCTTATGTGTGGAAATATATTCCTTTTTTATAATAACTGAAGAATACTCCATTGACAGATAGGGATAATATAAACATACAGGGTGTTTCAGAATAAATTAGGGATCTTTTTTTTTCAATTTTAAATTATTTTTAATCTTCGCCAGTGGCTCCCTCTTTCCTAATGAAGTTGGTAAAAATGGTACGCCGATACTTTTTAAATCTTAAATAATTTTCGCTATCTACACATAATTCACAAAGGAAATGGTGAGTTGAGTTCTTTAACTGCGACCATAACTTTCTTAGATAAAAAAGAAATTGCCATTTCGTCTAAGATAGTTACGAAATTGTTCGATTACTTCCAAAATCCTCAAATACGAATTACGCCAGCACATTTCTTTCGTTTCAATTTTTTCGGACAGAGAATGATCCACACATGATTAAATCCACTCATTACTCGCACCACTTTTCTGAAAAGGACTAGAATGATTGGTGATTTTTTGGTTGGGCCTTTCTTCCTAACTAGTAGAGTAAATGTTGAGACATATCGTCGCTTTTCGGATGAAAATTTTGTTGGAAGATGCCCCATTTATGAAAAGAAATGCGATGTGGTTTATGCACGACATTTTATGGAAAATTGAGGACACAGGAACTTTATATCATAACATCTTAAGATTAAGATCCCGAATTTTTGGGACCTTATTCTGAAACATTCTACAGGGGTTTCAAAAAAAGGTAATCCCCTGTCTAGGGTAGATAGAAAACCGAAAAATAATTGGTGTTTGTTTGGTAAAAAAATTTCGTAGCCCCATCCGTGTTCAAAATAGAGGGCGCTATTTACACGGTTCGTACCACCTTGTTATGAACATAACTTTTCAAATATTAGATTTATTGAGCAAAATTTCAAGTGAACTTCAACATCATTTATTATAATTTTATACCAATGACCTCATAGCTGACTCCTAACCGTTACAGGCATCGGGTGTTACCTCATAATTTTCAAATCTGAATATTTCGAAAACGATACACATTATCGAGTTTTTTCAGGAGTACCTTTTTAGTGTTAAATTGAATGATGTTTAAGTTCACTTTAAATTTTGCTCAATAAATACAGTCGGGTCCGCTTATAACGATTGCGGTTGAGCCAAACTTAAGTGTACGCTATAAGCGAACTCTCGCTATAAGCGAGTGGCATTCAGATCGGTTATAACGATGGGCCGGCGGTCGTGTCAACCAGCAAATGTACGCTATGAGCGAGTTGCAGTTTAGTGTACACGCAATTAATATGATTTGTACTTCAAACTGGCCAAAATACTCATCAGAAAGTAATATACTGCTGAAAACTAAATATTTATTCCATATAATATAACATATGCTCCATGAGAAATATTATAATAGGTACATAAAGATATATTGTATTCATTTAAAATAATCTGAAATTTTTTTTTGGGTTACACGTTTGCACAATATTGAATTTTTTATTTTTCTCTGAACCGAATCAAATTTATCTTTCATTTCATTATCAAATTCATTACATTCTATATACAAAGATATTATTTTTAGAGCATCAAATACTTCCTGAGTCTTTCGTGGCTCAGCTATGATTTCTGGTGATTCCACTTCTTCTTCTGAGTCTGGATCATCTTCAAATGACCCTTTTTCTGTGACTTCAGCTGCGATTTCAGTTTCTGATGGAAACTCGCAAGTCTCCAAAAAATTATCAACTGCTTCGAAACTACTGATAACATCGGAGTTCAAAGGATCTTTGAGAATGTTGTTTGTTATGGCCCAATTTAGTAAACTGACAGAATCTTCCTCAGCAGTAGGATCTGGATTTGCAACTTTCAATATTCACTGGGCTAAGGAGATATCATCTTCTTCGTCAAAATTCTAAATTGGGATGAAAGCCTGCATGCCTATAACAGTTGACAATAGTCTTTTGAGAAATACGATTCCAAGCACTGCTGACAGATATTATGCCATCAACCAAAGTGAAGTTGAAGTTTTCTCCTTCGTCCAAACAAGAAATCATCCTACATAAAACCATTTTCTTGTAATGTCGTTTCAGGCAGGCGATGATACCTTGGTCCATAGGCTGTAGTGCTGCCGTTGTATTCGGTGGAAGAAACTCTAATTTTATGGATGTTAAGTTTGCAATTGCAAGATGTGCTGGACAATTATCGATCATCAAAAGTATTTTTCTGTTTTTGATACGAAGCTCCTGATCCCAGTTTCTTATTTCTCTTTCGAAGATCTCCGACGTTATCCACGCTTTTTTATTAGCGGTATAAGTAACTGGCAACACCTGACAATTCCTAAAGCAGCGAGGCGTTTTCGATTTCCCAATCACCAGTAATTTTCTCTTTTCAGTGCCTGTCATATTGGCACAAACGAAAACCGTAATTCGTTCCTTGCTCTTTTTACCTCCTAGACATTTTTCATTCCGGAATTTGAGCGTTTGGTTTGGCCCTGTTTCGTCTCCATTGAAAATATCGCTATCTGAATAACCTCTTATTGTAGGCCATACTTTGTTAAGCCAATCCATTTTTGATGCAGTAGATACACTTGCACCTTCTCCATGAATTTTACTGGTTGAAATATGGTACCTCTTCTTGAAACGATCTATCCAGCTTTTTGAACAAGGAGTTGGTTCGTTATTAGAGGACAATATTTTTGAAAAGTCCTCTGCCTTTTCCTGCAATATTGGTCCACTTATTGGCACACTCTGAATTCTTTTCTGTTTGAACCACTGAAGCAATGCTTGATCACCTCCCTTGTTTACTGGTTTTCGAATTCTCCTCAACTTAGAAATAGCAGAGTTCAATGTTCCTTTAATTTTCTCTCTGTTCTTCCAAATTGTGGAAACGGTCGAAGATGACAAAATATACTTCCTACAAACATCTGCATTCGAAGTCCCTCTGTTGATTTCATCAATTATTTTTACTTTTTGTTCTAACGTGAGTGATTTTCTATTCGCTGCCATGATTACACGTCTATCAGCAGCAAACTATCGAAACAACAATGAGGAAACTCTTCAACTTCCAAAGAACAAGTAAAACGAGTTACGACAAGTTAGTTTGAATAGTACCGGCGTTATACACGATGTCAGCAGTTCTAGGATTTGTTTACCCCTCGTTATATACGCGATTGAAAATACTAAGAGATCCATGAAAACTATGTAGTTGCTCGCTGTATACAAAGCAATGCTGCTGTTTCACAGAGAAAATATACTCGTAATAAACGATCCCTCGTTATAACAGACCTCGTTGTATCCGAGCTAGAAATGTATTGAATCAAATGAGTGACCGTTCGTTGCAAGGAAAATTGCTCGTTAAAACCGAGCGCTCGCTTTAAGATGTACTCGTTATAAGCGGTCCGCTTATAACGAGTACATCTTAAAGCGAGCGCTCGGTTTTAACGAGCAATTTTCCTTGCAACGAACGGTCACTCATTTGATTCAATACATTTCTAGCTCGGATACAACGAGGTCTGTTATAACGAGGGATCGTTTATTACGAGTATATTTTCTCTGTGAAACAGCAGCATTGCTTTGTATACAGCGAGCAACTACATAGTTTTCATGGATCTCTTAGTATTTTCAATCGCGTATATAACGAGGGGTAAACAAATCCTAGAACTGCTGACATCGTGTATAACGCCGGTACTATTCAAACTAACTTGTCGTAACTCGTTTTACTTTGTCTTCGGAAGTTGAAGTGTTTCCTCATTGTTGTTTCGATAGTTTGCTGCTGATAGACGTGTAATCATGGCAGCGAATAGAAAATCACTCACGTTAGAACAAAAAGTAAAAATAATTGATGAAATCAACAGAGGGACTTCGAATGCAGATGTTTGTAGGAAGTATATTTTGTCATCTTCGACCGTTTCCACAATTTGGAAGAACAGAGAGAAAATTAAAGGAACATTGAACTCTGCTATTTCTAAGTTGAGGAGAATTCGAAAACCAGTAAACAAGGGAGTTGATCAAGCATTGCTTCAGTGGTTCAAACAGAAAAGAATTCAGAGTGTGCCAATAAGTGGACCAATATTGCAGGAAAAGGCAGAGGACTTTTCAAAGATATTGTCCTCTAATAACGAACCAACTCCTTGTTCAAAAAGCTGGATAGATCGTTTCAAGAAGAGTACCATATTTCAACCAGTAAAATTCATGGAGAAGGTGCAAGTGTATCTACTGCATCAAAAATGGATTGGCTTAACAAAGTATGGCCTACAATAAGAGGTTATTCAGATAGCGATATTTTCAATGGAGACGAAACAGGGCCAAACCAAACGCTCAAATTCCGGAATGAAAAATGTCTAGGAGGTAAAAAGAGCAAGGAACGAATTACGGTTTTCGTTTGTGCCAATATGACAGGCACTGAAAAGAGAAAATTACTGGTGATTGGGAAATCGAAAACGCCTCGCTGCTTTAGGAATTGTCAGGTGTTGCCAGTTACTTATACCGCTAATAAAAAAGCGTGGATAACGTCGGAGATCTTCGAAAGAGAAATAAGAAACTGGGATCAGGAGCTTCGTATCAAAAACAGAAAATACTTTTGATGATCGATAATTGTCCAGCACATCCTGCAATTGCAAACTTAACATCCATAAAATTAGAGTTTCTTCCACCGAATACAACGGCAGCACTACAGCCTATGGACCAAGGTATGATCGCCTGCCTGAAACGACATTACAAGAAAATGGTTTTATGTAGGATGATTTCTTGTTTGGACGAAGGAGAAAACTTCAACTTCACTTTGGTTGATGGCATAATATCTGTCAGCAGTGCTTGGAATCGTATTTCTCAAAAGACTATTGTCAACTGTTATAGGCATGCAGGCTTTCATCCCAATTTAGAATTTTGACGAAGAAGATGATATCTCCTTAGCCCAGTGAATATTGAAAGTTGCAAATCCAGATCCTACTGCTGAGGAAGATTCTGTCAGTTTACTAAATTGGGCCATAACAAACAACATTCTCAAAGATCCTTTGAACTCCGATGTTATCAGTAGTTTCGAAGCAGTTGATAATTTTTTGGAGACTTGCGAGTTTCCATCAGAAACTGAAATCGCAGCTGAAGTCACAGAAAAAGAGTCATTTGAAGATGATCCAGACTCAGAAGAAGAAGTGGAATCACCAGAAATCATAGCTGAGCCACGAAAGACTCAGGAAGTATTTGATGCTCTAAAAATAATATCTTTGTATTAAGAATGTAATGAATTTGATAATGAAATGAAAGATAAATTTGATTCGGTTCAGAGAAAAATAAAAATTCAATATTGTGCAAACGTGTAACCCAAAAAAAAATTTCAGATTATTTTAAATGAATACAATATATCTTTATGTACCTATTATAATATTTCTCATGGAGCATATGTTATATTATATGGAATAAATATTTAGTTTTCAGCAGTATAATTACTTTCTGATGAGTATTTTGGCCAGTTTGAAGTACAAATCATATTAATTGCGTGTACACTAAACTGCAACTCGCTTATAGCGTACATTTGCTGGTTGACACGACCGCCATCGTTATAACCGATCTGAATGCCACTCGCTTATAGCGAGAGTTCGCTTATAGCGTACACTTAAGTTTGGCTCAACCGCAATCGTTATAAGCGGACCCGACTGTACTTGTGTTCGAAACGACATGAAAATGCCTAGTGCTGTTGCAATTTTTAGTATTACAACCGATATTTCTTCAAATATTCATTCAATTCAATATTCACTATCACCCAATCATAAATTTATTAGCAGAATCAAAGAACATTTCCAAGAAAAGGAAATCATTAGTGTATAACCCGATAATGTCGAATTGGGAGAAAATGACCAGGAAAGATTTTCAAGGAATTCGTTAAGTTTCATTATGAAACCATTCGGGTGAAAAGCCGTAATCGCGCAATTTACGCCGGATCAATACGCATCCAAACCGGTTTTTCAAAGATTAACTTAATTGATATTTCAAAGGATTTTCGTTGCTCAGGACTCCGCAATCGGGAATTGGATCCAATTTCGTCGCTCTTAAAATGATTGGAAAGATCTCGGAAAAGCAAGAATTGTAGAGCTCCCTGTAACCACTATAGTTAGCAATATTCCGCGTGTCTGAAAATACCATAAAGCTTCAGCCTTCAATCGATTTTATTGAGCAGCACGTCTATTTCATTCGGGTTGATCTGAAAAACTCCCGTTTGATCAAAAATTACGTTTCCTCTTTTCCAAATTACATTTATGAACAAGTATTACTCTGGAATAACTATGACGAAATTTTCAATTAGTTTTCCTGATCTCTGTCTATTAACATTTTTTGCGAGTTTGTCCATAAAATTAGAGTACTAAATGGTTGGGGCAAACCACCGAATTCAAATTCGATCAGACCTTATTAGTGATGTATACCTAGCCTTTATTCCTCAATGTGTAAAACTATTCCAATAGACTTAGAATCAGTCCGCTATGAATTATTTGTTCATTCTCGACATTTAAATCATACGACCCGAGGAAATAGAAAGTGAAATATAACACTGAAGAAACCTCTGACGTGTTCTTAAGCTTGTTCATGTTGGGAACTCCTGTATTCAAATTTGACTTTTCTAAAATCTTTGGTTTCGTTCTATTCATTTATAAATTCAACTTTCAATTCAAATCTACAGGTGACAAACAGGGACGTAAAGCTTAATGAATTTGCAAATTGATTGGATGTTTTCATTAACTTCTGAACATTATTCAAGTTCCAAAATGTTTACCATGAAAATTGAAGGAAATAACGAGCTCCTTTTTTTAAATGTACTGTCATTTACAGAATAGTATTCCAATTTCCAATAACCACTGTTCATCGAAAGCCAACAAATGCAGTCCTACCTTCATTTCTAATATTTTCACCATTTCAATACCAAATTAGTCAAAAGTCCATACGATAGGGCATTTAAAATATAACAACTTCTAGAAGATGGAATCGAAGAAATTGAGAATATTATCTCTGCAAGGGAAGAAACGCCTTTCCCCAATCAAGAGTTTGTGGCTGTCTCACAACATTGACATCAATTAACAAAGTAATTTTCATTGATTGATTTTTGTTCCAGTTCTCTGATTCTGAAATTTTTTTACTACGAAGAAAGCGTAGTCCTAATGTGATTAGTGAGATGCAGCCCGATGTCTTCCATAAACGCATTGCAGTCAAATGTAGCTTTTGAATAAATTGTTTTTTTCCTGAAATTACTTTTTCGACTTCAACATTTGTAAGATAATTATCTGAAACTGTAATAGAATGATGGAACACTTATTATAGTTACTCGTATTATGATAGTGTGATAATCATAAATGATGAAATGAATTGTTTGATCCTAGGAGAGATAATAAGAAAAGCTGACACGTCCAGATCCTATTATGTTAGAGATTATGGTCAAGGTTTTACGAGAAATTCGTTATTTCTTAGGTCGCCACCTCGATCCTTTCAGTTGAACTGACAAATTGAAATTGATCTTAGAGACGATAATCGAGATTTAAACAATGATTTGAAAAATGAAAAAATATGTTCCACTTGTTTTCAATAATGCAGTCTATACAAGAGCTCACAGAAAAACTGTCAAGCTAGTTCGATACGGATATTAAAAATGTTAATTGTTAGATTTAGAATTTAATCTCAATTTGTAAGAGGGGGATATGTAATAGGATGATGGCAGCACTTGTTTTTGTTAGGTTGACTCCCCTGCCACATAATTGTCATTATGTCATTGTCGAGACACACAAAATGCATAGACAACATAAATGGTTGTATCTCGTACGTAACCGTAGTTAAGATTTTAAGAATGAAACTGAGAAAATCCAAAATGAGACTTTTCATTTAATATTAATAATTCCAACAATTCATTTATAATACAGAAACAATTGACAGAGCTGAGAGCTGAACATCTACAAATCCGTAATCAATTTAACTGATTTTCAGAACTTATCGGACTAAAATGATTCAATATACCTCGACCGCTCAACGGAATAAACAAAACATTTATGTACCACTCTGCAAGAGATGATTCATTCATAGCGGTTTTTTTGTCAGGCACGGATCCAGCCAAATTGATGTGACATCCAAAATGTAGTTTTTAATTAAAAACTGTCAGCATCAAGTAATCCCCATAACCGTGTAAATCCCATCAATAATGTACGTCATATGCATTTTATTCGGCGTGCGTGTTTCGACGGTTGTTATCGCATAATCGCAACAGACCAAATCCCACGGGATATAGCAACCTGCCAATGATATCACGCAGTTTGCGCAATTTCCTCCATGTTTTGTAGCCCAACACCAATACGCCGCGCCAGAAGATGTGTGAAATGTAACAATTTGCATTATCGTTTTTGTTCGTAGTGCAATAAAATGCTTAGTTTTTGTTGGTTTGAACATTTGGTGAGCGGGTTGGACTGGAAATCCATTTCAGGACGTTGTTCAACACCTGCCAACAAATTGCGATGATTATTTGAAATGAAATTATCAGGAAAAGTGTTGGAGTATCAGTCTGAAAAAAAAAGTTTTTGAAAATTGGTATTGATTGCACTCGGTTAAAATATCGCTCGTTTAAAACTACAACGTGTCACAGTAGCATAACTCGGTTTGAATTATTACCACCATTTTATTCACCGTACCCGAATCTATTTAGTGCAAAAACGTGGTATAATTTAAGCTAATACTGACAAAAGTGTGAGAAAAAGAGAGGGCATGTCACGATGTAGCGCTGTCCCGTTCGGCAACTAAGCTCATTTCAACACCGCGTCACCTCAGTGCGACAGTGCAGTGCCCGAGAGTAGTTGCTTTCGGTTTAAGACAACAACGTGTCACGACCTGCATGACACCTTTTTGTAGTGAAGGTAAGTTATTTTATTACTTATTTATTTTATTCTATAATATGTTACACTTTTTATGTCGCATTTTAGCATTAATAAAATAATTGATCGTACTTGTTCATCACTTTAATAACAATAACGAAAATAAAATTGGTTTGTGTAAGCATGTCACGTTGTATGTAATTAACTTTTATACTTATGTAAATTCACACTTCGTTTATAACAGGATGTCGCAGTACATCTTTGAAATATTGTTATTAAATCAAGAAATTCATCGTCTTGTCACATTGTTTATAATGATATTTTACTAATGAAGCTTTTTTTCTTTCAAGATGGGGTCACGATCAAGAAAAATATTAGAAATGGCGAATGAAAATTATCATCAAGATGAGGAAACTTCAGCAAAGCGTCGGCGTAGTAATTCTTCTAGCAGCTCCAGCTCACCTAGAAGCTCAGGTGAGGAATCTTTCATCGAAGATAGCGACGATTCCGTTAGAGACCCGAATTTCATCGTCAACAAAGTAATAGAAGAAAGTTCAGATGATGAAGAAGCTTACACCTCGAAAACGCTGACTACAGTACCTCCAAACGAATTTCCAGTTATATAGACCAACTCAAAGGTACATCTGAAGATCCTATTATTGCGGATTTAATATGCGATCAGGAAGAAAATACAAACACTCCACAGGATGACGCTCGTGAAGACGCCGTGGCAAAGAATATTTAAATTGAAACAATTGAAATTAATCCGATAAAGAAGGGGAAGAAGAAACAAAGACTAGAGGAAAAGTGGAAGAAAAATATCGCGAAGGAACTAAGAAACACCGGTCAATCCTACAATTTCATCAGGACTCAAAATAAGATTACCTACCTACTTCTAAAGTTAATTTTGAGACTGATACTATGATAAAGAGAAGTGAGATGAATATTAGTACCTAGTTCTTTTCCTCAAAAAAGATTGATTGTGATATTTCCTAGATCTGTTATAGATTCTCAAATAGTAAATTTACCTTAGTTATTATGGTTGTTGTAAAAGAAGTACCTACCTAATTATAAGTATAAACTATGTACAGAAGCTGCCATTATAAACATGTTTTATAATTGAGTAAGTGTCTTTAATTCATAATACCAGTTCAAATTATTATTATTAGAAGATTGATTAGACTGATAATTAAGGTTTCAAATTAGGTACAAAAGACGCTATTTACTTATTTTTGTTATATCTGTTTGTTTAAGACCGATTATAAAACTTGTAAGATCCACTTCAAATAATGGTTTTTTTCAGTAAATACTCTCATTATAATTTCAATGTTATTATTCTGTACCACATTCTGAAATATCTTTATTTTATTACCTACAACGTGATATACCCCTATGTCAGTCAGTATTTTCATTATTTTCATAGGAAGAACGTGACATGTAGGGACTTTTTTTTAAACTATAATTTCATAAAAAATATATGCATAAATCAATGACATTTTCGCTGAAATTGATAGTTTATTAGTGAAATTTGAAATGGGAATAAAAATCTTTTTTGTTGCTATCTTACTTCAAAAGTTATAAGAATAAAAAAGTTTCAAAGTCATTTTCTCAAAATTGCAGTTTTTCGTTGTGCCACGTTGTAGTTTTAAATGAGCGATATATATTCCATGTTTCCTGCTCAGTGAAAATATGGAAAGTAATGTTCTTCTACGCTTTCTGGTACAGACAGTAAATGGAAATAAATACATATTTTCAATCTAAAATGGTGTAAATTGATTCATTTTCTTTAAGTTGAGTGGAAAACATGATGAAATGGATAGAGTTCAACCTGTGGCAGTTACATAAAGATAGGTTCTAACCTTATCTACTGAAGACAACGACCTGAATGGGTAATAAGTACCTTTGAGACGTATAAATCCCCAGGAGTAGATGGGGTGTTTCCGATACTCCTGCAGAAAGGAGTGGAGGAGATCATCTCTCATATACTGAAGAGTACAAGAAGCAGTCTAGCACTTGAGAACGGCAAAAGTAACCTTCATACCAAAATAGGAAAAAAGAACGGGACTGACCCTCGATCCTTTAGACCCATTTGCTTTACATCGTTTTTACTTTAGACGATGGAGAAAGTAGTAGATAACCACAAAAGAACGGAGAATCTGCAAAGTATACCACTTCATAAGTGTCAACATGCTTACAGAGCGGGGTCAACAGAGACCGCTCTGTATCAGCTGACTGAAACCTTCCAGAGAACTCTGAATCATAAAGAGAATTCATGAATCAAAGGAAACGAAGAGGACAATACACTTGCCAAAGAGGACGCACGAATGTCACTCATTAGCCAGAACCCTTCTGTGGTATAGGTAAATGTAGCCATAATAAGGAGTTTCTGGAAAAGGAGAAAACAGAGTCGGAATCTCCCAGGGATAGATCATTCCACTAAGTTCCTTCGGAACATTTAAAATGCGATACAACAAGAAGAAATGTGCTGAAATGATTGACGATCCAACAGGATGAAGGGTGAATCATCTTGATTTCCTCAATTTTCTCGGAAACTGTCGAACGGTTTCATTCTCTGAAGGGCATTTTGTACAAGTCTAACCTGAGATCAGGCCGCGAAAAAAATAGCATTTCTTTATTATATCAGATGAAATTCATATAACAATGAGCAAAAATATTTTTTTTCTGTGACGGGAAAAAAATGTGACATTTTATATCTCTCGACAGGTCACAAAATATGACTTTTTACGAAATTACTTTTTTCCCTGTCAAAAAGGTGAGTGTCTATGTATCCGGGAAAAAAGTACTCACTTTTTTCCCGTGGGCAAAAAAGTTATTTCGTGGGAGGTTATATTTCTTTCACTATTGAATGGTCGTTTTTCCTGTCACAGAAAAAAATAGTGTATTATACACGAGAAAAAGTATTAGATTTTAGCTCTCGCTTCACGTCGGGAGACAACATAACCTCGAGCTAAAATCTAATACTTTTTTCCCTTGTATAATAAATAACTATTGATGATAAACTGGATATCTCACATTTCATATTTCCATCATTGTAATTCTTTTATTCTCCTTATTTCGTCAACCCTTACTTTTGTCAGAAAATAAGTGACCATATCGGCGCATATATTTATAATTTCGATATTCGAATTATTAAGTGATAAGAATCAGATTTGAATACAAAATCTTTCAGGATGTCCCACAGAAGTTATAGTTAGTTATAATTATATTTTAAAGAGGGGTTACAATTCACTGCGATCTCAAGGTCGATTGTGCCCCCTTACAGAGCTGTTCTGACCACACCCTTTACAGCTCGCCTTCCAGTTCCAGAGATCTGATGAAATCCAATATCTGTGAAGGCTTGAACCAGGCTAGTTTCTCACTCTTACAAGTTTCTCGCCGAAAGCATTTTTTTCATAGGCTCGCAATGGCAAAGCCTTCCGTGACAAGGTGAAGGGGGTTTCCTCCTCCTCCCCAGAAAACCTACACTCGTCAGTGTCCCATAATCCCATCCTCAACAGGTGCTTTCTGGAGGCAGCAGTGTCCTGTAAATGCGCGTCCACAACGGAGCACCGACCCTAGCCCATCGCACCCTCGCCCAAAGCCCTGACCCTCGCCCATAGCACCGACCCATGCACCAAGCCCTGGACTGTCCACATTGAAGCCCCGACCCTCACGCCTATTTCTAGGTTATGTGTCTTTGTTTTTATTGTTCAAATCAGCATTTAAATCTTCAAAAACCTAAAAATGCATTTGGAAAGACTGTTTCAGTTAATTCAAACAACAAACTTTATATTCTGCGATATAATTCATAAAAGCAAAGCAATAGTAATAGCATTGTTTAAGGTAATAGAAGAAGAATGGTTGGATATACTTGATTTAATCATTTATTATAAAGTAAACAAACTGAATGCCTAATTCTTTCGTTGATACATCGTGTTCTCAACATCAATCAATATTACTTCAAATGTGATAAAATGAGTTTTGAATGTTGAAACACTAATTTGATATGTGTTCTTTATCGAGTTGTAGGAGGCCGGTGTTTCGACTTCTTCATTGATTCGAACATGAACGGAAACATTATATAGATTTCATTGTTATTTCTTTACCACTTACTTTCTAAT
Source organism: Propylea japonica (assembly GCA_013421045.1). Lineage (NCBI taxonomy): Eukaryota > Metazoa > Arthropoda > Insecta > Coleoptera > Coccinellidae > Propylea > Propylea japonica. Next base: position 37,857,983 of record CM024239.1, read on the forward strand.
GAAAAAACCAAAACTATTCGAGTCCTAATCATCAGTTAGTAGGTTGATTCTGGTTAGAGCTGTAAAAATTAGTTATGTCCAATATAATCATTAAATTGAACAATCGTTCGATAGATAATGTTCCAATAGCATTCGTGTACTTTATATAACCATATCATTGATTCGTAGTCCTAGGAAAATAGTTCATTTATTTGAAGATTTTGGAAATCTTTCCTTATTATGATCGGAAATTGAAATTTTTCGCACAGTGATTGTCCTTCAACGAACGAATACATCGTTTGACAAATATAAACACACGTAAATCTTGAGGTTATGTCATATTTGGTGCGTGGTGCGGTGCTTAAATAAATACAAAATGAATTTCGCTCGTTGGTGCGCTGGTCGGTGCTAGGTGAGGTGCGTAGGTCAGTGCTCCGTTGTGGACACTCGTATAAGGAAACATGCTTTATTTATTTTTGAGGGGCGAGGCTTGGTGAGGTGCTATGGTCGGTGCTATGATAGGTGCGCCGTTGTGGACGCCTAGCCAGCGAGGAGGTGTAATTGTTTCTTACCAAGATCCAGATATGTTTTGGATCTTGCTGTTTAAAGACGAATACAATTCAAATTGATTCCTAGCTGTGCATTGTATATCAAATTTCTAATCACTAGCTAAAATTATGTATTTATATTATACCACATCTGGTGGAGCAAAATGGTGCTATAAGTTTAGAACAATTTTAGGTCATACTTCATTATTAAATGTTGATTATCGAAACTTATGGTCTCAGAATAATTTATCTTCAATTACAAATTCAACAAACTTCTCCATATTCAGAAGACATGTCATGAATAATTGTAATATCAAATTACAATATCCACTCTACACCGAGTTATATCGAAATGAACGGAACCCAAGTATAATTTCTCATAGAACGTTTCTGATGAAATCTGAAATTGACGATTAGAAAAGACTCAGCGAACTCTTTCATGAAATGTAAGATTGAATGAAGCGAAAGCAAAAAAGCTAAATACATACTTATTGACATAATATCAAAAATTTTTTCTCCGTCCACCTCAAAATGTAAGGTGATTTCAATGTGTACGTAATTGAACATTAATGACCCATTTTTTTGTTCAATTCATGTTATTTTAATTTGCAATTATTATAGGTAACCGAATACAAAGCATTGAGAAGCAATATGATTAATAATCAAAACTGGAACATAGAAACATAGTGCAAAATAAGAATATATTTCAATCAAAAATTTATTCTCAATTCATAATGAGGTCTACGGAAAAATCCAAGTTTTCTGTTTATTTTCAATGCGTTCGGATATTGGGTTGAATTTATGGTACTTTATGGCCTTAGCAAAATTGTGAAATTTTATGTTCCTTCAAAAACCCTATAATTTTTATAAGAATTGAACTATTGTAATAAATGAGGAATTAAATGGTCAAGAGAAGATGTATCTTGATGATCAAATAAGAAATTACACGATGGAACAATTGAAACAGACCAGGGGTTGTTTTGAAGTTAAAGTAAAAAACAGATTTCGTTTCACCCATCAGAAAGGATGATTTTTCCACTCGTTCATTCAAAAACATTTTGTGGTTCGTTTTTGAAATTTGTAATCGTGGACTCTAACGCACCTTCTGCAATTGCTTTATAAATAACTATTCTAGATTGACTGATCGTACTCTGAGCGCAGACTCTCTATAGGGAAGCAGCTTCACATATTTATTCATAATGCACAAAATTCAATTCACTAGGTATAATAATAACTTCCTAATGAATGGCATGTACGAGTATGCTGGACCTGGAACATACATTGGGTGATTCGGAACTATAAAAACAAAATATTCCACGCAAATATTTTACGCCGCCTACATAGAATACCTGCTAGTTAAAACTCATCACGTCAATTGTGGGGTGTGAATACCGTTGCCCATTTCCCATCACTGTGAATTCAGAGCAATCAATCATTTGCTTACGACCCCTGACCTATATTGAACTGAAGGTAAATTCAATATCCTGAGAACTTTTGGCCTATCGTTTTCTTCAATCGTGAATGCAAGTTTTCTCTTCGAATCTAGATACTTTTAGAATTTCGAGTTTTGAACAATAAAGAGAATAACTAACTCATATAATGATGCTAAAATTTCTCAGGATATTCAAATTTGAATTATAGGTTTCCCAATATGAAACGAGCGTGCAAAAGTGTAATATTGCTCACATTTTACGGTAAGCTATTACGGTATGCATACAATAACTTTGAAGAGGACAGGGTTCATAGATGAGGGGTTATGAAATTGACGAACTTATGAGCGGGACACCTGTGGTAAGGGGACAGTTGGAGGCTAAATGGGTTGGCAATTCTGTTGGTGATTTCGGGTTATTTTCTTTCTTACTAAATAAATTGACAATTTTGGATTTGTCGTTTGTTTACTTGATATTCGTTTCGAAATTCGAATAAATTATTCAATTAACGATATTTCATGAACAAGGGGTTCATAATTGAATATGAAAAATGCTCCTGCTTCTTCCAATAACGAGTGCTTTCGAACGAATGAAGGTTTGTACTTAAATAAACGAAATTCGTCGTTTGTAATGTTTATTGAATTGTTTCAGTAGACACTTGACAATCTTGTCAAAAATCTGTTCCGTAAAATGAATTGGAAAACGAATTAACATAAATGAAAAAACAAGCAATGAGATATATGGCATTGGCAATAAAATTAAATATTTCAAATTTGATTCTGTTCCTCCTGAGATCTCATCGAAAAATAAAAGATTCATGAAAGATATTGTAATCATCGAATATTCTTCATTGCCGAAAAAGGTAGTTAAAATATGGAAAACAGGAGGAACGTTTCAGAATAATTGGAATGGGCTAAGTAGAAATTGATGGGAAAATCGATGGTGAATTATATGCTGGTCGTTAGAACAAACGAGGATTTTCCGCACAATGTATCAAGTACCCTGCACATTCTCTGAAAAAGGGAGATTTCGATCATTTTATGACCAAAAGTAATGAAAGAAATGTATTATCTCAGGAAAAAGTTCAATTGATCCGAATTCAGCTCAAACATTTATCCAGCTCATTGTATTCATCTCATGCTGGAGTAAAATTTGATCTTTTATATTCTCCACTCTCTCTTATATGATTATTTGAACTGTAGTTTGGAGGGCTCTTGATGAAGTAAAATAAAATTTAGAGTTTCGAAACTATAAAATGAAAAAATTAAATATCAATACAGGGTGTTTTGGATAAGATGAAAACATCTTAACGGGAGAAAAATACTTGATGATCCCGAAAAATACCCATTCGTATTATCCAGGAGTTCTCGATTCAGATTAACAGGGTGTTTTTTTCTAATTTGAATGAAAATCAAAACCACTATTTCTCCTAAACGGATTCATCGAATACAAAAATATTGTGAACTCATAATAGGTGGAACTATTTCTTCAAAGACTGAAAAAACCTACCTGCTCGACTGGTTTCTAGCAGAGTTCTCCAGTCGAACGAAATAATTGACCAAGGAACATTCTTACTTAATCAACAGTCAAAAATTTTGTGAACTTAAACAGAACAACAACTATAAAATAGCAAAATGTTTTTGGTCAACCAATATTCAGACAAACACCTGCACGTATGCGAACACTATGTATGTTGCCGAAGTCAAGGTCATACACATCAATCTGCTCAGTGGCGGCGACAGACAACGAAAACGGGTCTAATTAAGGATTTTTCTTTCATTTTTGTTCCCAAGATGAATAATCGTACCAAAGGTTCTGACTTCACGTCATATAGTAGAACAAATTCGAATTCTCGTTCACTATGAACAAGCACACAGAAGCTACTGACTGACACGTCAGGGTTTCATTCAATTTAAGAGCGCTCGTTCTACTTAAACGAGTGCTATATCGTTTTGCCCCAATGTAATTATCGAATTTTGAGCCGGAAATGGCCACAAACGATAGTGTTCGATTCTCTGATGAGAAATTCGTGGTCATATTCAATTCTGTCCGTGGGGCCGTCCGGCACGATAACTTTCGAAGGGGTAATCCTAGAGACTTGAGATTTTCAGGTTGAGTTCGGTTCCCAAATGAGTTTCTTAACCATCCAAATCATTCAAGGTGTTTCATAAAATATGGCCGTTCAGAAGTTCCTCAATATCGAAGACAAAACAAAACCAATAGAAATAAAATTCGCGGCCACATGAAACACGCTCATTACAAGCCTCATGCAAAATTTATGGCCGGTTTGTTAATATAACCAGGGAAAATTCAATTGAAATATTGAAAAGTACACTGAGAGAATTTTTCCACTTCTACAACAGAAAATCAAACTACCTCAGCAGAAAACTCTATTTAAATAGGCGCCAGGAAAGAACTTTGGTATGGTGGCATAACCCATTTTACAATTATTCACCTTATCATCCTAGTTATGTTCTCTTAATTGAATTTCACAAAAAAAAACTCTGTTATCGTAGCCTCGCATGTTTTACCACCCCAGCTAAAGTTACTTTTTGTCCCAACTACAGTGATCTATGATGACTGTTAAGTATTTCTTGTTATAACATAGTGAACCTTCTTATTAGAGCATAAAATATCATTATGATTATCAAAATCTTTATTGCAACGGCACATAAACACTGGTAAGCCAGATAGATTAATCGCCTGCATTTACAAATATTTTTGCGACAGTAGCATTGATTTATGCTGCCTCACATATACTGATCTTCAATTGCTGTGAAATATCTAGCTCTCTTGAACCTCACTTCTGCTAGGTCTGTAAGTAAAGACCCTTCCTTGACTTTTTTAATGTAATACTATTGAAAAGGTGTGGAAGAGTCAACAGGGCATTTACATGAAAATCTGAAAAACAATATTTAGGTCAAGGATAGTATAATGTGATTACAAAATTCATAACCTATGGTAATGGGTTTAAGTTGGATAGTAAAAAATGGTGAATTCCTAAGATGTCCTACCTGACTGTTCAATAAATGTTAATTTAATATTTCTTTCTTTGGCTTCGTTCAATATTGCTTCTGAAACTTCTTCATCTAACATCTCAAAGCTATAATCCGTTATTCCTTCATCTATAACAATTGAGAGAAAAGTGAAAAACCGATACAAGTTACATGCTCATGCAACTACTTTAGTACCCGCCATTTTCTACGGTTTATGGTAATCTTCGGTAGCGATTTTGTGAACTGGCGATGTTTGCATTTGTACAGTATTTCAACATAGGATAAAATGTGAATACTTACTCTGAAATATTTCTTCATAATCCTGTAACCCCCATTCTTTTAAATAATTCAAATACTCCATTATAAAAAAAACAAAAAACTTCCAAATTGACAATATAACACAGTTAACACATACCCAATACAAATTCCAATTGCCAACTGCCGCTGACGCTGACCCGACTGACAAACGCCCGACGCTTCCCTTAAAAAGGCGCCAATTTTATTCGTGAGTTACCGATGATCATCGAAGACACGAAGTTATTTTGCATAGGAGCGACAAGAACCAAGACAGAGAACTAAGAACTCCATCACGCCATCAGAGTGCTCTGTAACAACAGCAGATAATTTTTACTGAAAAGCATCATCTGTGGATTTACTTTGAGGCGATAGCTGAAAATTATTCTGTATCCTGCTACTGCAAGCGTTATATTTTATATTAGGACAGTCCGTTTGCTTCCACAGCTAAGTGACATCTGTAAAATGGTCTTTTTAACCGCATCAGAACGTATTTGCTGAGACAAATATAAAGTTTGATGCGATCGCTGAAATCTTCTCAGCAAAGAAACTTAATATTTCGTTTTCTCAGTGTAGAATCCTTATATTTCCATACAAGATATCCGATTCGAGTGAAAATTTCCTCAATGTCAATCTTCATTGAGAACATTTTCACTATTTAGGATCGCATCATCTGAACCATAGAATTTAATTTTTTTTAATAATTGATGTTTTACATATTTAATTTTTGTATAATTTCCAGAATAAGCCTCCGATCAATTTTCAAATGAAATATTGTTCAAATTAAAAGTAACTATTTCCGAACGAAATTCTGTAAACCGCATCTAAATGAATGATTTCAATCTTCATTAACTCATTCGATAATTCTAAATTTTCTCCCTTAATCCATAAAACCAACATGAATCTGTGAGGGGAACACTCAGACGCACATTAACCCACTTTCGTCGAAACAACTTGGCGTTGGATCTGTTGAGTTTGAGGTTTTGGAGAAACAGATGGATGACAGCATAAATTATCAAGAGGTTGATGAATATTATGAAAGTTCTCTGAATTGACAAGATTTTAGCGAATACGCGTAAGCTGACTTGTGGCAAGAACCAGAAGTATGAGAGGGTGTTAGGTGATTTAATAAGGTGAAAGCAAACGTCAGCCATATTAAAGTCGAGGATGTTGATGAAGGAAACGTATTAAAGTTGAATTAGTACATTAGGGATATAATTTTAATGTGTGAATTTATCAAGAATGCTAGGGAACTTCAATTGAATTCGAGTTATTCGAGGAAAATGGTGTGATAGAAGAACTCCTTATAGAAATCAAGTTTATTTAGTTTTGATGAGATTGCAATAACTTGGTTTTCGTCATAGGAGTCCCAAAGGGGATGCTGGGGGGCAGCTGTTCCCCCTAGAACTTCACAAGTATCACTTAAAAACTCATGAAAATAAATTTTATTTCATCCTTCACTACCTTCAATTCATTATTTCTATTTTGATTTTTTCCTAGCCACAAGGCTGGGGATGCCCTTGGTTTTCGTTATTTAGAAAAATGAATAGCAATTGAAGTTATTTTGCACATGTTTTCATGAACAATATGAAAATTCTGAAAATTCGAATCTCCGCACAATCGGAATTACCTATATTCTGGAAATTATTCAGAAACTGAAATATGTAAGAAATATAAAAAAAATTAAATCCTATGGTTCTGATGATGCGATCCTCTTGAAATTTTGCACGAACATTCGGTATATCAGCTTTCATTAAAAAAATGAGTTTCACCTGAATCGGATATTCTGTTATGGAAATATAAAGATCCTTCTTTCAATATTCTAATTGAATTCTCTATGGTTCTGTTAACACTATGGCCACAAAATTTTGCATGAAAATACAGTACTTATATCGATCTCCATTCACGAAATGAATTTCACTAAAATACGAAGTTTCTTCTTTTCAATAAGATTCCAATTGAATTTTCTACGGTTCTGTTCACACTATGGCCGCAAAATTTTGCACTAGGCTTGTAATGAGCATCTTGCGATTGGTTCCGTTTTTCTGAGATATTGGGTAACAAAAATTTTGAATGGCCATTTTTCATGGAGCACCCTGCACGATTTGGCTGGTTAAAGAACTTAACCGAGCCATTTGGGACCCGAACTCATCCTGGAGTGACAGAAGAACTCCTTATAGAAATCAAGTTTATTTAGTTTTGATGAAATAGCAATAACTTGGTTTTTGTAATTTCGAAAAATGAATAGCAATTGAAGCTATTATGCACATGTATTCATGAACAATATGAAAATTCAGATATGAATATCCTAGTTACTTTCGGTTATATTATGTGAGATTATTTATGTTGAGGAACGAGTATTTATGTTGAGGGCATACTGAAAAAAATCGATAGATCATATTTGATTCGAAACCAATTTTAAAGAAAAATTCGAATCAACTCTCTAACTTGTTAAAAAAAATATTCGGTTACTTTCGATTTGAGAATGCTACATTTGGTCGAAAAAACAAATTTTTTATTTTGATAATTCTTGATATATAATGAGTTGAATTCATAGCGTGCTAGATAACAGATGGAAAATGATGAATAAATTCATAAAATATTAACCCATTTTCTCCGAAACAACTTGGCGTTAGATCTGCTGAGTTTGAGGTTTCGTAGAAACAGAAGGATGTCAGCATAAATTATCAAGAGGCTGATGAATATTATCTAAGTTCTCGAGGACAATCTCTGAATTGACAAGATTTAAGCGAGTGCGCGTAAGCTGAGTTGTGGCAAGAACCAGTGGCGCAGCCAGAATTTTCGTTTGGGGGGGGCCCGATGCAAATATTCAGGGAGAAAAAAACAAAAAAAATACTTTTATTTTATCTTTCGCTTTCTGGTTGATAAAAAATGTCAAATTCACAATATCTTTTCTGAAATCTGGTGATCATTTATTTTCTAAAATGCCTTTCCAATATACAGGGTGTCAAGGAAAAAAGTACCATGCATAGTGTCACGCAATAGAGGGATGTAAATATGAAAAAAAGTCCTATGAATATATGTTGGAAACTGCTTCCTTTAAGAAATACAAGGTGTTAAAGTTGATTTTTTTATTTGGTTTTTTATAACTTTGGACAAAGAGGTGAGAATTGAACAAAATGCGGGGGTTTTGTATGATCCAAATATCCTACTCATTTTTAGGTTACTTATAGAGGACGCCACATATAGGATTCCACATTTAAATCAACCCTAAATATTTTGCCTCGCACTATATGTCAGTCTGGAGTAGAAAAAGCGATTCCTCTATCTTTTTTCCTTCAAAAATGTATACTTTAATGAAGTCGCTAGGACCAACGGTTTCCGGTTAAATGCATCGAAAACTTATGATGCATGCAAATTGTCCAGAAGCGTCAAAGTAACCTATGTACTTACAATAACAACCAACAGAAAGAATTAAATCAGAATCTTAATCAAAAACACAAAATAGTGAAAATGGCAGGAAAAAAAATTAGGACTGACGAGTGTATAGGTTCTGTGGGGAAGAGGAAGAAACCCCCATTTACCTATATTCAAGGAATGCTTTGACATTGCGAGCCTAGGGAGAGAAACTTGTAAGAGTGAGGAACTAGTTTCGTTGAAGCCTTCGCAGATATTGGATTTCATTAGATCTCTGAAACTGGAAGGTGAGCTGTGAAGGGTGTGGCCAGAACAGCTCTGTAAGGGGACACAATAGACCTTGAGGTCTCTGAACTGTAATCCTATTTTGAACTAAACTAAACTAGGGTTGATTTAAATGTGGAGGAATTATTATGTGGCGCCCCCTATTAGTTATCTAAAAATTAATAGGATATTTGGATTTTGCATCATACAAAACCCCCGCATATCACATTTTGTTCAATTCTCACCTCTTAGTCCAAAGTTATTCAAGAAAACACCAAATAAAAAAATAAACTTTAACACCCTGTATTTCTTAGAAGAAGCAGTTTAGGACATATATTCCTGGACCCTTTTCATATTTTATCGCCTTCTATCGCCTGGCACAATGCATAGTACCTAGTCTCATTTTCAAAAGGTTAATCATTACGTTTTTGCTGAAAAGCAAAATCAATTAGGTTCTGCAAATTGACTGTATGCATGAATACGATTTAGCTATTTTAAATGAAATATTGAAAATGTACTCGAATTCAACCGTATCTACAGAGATACAGGTAGAAAAATTCATATGGAAAAAATTTTGGGGGGGCCTGGGCCCCTCGGGCCCCCCCCCCTGGCTGCGCCCTTGGCAAGAACCAGAAGTATGAAGGGATGATAGGTGATTTAATTAGGTGAAAGCAAACGTCAACCATATTAAAGTCGAGGATGGTGGTCAAGGAAACGCATTAAAGTTAAAAATTAGTCCCTTAGAAATATAATTTTGTCTCACGACGATCAAGACAAGTAAAATATCAGAATTGGGCAGTTGAAGATAATTATAATTTTGGGGGTTTGAATAAGGGCAAATGTTTCATCTTTTCTTGTTATTGTGTGAGGTATTTATTTCTGGTCACATGACGTCGCATTCAAAATAATTAACGGGACTACCTGTTTATGTGTGCCTTTCTGTGTTCCTCCCGATGAAACAATTCCAATTCACTAGCACACTATTGGGGTCTGATGTGATTAATTCGAGAGATACAGTGTCAGTTGCAGGAACGTCCATTAAAATTTAAAGGTCCATTAAACTCTTAATCCTCCATTATTACAAGGAACTAATGGAGGATTAAGGGTTTAATGGACCTTTAAATTTTAATGGACGTTCCTGCAACTGAGCAACAGGTACTTTAAGGATTGTATCTTGAAAATTGTTTAGGTATGAATTGGGGATGCGCTAATGACTGTAAAATTTCATGGAAATCGTTTAAAAAAACACAATATTTTTATATTTTAGAAACTAATAATAATAGTTTCCAATTCTTTGTGACAATGATCTTCGACGTTCTTATCTATTTGACATGTCATGATAGATTTCTTGTGCGAAAAATATTCTCATATTTTCGGAATTGAAGATAGTGTTCAAACTCCCTGCGATAATGTTCTATGGAGGGTATATCGTTAACAATATGTGAATCGATTTGTATTGCAAACATCATAAGAGTCAAACGTTATTTCATACCATAAACGATAATTCAAATTTGAACATCCTTACATTTCTCGGTTTCATTTTATGGAGATATGAAGTCAAATTTCCTGTTAGAATCAACGCAAATAAAATCAAAAGCTACCGGTGGCGGATTACAACTTTATTCAGTTGAGGTTCCATTGTCCAGTGATCAGAGTGTTTCATATTCATGCGGGAAGTTATGAATTTAACTTTTTTTGAATTTGACAGCTCCCGTGAAAATTTCCAGTTTTGAAATTTTTTCTTTCGGAAATTATCATTTTTACGGCCGTTCTGAAAATAACTTGAAAATTTAAGGGTATGTTCAAGATTTGAGGAGGAATGTTGATTTGAAAAACGAATGAATAAAATCAGTTGCTCTCCGGATATTCAAATTTGATTTATTTTTTTCCCGATACAAACAGGTGCTTCTGACTTCATATTCCCTGATTTGAAACAGCAATATGAAAATATCAGAAGAGCCCTATCTTCTGATATTTTCGTATTGTTGTGTCAACTATGAAAGGGTACTAACAAAACATTTCAAGTTATTTTCCAGAAAAAATTATTTTCTTGAAGAAATTCCAATGAATTCTCGGGATCACTCGTATACTTTCGTGATATTTTGAGCGAAGATTTCTGGAAATTGTAATGATAATATCCGATATTCTTAAGCAACTTGTCAACTACTGGTTTCGACGGAAATGTCGAAATGAACGAATATAATTATTTCAATTTCCAAAAATCTACGCTCAAAACATCGCGAATGTATAGTATACGTTTTGACATAAGTTTGTCACACGTTTTTTATCATTATTCCGAAATTAAATTCGATATTTAGGATAAAATACCACTATTTAAATCTATGGGAGATAATTACCCTTCAATAGGGTCCTGTAGCGGTCTTAGAAGAACAGAAGATTCGAAAATCATCACTTGGAACGCCAGACCTGGTTTAAAAACACCCTTCTGGCCCAAGAGCAAGAATTACGTATTTTGTATCTGAATATTGAAGGTATTTATTTGAATAGTATTAAGTTTCAATTTTGTAAAAACGGCAAGGCAGGGTTTTTTCTACTGAGGTTTTTCCCTGTGCTCTGCATACGACAGAATAGTATGGCACCCCGTTTTGCACCAACCTCAGCTAGGGACTTTTTTGTTTCATGTATTGTATTTTGTTAGCTCTCAATTCAAAAGAATATATATATATATATATATAGTATACGTTCGTCGAAAGAGTGATCCCGAGAATTGACACCAGGAACAGGTTGAGTCTAAATTAGGTTTTTTACCGAACTGAACAACTCAAAATTATTCAATTAAGTTAATTATGATTTTTTATCACACATAATCGATTCATACAAAGTTCTTAGGTAAAATTAATTAAATTTGAAAGCAATCAATATAAGACACAGTACAAATACATCACTTTTTCAGGGTATAGTATAATCAAATATCGAATCAAAAAACTAGAGGACTCCGGAGTGTCCTCAAATATAACAGTACAAGTTCGCCAAGAATTGAATTATCTTATTTCCCCTCCTTTTCCGAGAAAATGACATTTCCGGGTGTTCATCCGGAACAGAGAGCGTACAGCTTTCTATTCCTGCCCGGTTTTCTGGCCATTATACGATCGTGGCTCTTAGAGAAATCTTCACTTCCTAAGTGTCCGCCTCTTTCTAGGGATTTCGTCCCTAATCCGGAACTTTTGTAGTTGCCACTGAAGTATTAATTTACATTTTTCCCCGGCTTGGATAGATAAAAAAGGAGGACAGCGAAGTTTTTATTCTAAATATAAACAAATCAGAAACCATTGAAAATATTATTCGATCGTTCAATTGTTCGTGAACGAGGTATAACTTGAGAGAAGTATAGCAAGGGGTGTGAGAAAATCTACTGTGATCCTTCGAACTTCAGGAAAATGGTTAATGAACTGTGACCTTTCAAATTTTCAGAAATTGGTGGTTGTTGACACTTGAGACTATTGAATATTATATCGTGAAATAACTAAACAACTGACCAATTTATGCAGAATAGTTATTTGATCAACTATGGTCCATCTAAGAATGATTGGCATCGAAGTAGCCTCTGAAAAAAAGTTACCGAAATTTTGTGTGATTTTTATCATAGATATAAAATATAATTCAGAAATGTATTGGGTTGATCAAATGTCAATGGTCGATAAATCACCAATTTCAGCTATTTTAACTCAAGACAGTATATACAGAGAACAAATCAATGGATGTTGAAAATTGATCAAAATTTCGTACCTCACTAAAAGCTAAGGTGCCATCATATATTTACAGAAGATGATTGATACCTCAAGCTCTTTAGCGTTTTTTTAGAGTCCGCATCAACTACGGAGGTTATTTACGGTGGTGCAATCCATAAATAGTAAGTTATCCAAATTTCATGTAGAATACATTTAAAAAATGTCAGTAACGACTCGACGAAGTTTTCTGGATCCATTGCATCTGTAAGGTCTAGTGGATACTCGCGTTTGTCAGAATTCGGAACACAATATCATCAAGTGTCTTACGGTTAGCACCTCACCAAATGATGGACATCTTTTAGGACTCTCATGTTTGAGGAGATGTTGTTGAGTGTATCTTGTATTGTATTGTAATTCTGGGTCGGGCTGAAATTACTTGGTGGTTTCGTGGCATCACTTCACATTTATGTAATTGGACTTAGGGTAGGGTTGATAGTCTTATTTCTCTTATTCTCTATAGCGTGCCGTCTTCTTTTCCATATATTTGTTCAATATAGTTGTATAATGGAGATGATATCCTGATCTAGCATCCGAAGGATCTGACAACAAGGAATCCTCAAAGTGGTATCTCTGGGTATGGCATCAGTTGATTCATTTTCATGTATCCCGACGTGTGAAGGAACCCAAACGAATGTGATACAGTTGCTCATCTGTGACACTTTTCCTAGTTTCGATTTTATGCTACATAGAAGAGAATTTTTCGGATTGAGTTGTTTGATCTCTTTATAGCACTTAAGGAGTCCCTAAAGATAGCAATGTTTTTAATTTATTTGCAATAGTATTCGAGAGCTCTATCTATTGCATAAAGTTCTATACCGTGTAGATATTCAATTTTGTTCGTAGATCATAACAGTAGTTTTTCTCTTTTGTAACTATTGCGGCTCTCACGTATTCATCAGATTCAGATGTATCTGTGTATATGATAATGATTTTTTTTCTTAGATGCATGCCACATCGGAGATAACTGTTCTCATCAATACTGCTGGGATTTCTTTCATTGTGAAATAAGTAATAAGTTGCGTGTTAAACTACGGAAGAGGAGGTGTTTGGATGGTCACTGTTCACATTTAGATCATGATAATGAAATGACTTGTTTTGTTTCTGGCATCATTGTTTCGACACTGTTTGTGAATAACTAATTTGGTCTCTTCAGTACGTCTGAGGCAGTTTAGGACTCCTACATTTTACGATCTGAAGTATTTAAAACCATGTGACCATCCCATCCTTACGGAAAAAAATAAAAACTTCAAGCTCTATCGCATTTTTCGAATGCAACTGAACGGACTCAGAAATTTCGCAACCATAATTAATATTAAAATAATATACAGGGTGTTCCAAGATAAGTGTATCAACGGTAAACTGTAGATGCCATATGATAAAATTCTTGATAAAAATCTTCCATTTTTTTCTCCGGGTCTTCGTTTCAGCGATACAGGGTGTCAAAAATTTATATTTTCTTCAGTTTTTTGTGTATATCTCAGGAACCATTTGAATTACAGAATAGAGGTTCTGTATACACATTTTCACTAATAAAACGTACTTTCTTTCACTTTACTCGGTGCCAGCGGCGGAGATATTGAATTTGTAAGAAGGTTTTACCCAGCAACTTTTACAACATTGGACGAATTTGCATGTACACAGCAAATTCGGGTGCGCCAATGTGTTTTCATGAAAAAAATCAAGGAAACTGGCATTTTATTTAATTTTGTTGTAATTAATGAACTTGTAAATTATCACTCCTCATTTTTCAAATTACAAGTATAAAATGCGTTTTTAAATTGTTTTTGATCATAAAATGCCAGTTTTCTGGAAAACGCTTCACTTTAGAGCAATGAACCTTTTTTTGTAACACACATTATACCCGTATTTGCTGTGTATATGCAAATTTGTCCAGCGGTGTAAAAGTTAAACCTTTTTGCGAATTCAAATCACACTGGGTAAAGTGCAAGAAAGTAGCTTTTATTAGTGACAATATATGTGTATACGAAACTCAAGTCTGTAATTCAAACGGTTCCTGAGATATTAGCGAAAAACTGAAAAAAATATACATTTTTGACACTGAGTATCGCTGAAACGATTACAGAAAAATGGAAGAGGAAAATTTTTTTATTTTATCATGAGGAATCCCAAGTTTACCGTTGATACACTTATTCAGGAACAAATACCCCATTAAATCATTATCATTCATTCAGGACGAGAAGAAATCTGAGCATTACAGGAAGAAAAAAACAGGAATATTTCAAACCTTACGTTGAAAATCTACAGTAGCGAAACAAAAATTAATTCATTGAATCGAACATAATTATAGCATTTCAATCGGATAATACTATACTTTTCACAAAAATTTAGCGTGCAAAAAAATAGCTCAGAAACATTGTATAGAGAATATTTTGTCCAGACTGTTCAGCCACGTATCTTGGACAAACTGGCTCGAATTTCAGAACACAAAAGAGATTCACCCTACATCGTCGAATCAACGAAGAGTCAAGGAATGAAAATCCTGCATACGCGGAGCATGCACTATGCACTAAACAGGAAGAACATTCCACTGACAAGAGAAATGACTTGCAAAACCTGAAAACTGCATATTCATTCGATTTGAAAAATCTGCGATAAAAAAAGGTTGTTGGCAAATCCTAAATCTGCAAATATGTAACAAACATGATGCGTGAAAAACAACTCATATGATCATTTCAGTCGTTCAAAATCCATACGAGCAGTTGTTATCATTGCAAAATTTCAAATATTGACAACGGAACCACACAAAAAAATGTAACACGGGAATTGTTGTCAATTCAGGGTGAACTGTTTCTTCACACGTCATTTTATACAGGGTGTCTGGTGAGGAATGGGACAACGTTTAGGTGGTGATGAGTGAGAAAATGCCATTCGAAATCATCTGAGGTACATGGTTCCTGATCTACAGGGGGTTTTAAAAAAAATTAGGAAATTTCAAATGACCATAATTCAGGAAATAAAGGAGCTAATCCGATGATTTTTCGTATGAACAATGATAGAGTAAGTACGAATCTGTTTGAACGAAAAATTCTAAATAAAATCAGATCCGGACTCAGAAATTTCAGTTTTTCTGAAATTAGGTAAAAACAACACCCTGTATGCGGTTTTCAATTTTTTTGACTTCAGATTCTGAGAGAGCAGGAAAAATACTTTCGAACTCAACTGTCATCCCGAATGGCACAAATTTTCCCTGCTTTCTATGACCCTTCGAATGTCAATCTTCAGATTTTCGCCCCTTACATATTATTTTCTCGACATTTCAAATGACCATAATTCAGGAAATATGGGAGCTAATCCGATGATTTTTCGTATGAACAATGATAGAGTGAGTACGAATCTGCTTGAACGAAAAATTCGAAATAAAATCAGATCCGGACTCAGAAATTTCAGTTTTTCTGAAATTAGGTAAAAACAACACCCTGTATGCGGTTTTCAATTTTTTTGACTTCAGATTCTGAGAGAGAATGAAAAATACTTACGAACTCAACTGTCATCCGGAATGACATAAATTTTTCCTTCTTTCTATGGCCCTTCGAATGTCAATCTTCCGATTTTCGCTGTCGTACAAAGTGTGGTGCGCCGTTTTTTGATAATAATTTAATAGGTCCTCATTTTTTCGAAGAAAGACTCACCGGAGAAATTTATAGAGATTTCCTTATGAATGTTCTTCCTAATTTATTAGGGAATAATAATCAAAGAGGACTTATCTTCCAGCATGATGGAGCACCCCCACATTTCTCAATTTTAGTGAGAAATCATTTAAACGAGGTCTATCCAAATAGATGGATAGGTCGTGGTGGTCCAAGAGCATGGCCACCTCGGTCGCCCGACATGACACCGTTAGATTATTTCCTTTGGGGACACCTTAAAATTATGGTGTACGGGCGAGAAATAAATACAAGGAAACAATTAATTCAGCGCATAATAGACGCATGTGACGAAATACCAAACAACCCGAATGTGCAGTTTTGAACTTAATGAAAAGAGCAGATAAATGTGTAGAAGTTGGTGGTTTTCATTTTGAACAATATTTGAAGAATTAATTATTAATTTGCCAAATTTCGCATTTTGATAATTTTTATAAAAATTTTGATTCGTTTATGATCTTTTTTTTTACTTATTAGTAACTATCTGAGATCTCATGTTTCTGAAATGTCGAGAAAATAATATATGTAAGGAGCGAAAATCGGAAGATTGACATTCGAATGGTCATAGGAAGCAGAGAAAATTTGTGCCATTCGGGATGAGAGTTGAGTTTGAATGTATTTTTCCTGCTCTCTCAGAATCTGAAGTCAAAAAAATTGAAAACCGCATACAGGGTGTTGTTTTTACCTAATTTCAGAAAAACTGAAATTTCTGAGTCCAGATCTGATTTTATTTCGAATTTTTCATTCAAACAGATTCGTACTCACTCTATCATTGTTCATACGAAAAATCATCGGATTAGCTCTCATATTTCCTGAATTATGGTCATTTGAAATTTCCTACTTTTTTCTAAAACCCCCTGTATATCAGGAACCATGTACCTTAGATGATTTCAAATGGCATTTTCTCACTCCTTGAGACATCCCTCATCACCACCTAAACGTTGTCCCATTCCTCACCAGACACCCTGTATATTTGACAAAATTTTCAGAAAATAAGAGTTATAATTTCGAATTTCTGAATCGAAATGTTTATGTGAATTTTAAAAGTCATGGTTTTAAATTGTTAATGTCATAAATTCAAACAAAATAGTTATATAACCCACTAGGTTATTAGATAGCGACTAATGGTCAAGATATTTTAACGCGTGAGCGGAGCGAAATAGACATTAGTCGCTAGATTAATAACCGAGTTGATTACGAGATTTTTCCGTCGATCTCAACATAAATTGTATATAAATCCTTGATTGAAATACATTCTTATTTTGCACAGGATATACACTTGACAAATATAATTTTATATGTTCCAGTATTAGAATCTTGACATATGTTCGGTTGCCCATGACAATTGCACATTAAGATAGCATTAATTGCACAATAGAATGGGTCATTAATGGTCAATTTCGTACACACTAAGATCACCTTTATTTTGAGATCGACGGAAAAAAAATGATTTACGGGAAAAAGTTCAGGTTTATGAAACAAAACCACTTTTTAAAACATGGCCGACTAGTTTCAATTTCATTTAAAAATATTCTTCAGGGTTTCTATGATAGTCTGAGTTTTAAAATAACAAGATGAAAGCAAATACACCTTGC
Source organism: Propylea japonica (assembly GCA_013421045.1). NCBI lineage: Eukaryota > Metazoa > Arthropoda > Insecta > Coleoptera > Coccinellidae > Propylea > Propylea japonica. Next base: position 37,875,881 of record CM024239.1, read on the forward strand.
AAATACATACAGAAAAAACTGCTACAATGTGTGTTGCGAGGTGTACATATTTGTTTTTATCATTTTATTTTCATGACTCAGACCACCATAAAACTAGCCCTAAAGGAATATTTTGAATTAATTCGGCAGTGTTTTAAGGAGTGCTTTTGTTTCATAAACCTGACTTTTTTCCTGTAAATCATTTGTTTAATCTAATAGCAAAGGTTTTAAATCTACGCTTTCAATAAAAAAATTATCGTGGCTATTGTTTTTCCATCTTAGAGCTCTGATGAAGACTTAAAAATAAAGTTTTAAGTACCTAGCTTGTTTTTCAGAAAGCTGATCTGACGAACGAATCTCTGACCTAGACACTAGTGGAAAATACTGAATACCCATTTTCATCAAAAATTTCTGTTATAATTCAATACTACCTAAATATTTCACTTACTAAAACATTGATGATTTCGATAGAGCACTACAACGAAACAAACAATTTCCATTCTCTCCTAATGTTATACATTGTAGCATCATAAGATTATAACAACACATTATTTCGCCGTCTTCCCATACACCAAAGCTGTATTCTCGGAGTTCACTTATTGTTTACCTTCAAGGAAACTGTATCCGCTTAATATGCGTTAACCTATTAAGAACCCTTCAGAGGTTTATTATTCGAAATCTGTCATTGGAGAGTTTATTATGGTTTCAGAATCTCTTAAATAGGGAACATGATATTGATTATACATGAGAAACATATAACCCTACATTTCTTCGCAAGAAAAAAGAGGATCCTTGGACGAATTGCAGAACATAAAATTTTAAAATTTGTATCTTTCGTTCGAAATGGCTGAGATGATTCATTGAAACAAACTTACTGGGACACCTGGTACATTCCTTTCTTTGTTATTCTCTGTTTTGGGTTTGTTATTGATAAGTACTCAATAGAATACCTATACTGATATGGTTCAATTTATAGTTATAGGAAATAGAATTATGTGAAAAGGTGGGCCGGGAAAAAGAATGAGATGAGTGTTTCCATGGAATGATGAATTGTGAGTGAGAAAAAAATTAATAAAGAAATGTCACGGGAGTTCTTCGCATGAATCCACCTTGAGAAGAGTCAATATAATATCATTACAAATTAGCATAGGAAATTGTTGGATCTTGTAATTTCGCGCCAAATTCAAAATTAATAATAAATTATAATTACACGATACCATAACAAATTGGCGCCCAACGCGAGGCTGGTAATAACCATTCGAGGAATTATCAAGCTAGAAAAAAATTATATTTCAAGAGAGAGAAACAGCAATGGAAACAAGAAGCAAGACAAATATTAGAAATAAAGGTGATGAAGAGGAAAAGGATCAACGACAAACAGATATATTGGAAATGTTATGTAAAAAATTAGAAAGAATGGAAAGGAAAATGGAAAAAAATGAAGAAAGAAATGTCTGAAAATGTACAGAAAGGAAAGAAAGCAGAATAGAAAAGAAATTTGAGGAGAATATGTCAAACATTTATCGAATTCTGAATTTAAGGATAAATGAGAATAAAGAAGAATTAGGAAGAAAAATAGAAATTAATAATGATAAGATTCAAGAAAAAGTAGATATAAACAAAACAGAAGTTATAGAAATTGAGGATGGTATTGTTGATCCAGATTGCAATGTAGTGTTAATTGAAGAGCATGTTGCTAGTATGGTACTATATAATGAAGAAAAATGGAGATAGTTGAAACTTCAGAAAATTCCTAAAAAGGAATACAAGGAAAAATTAAAATTGATTATAATAAGACGGAAAGATTTGATTTCACGATAATATTGGATTTCATAGTTTATTCTTCAGACAATCGAAAGCATTCAAAGATTTATAATGAAATATACAGGTGTCCCGTAATTAGACCGACAAACTTCTAGTGGACATTATAGATCATATTTTAGACAGATTCGACCCAAATCATATAATGCAAAATTGCTTCGTTAAGGAGCTAGTGCCCTTTGAAGATGACGTCCTGTCCACACTTTTTGCCACATATTCGCAAAACGGAGTCACATAAAGTGCTGAAAGTTTACACAGTGGCTATTATGAAAAATACGCATCGATTAGATTGAGTACATTTCTTTCATGTCAAGCACAATCGTATCATTTGGGGGAGGGGGGGGCGAAGGGTATTTTTAGTTGAAACTTTTTTAACTTTCATTATTTCGCAAGATTTACATCATATTCAGTAATTCTGATGTTTTTTCTTGAAACAAGATGCCTAACCATTATCAAGTGAAAATAAATTCAAAACAAAAGTGAACATTGAGTACTTAGTGAAAAGAGAGAAAATTTCAAATCTATTTTTTTCAGAAATGGTGTATCTGGGCGTTATTATACAAGAGTATCTTTTTTCAAGAAAAAACATCAGAGTTTATGAATATGATGTATATCTCGCGAAATAATGAAAGTTAAAAACGTTTCAACTAAAAATACCCTTCGCCAACCCCCCCCCCCCCAAATGATACGATTGTGCTTGGCATGAAAGAAATGCACTCAATCTAATCGATGCGTATTTTGGATATTAGACAATGTGTAAACTTTCAGCACTTTATGTAACTCCGTTTTGCGAATATGTAGCAAAAAGTGTGGACAGGACGTCATCTTCAAAGGGCACTATATTCAAGATATTATTATTGTATGAAGATCCACCAAAGAAGTATAAGTAAGGCATCATGAAAACATAAAATTTATCTCCATTTAGCCAAATCTTATTCAAAATTCAACAGAATGTAAACAAATTTGAGGGAATTTGATATGGTTCAACTTATAGTTATAGGAATTAGAATTATGTGAATAGGTAGGCTGAAAAAAAATTAGATGAGTGTTTTCCATGGAATGATGAATTGTGAGTAAGAAAAAAATTAATAAAGAAATGTCACGGGAGTTCTTCGTATGAATCCACCCTGAGAAGAGTCATTATAATATTACAAATTAGCATAGGAATTGTTGGATCCTGTAATTGCGCGCCAAATTCAAAATTGAAATAAATTTTAATTACACGATACCATATCAATACATACACAGAAGAAATATGAATATAAGTCTAGAAGAATTCAAACGTCAAGTTTGTCCAAAAACTACAACACCAGAAATCTTAGAAACACGATATATCGTATTCAGCAACTGAAAGGGATTTGAATAAGTTCTTGGCATTTCGCTACGTAGTGTAAGCAACATTTTGACAATTAACTAATATCCTGTATAATCCTGGAAACACTAATCAATAAAGTTATTATGAAAATATGAATATGAACGTGAACTGTTCACGCGGTTGGAATATTTTCAGCTGTCATAGCGGTTATCATAAAGAATGGCCAGTAAAACCAGTACCTCATTGCTATTCAGAATATTCTTTTTTGATCTCATCGATGAAAACATTTTCTTTCGCACCAACGAGGAAAAATTCGTAATTTGAAACTAAAAAAACGCCCATCGATGGCTCATCTGGTCTCACATGTTTTCATTTTCGCTTTCGAGGTGTTCGCTGTAATTTTTCCATTCCCCGCTCCGACAAGGCCCTGATTGCGGCAGATCTTGAAAGCGTTATGAAAAGTTGTGGAACGAGACGGGAAATCCAGGAAATTGCCGAGGAAATTGGAAAAATCTTCGGAGAATCGTAAAAGATCTTTAATAATATTCCAGTAGCGTGCTGCTTCTATTGTGATGCCGTACGAACCGATGGGATTTTTCGAGAAATGAAGTAGAAATGTTGTGTCGATCTCTAGTGGAATACTCACTCATTTATATTTCCTCATCCGAGTTGTTACTCTTGATCTTACCGAAAATTTTCATTAAGTACTGTTGTATGGTGAAGAATGGCATAGCGCCAGCGTACCTGAAAAGAAAATAACAATTAATATTCAAGAAAATAACATATCAGATAACATATAATTTTTGCTATTAGACAAGAAGAAGAGTTTCTTGTAGCCTAATTTTTCTTCTTTTGTTGGTGCACGCTTCATATGAACGTGTGTGGAGTTTCATTTTAATCTGTCTATTCACTTCTTGCTTATGACCCGTTTAGTAGGGACGTGTCATTGGAATTATCGTTTCGTAATTGAATTTTTTTTGAGTTGAAGTTTGAAAGAAGTTCCTGGCATTTCACTGGGAAGTGTTAGCAACATTTCAACTGAAGTGTTGAGTTTTACAAATATTGTATGTACAATGGGTGCCGCATGACAATGGAACATATAGATGGTTTTCGAGAGGATAAAGTGGATTTTTTGCGTCGATTAATCAATATAGAAGAGATCTAGATCGATCTTCATGATCCTGAATCTTAACAAAAGGCTAAAGGGTGGTAAAAACCAGGTTCTTCGGCTCAAACACGAGCTCGTGTCCAGAAATTGGTCAAAAAGATGTCAGCGTTAGTTAATTGGATGCGGAAGAAATTTTGTTTGTAGCAGATACCGAACAGTTATTACAATAGCCCGTATTCATAAAAAGAAGCCTTACCTTTTATTTTCAAAAAATGAAGCATTTTTCTTGCAAAGAAAATTTTTGACCATGAATACGAGTTGAAAAGAAACTTTTAATTTCTACTTTTTGCTCGAAAGTATAAGCTTTCTTTTAATAAATACGGACTTTTATCTAACCGGGAAAAGTTAAATTATCATAATTGAGAGTTTCTTCGAATTCATGAAGTCAGCTCCGTTGAATATGAGACAATTTAACGTCCCACAACATTAGGGAATTTCATTTAATTTGAATACCTTATTCCTCCTTATAGCAATTATGCAACAGGTTTATCAATATTATAGTAAAATTCAGAGGGGTGGTATTAAAAATTCAATGAAAATGTCTCCTTCGAAAAAGAGGCTAGTTATTCATTCAAATAAACAGTATCAACAAAAGAATGAACTCTACTTTATTCAACATCCTCAGACTGTAAAACAACATAAGAAAATCTATAAACACATCAACTCAAAATAACATTACAAATTTTCTATTTTGGTTTCGAATGCAAGCCGGGGAATGCTTTAGGCAGTTGTTTGTGCAATAAGTAAAGGCTAATCCCTCTGAAAATAAGGAAATGTACATATTTCACAGTCCGATTCATCGGCAATCATTGTGACGCAACGCAAGATCTGATATTCCATCATCGTCTATTATTTTACTATCGTGAACACCAGCAATCAAATTTATGAGCGTTTAGTTTGACAAATCAACCTTTATACGTTTCCACTGTAACCCGAACAATGTTATCGCGAATTTGAAAGCACCATTAATTTGGAAATAGAATATTCGCGATTTTATCATAAACAATTTGCCGAAGAAAAACTAGAATACCTCTTAGGAAAATCAACATTACTGTGATCTGTGTTTCGTCTTGCGCAATCTTCACAATCTCCCAGGAATATAAGGCTTCTTCTCTACCCGGTGAGCAATAAACAATTTTCGAAAATTCATATGTATGACTGTGGGGAAATCGCAGTTAGATGTTGCAATATCGTACATACAGGGTGTTTCATCATAAACTGGACAAACATATATTTTCGTGTAGAGGACATCGGAGAATCATTTTGCCTTATACAATATATCCCGTTTTCGAAGCATAAGCGAGATACAGAGTGTCAAACGTCATTTTTGAGCAAGATTCTTATGAGTGTGGTCAGTTATGTATAACACTTGGTTTAACGGTTTTTGGTCAAATCTCAGTATTTTTCGGTCCTCTATCCAGTAAAGTTGACGAACTCCGAAAAAA